>WNWK01001045.1:22500-334065 GCA_009830355.1 Cherax destructor | reverse complement strand
ATATATATATATAATATATATATATATATATATATATATATATATATATATATATATATATAATATAATATATATATATATATATATATATAATATATATATATATATATATATATATATATATATATATATATATATATATATATATATATATATATTTTTTTTTTTTTTTTATTTTTTTATTAACACATCGGCCGATTCCCACCAAGGCAGGGTGGCTCGAAAAAGAAAAACTTTCATCATCATTCACTCCATCACTGTCTTGCCAGAAGGGTGCTTTACACTACAGTTATAAAACTGCAACATTTACACCCCTCCTTCAGGTGCCGGCACTGTACTTCCCATCTCCAGAACTCAAGTCCGGCCTGCCGGTTTCCCTGAACCCCTTCATAAATGTTACTTTGCTCACACTCCAACACCCGTCAAGTATTAAAAACCATATGCCTCCATTCACTCCTATCAAATACGCTCACACATGCTTGCTGGAAATCCAAGCCCCTCGCACAAAAAACTTCCTTTACCCCCTCCCTCCAACCTTTCCTAGGCCGACCCCTACCCCGCCTTCCCTCCACTACAGTTTATACACTCTCGAAGTCACTCTGTCTCGTTCCATTCTCTCTACATGTCCAAACCACCTCAACAACCCCTCCTCAGCTCTCTGGACAATCGTTTTGGTAATCCCGCACCTCCTCCTAATTTCCAAACTCCGAATTCTCTGCATTATATTCACACACACATTGACCTCAGACATGACATCTCCACTGCCTCCAGCCTTCTCCTCGTTGCAACATTCATCACCCATGCTTCACACCCATATAAGAGCGTTGGTATAACTATGCTCTCATACATTCCCCTCTTTACTTCCATGGACAAGGTTCTTTGTCTCCACAGACTCCGAAGTGCTCCACTCACCCTTTTCCCCTCATCAATTCTATGATTCACCTCATCCTTCATAGACCCATCCGCCGACATGTCCACTCCCAAATATCTGAATACATTCACCTCCTCCATACTCTCTCCCTCCAATCTGATATCCAATCTTTCGTCACCTATTCTTTTTGTTATCCTCATCACCTTACTCTTTCCTATATTCACTTTCAATTTTCTTCTTTTACACACCCTACCAAATTCATCCACCAACCTCTGCAGCTTCTCTTCAGAATCTCCCAAAAGCACAGTGTCATCAGCAAAAAGCAACTGTGACAACCCCCACTTTGTATTTGCTTCTTTATCTTTTAGCCCAACACCTCTTGCCAAGACCCTCGCATTCACTTCTCTTACAACCCCATCTATAAATATATTGAACAACCACGGTGACATCACACATCCTTGTCTAAGGCCCACTTTTACTGGGAAATAGTCCCTTCCCTCCTACACACTCTAACCTGAGCCTCACTATCCTCATAAAAACTCTTCACTGCTTTCAGTAACCTTCCTCCTATTCCTACACCTGCAACATCTGCCACATTGCCCCCTATCTACCCTATCATACGCCTTTTCCAAATCCATAAATGCCACAAAAACATCTTTACCCTTATCCAAATACTGTTCACCTATATGTTTCACTGTAAACATTTGGTCTACACCCCCTACCTTTCCTAAAGCCCCCTTGTTCATCTGCTATCCTGCTTTCTGTTTTACTCTTAATTCTTTCAATAATAACTCTACCATACACTTTACCAGGTACACTCAACAGACTTATTCCCCTATAATTTTTGCACTCTCTTTTGTCCCTTTGCCTTTATACAAAGGAACAATACACGCTCTCTGCCAATCCCTAGGTACCTTACCCTCTTCCATACATTTATTAAATATGCACCAACCACTCCAAAATTATATCCCCACCTGCTTTTAACATTTCTATCTTTATCCCATCAATCCCAGCTGCCTTACCCCTTTCATTCTACCCACTGCCTCACGAACTTCCCCACACCCACAACTGGCTCTTCCACACTCCTACAAGATGTTATTCCTCCTTGCCCTACACACGAAATCACAGCTTCCCTGTCTTCATCAACATTTAACAAATCCTCAAAATATTCTCTCCATCTTCCCGATACCTCTAACTCTCCATTTAATAACTCTCCTCTCCTATTTTTAACTGTCAAATCCATTTGTTCTCTAGGCTTCCTCAACTTATTAATCTCATTCCAAAACTTTTTCTTATTTTCAACAAAATTTGCTGATAACATGTCACCCACTCTCTCATCTGCTCTCTTTTTACATTGCTTCACCACTCTTTTAACCTCTTTTTCTCTCCATATACTCTTCCCTCCTTGCATCACTTCTACTTTGTAAAAACCTCTCATATGCTAACTTTTTCTCCTTACTACTCTCTTTACATCATCATTCCACCAACCGCTCCTCTTCCCTCCCGCACCCACTCGCCTGTAACCAAACTTCTGCTGAACACTCTAACACTACATTTTTAAATCTACCCTATACATTTTCGACCCCATTGCCTACACTCTCACTAGCCCATCTATCCTCCAATAGTTGTTTATATCTTACCCTAACTGCCTCCTCTTTTAGTTTATAAACCTTCACCTCTCTTTTACTTACTGATTCTATTTTCCTTGTATCCCATCTACCTTTTACTCCCACTGTAGCTATAACTAAAAAGTGATCTGATATATCTGTAGCCCCTCTATAAACATGTACATCCTGAAGTCTACTCAACAGTCTTTTATCTATCAATACATAGTCCAACAAACTACTGTCATTACGCCCTACATCATATCTTGTATACTTATTTATCCTCTTTTTCTTAAAATATGTATTACCTATAACTAAACCCCTTTCTATACAAGTTCAATCAAAGGGCTCCCATTATCATTTACACCTGGCACCCCAAACTTACCTACTACACCCTCTCTGCATGTTTCTCCCACTTTAGCATTTAGGTCCCCTACCACAATTACTCTCTCATTTGGTTCAAAAGTTCCTATACATTCGCTTAACATCTCCCAAAATCTCTCTCTCTCCTCTACACTCCTCTCTTCTCCAGGTGCATACACGCTTATTATGACCCACTTTTCGCATCCGACCCTTATTTTAATCCACATAATCCTTGAATTTACACATTTATATTCCCTCTTTTCCTTCCATAACTGATCCTTCAACATTATTGCTACCCCTTCCTTAGCTCTAACTCTCTCAGATACTCTGACTTAATCCCATTTATTTCTCCCCACTGAAACTCGCCTACCCCCTTCAGCTTTGTTTCGCTTAGGGCCAGGACATCCAACTTCTTTTCATTCATAACATCGGCAATCATCTCTTTCTTATCATCCGCACTACATCCACGCACATTCAGACAACCCAATTTTATAAAGTTTTTCTTCTTCTCGTTTTTAGTAGATTTGTACAGGAGAAGGGGTTACTAGCCCATTGCTCCGGCATCTTAGTCGCCTCATCGACACGCATAGCTTACGGAGGAAAGATTCTTTTCCACTTCCCCATTGACAATAGAGAAAATAAAAGGAACAAGAGCTATTAAGAAAAAGAAGAAAAACCTAGATGTGTGTATGTATATATATGCATGTGTATGCATATATATATATATATATATATATATATATATATATATATATATATATATATATATATATATATATATATATATATATATATATATATATATATATATATATATATATATATATATATATATATGTATATATATATTTATGTTGTGACCCTAAATAATTATGGCATTTAAATAAAAGTCAATGAGTTATTTAGTTCAAACTCAACAGTAAACTTCATGGAAAAAGCTATACATTTTAACTCAAGAAGGAAATGGTTTACATCCATATGTTGGGCATTAGGTATTAATCATCAACGTGTTTATACCTCTTAGCTATACAGGGAATGATTCTGTTAAACAGTCATATTTCAATATATTACAAGCATAGTTTGCTAAGCACTGGTGAGAGAGGATTTCCCATTGCCATACCAAACTTCTGTGTTTGAAAGTGGCCATCAAACACAAGCTTTGAATTAACAATGCCTGGTACAGGGAATGGTAAACTGCAATTACCTAGATCCTAGAATAGAAAACTAATTAAGTTATCCACTGGAGTTGAAGTGATATGAAAACTTACCATATTGTATTTATTTTAATCATTTATGGTGCTTAATTTTTCAACTAAGTCAATTCTTTTTAACATTAAAAGTAGAAACTTTGCCAACAAATAGGATCAACATAACTAGTAGCCATTTGGATAACTTGTAGGAAACTGAACCTACAGAGCTAATTATGGTTCTGGATGGATTATCTGGTTTATGTGTTCCCATTAATCCATACGTATACAGTCAAGATTTTTTGTAATTGGTTCGTTTTAGCCTTTCTTGTTCAATTTACTATTACATGAATCTAAGGAATTCTTTCTTAGTTTGGAATAAGTATCTGTATTATCTAAAAGATTGCTGAATTTTCCTTGCTTATCAGATTCTTTTAAAATTACTACTGAATTTAATATGCTCTGTTAACATGCAAATATTTATTTTTAATAAGATTTTCCTATGATTTTATAAATATTTGAGGACATTTATGAAAATTTTCTTTCATTATAAACCATCATCTTACTTATATTGATTTCAGAATATTTTTCCTAGATATAAAAACGTTTTGCAATTTCCTGTTGTGTTCTTATTTAATTTTTCATCTGACAAGTTAAAAACAAAGTTCTTATTAGCATTATTAGTCCAGTCACTGTTTTCAATTTGACAGTCTAACTTGCAATTTAGTTAGTTCCTGAGCTTATTGCTAATTCTTTTGAGCTTGTTTTAACAATGAAATAACAAATGATTTGTTTTTATTTTTTATTAAATAGGATGATATAGTTTTTTTTTTATCTCAATATTTTGATTCTGTAGAATAATTCTCATGAAATTATCGAAAGGGCGATCTTTCATGTTAAAGTTTATATGGCAAAAGTGATGTGGGCAAAAACTTGTACATTCAAACACATTTGTTTGTTTTAAATTAAGCCGAAGTATATGTGACTAGGTCGATCCCAAAAGATTATTATGAAACAAAACAAGTACGATAAGTAAAGTTTACCGGGAATATTCTGAAGGGTCGTGTGTTCTAAAGTGATGCAATAAGATCGCAGTAAACAGGTGATATCACAACATGCAAAATAAACAATGAATTTAGATAGCCACTGACCTGAGAAAAGTGACGCCAAGCGAAGACAGCGACAATAGAGAGAACCGCAGCCAGCAACACTGACAGTATTACTGTTGCTGTTAAGTAAGTCTTATGCTCGTGGTCACCGACGTCTCCTGAAAAGTCACTACACATGATTGCTTTATTCATTAATAAATAAGAAAACTGAGGATAAGATATAAACAAGATATATTTAAAAACAAAAATTACCTTGAATTTAATGTTAAAAGAAATAAAATTATTAATTTCATTGCATACACACACACATACAAACATATATATATATATATATATATATATATATATATATATATATATATGTCGTGCCGATTAGGTAAAACTTGCGATTTTGGCTTAAATAGCAACGCTCACCTTGCCATATAAGACAAGTGAAAATTTGTGTATGCAATAATTTCCTAAAATCATTTTGAACATAACGAAAAAAATATATTTCATTGTGTTTGTTTATTATTAAATTAATGTTAACGTATCTAAAATATATTTAGTTGGGTTAGGCTAAATTAAATTGCGCTTGTTGTAATAAGGTTAGGTAGGTTTTCAAAGTTTCTCTTGGTACAAAATTATAAATTCTTACATTAACATAAATGAAAAAATATATCTTTAAACGTATAAGAGAAAATTTTAGAAAGGACTTAATTTTAGATGAGTTCTTGCTAATTGACCAGTTTTACCTAATCGGCACGACATATATATATATATATATATTTGTTTGTGTGTTAGTTTTGTGTGTGTGTGTGTGTTAGTTTTTTTTGTGTGTGTGTGTGTGTTAGTTTTATGTGTGTGTATGTATGTGTGTGTGTGTGTGTATGTTTGTATGTATGTGTGAATAGTAGTGGTGAAATTGTGTGTTATGGTGTATGGGTGTGTATGTGGAGTTTGCGAGTGACACGTTGTCTGCAGTGCTTCTCTACCTGGCCTGACCTGACACACCTGACCTACCAGTTAATGTGTGTGTGTGTGTGTGTGTGTGTGTGTGTGTGTGTGAACTATATGTGTGTGGATTTATTGTGTGAAAAGTAGTGGTGAAATTGTGTTATGGTGTATGAGTGGTATGTGAGGTCTGCGAGTAACACGTAGTCTACAGTGCTCCTCTACCTGGCCTGACCTGACACACCTGATCTGCCAGTTAATGTATTCTATGATTCACCTGTCTGCTCGCCCTTTTCTACTAGAAATTACCAATTGCTATTTGTTACTGAGTACTTGATATCCTATTCCTTATCTTACTATGAGAGTTGACCGTTCACAAACAGCTTAGCGGTTAGGTAATTGGAACTTACTCCCGACACCCCGAAAACCACGCATAGGTGAATACTTGCGATGCGATGCAGCTTGGCCAGCGTGTAGTATCCTGTAGATTGTCCAACTCGATGTGATGTTCTGGCGTATATCCACTTTCGTTTCTTGTCGATATATAATATAACCTATTCACTGTATTACTTTCACTTGTCACATATTAATTTCACTTTATTAACCAGGGTGACACACGTGGCAACGTCGCCTGGAGCACACTAGGCCCACTGACTCCGCCACCAAATATTTATTTCTAGATCACTTATAAAATTATGGCTCTCCCCACACTTATGTGGCTCAGGGCAACTCGTAAATCACTTCAAGGGTTGTTCACTACCCTGACACACTTGATAACCCCTGCAGTACCCTTGTGTGTGTGTGTGTGTGTGTGTGTGTGCGTGTGCGTGTGTGAGTGTCTTAGCATGTGTTTGTGTGTGAGTGTTTGTACACACGTAGTTGTGTCCCTGCTCGTATTGGTCACTGCCAGATCCACTTTTTTAAATAGATACGCTGAGATATTCTCCATTACATCTCATTCTAACGCAGTCGTTTTCTTCATTTCATTTCCTTCACACATCTGCAAACTACAAATACAAAAAAATAATATAATATATATATAAAATATATATATATATATATATATATATATATATATATATATATATATATATATATATATATATATATATATATATATATATATATATATATATATATATCTTTCAACAAATCGGCCGCTTCCCACCAAGGTGGGGTGGCCCAAAGAAAAACAAAAGTTTCTCTTTTAACTTTAGTAATGTATACAGGAGAAGGGGTTACTAGCCCCTTGCTCCCGGCATTTTAGTCGACTCTTACGACACGCATGGCTTACGGAGGAAGAATTCTGTTCCACTTCCCCATGGAAATAAGAGGAAATAAGAACAAGAACTAGTAATAAAATAGAAGAAAACCCAGAGGGTGTGTATATATATGCTTGTACATGAATGTGTAGTGTGACCTAAGTGTAAGTAGAAGTAACAAGACATACCTGAAATCTTGCATGTTTATGAGACAGAAAAAAAGACACCAGCAATCCTACCATCATGTAAAACAATTACAGGCTTTCGTTTTACACTCGCTTGGCAGGAAGGTAGTACCTCCCTGGGCGGTTGCTGTCTACCAACCTACTACCATTATAATATATATATATATATATATATATATATATATATATATATATATATATATATATATATATATATATATAGTATATATATATATATTGAATCCACGAACGAGTGGTATTGATCAATAACAACACTGCGACTAGCCAATGAGTCGAACCCATGCTGCTTTGGCCCGCCTCAGGGTGAACGAAAACACATAACGCTTATTCCACGGGACCACATAATAGTTAAAAATGGCGCATCCAGCCAAGCTAGATGTTTTACCGGTCATCCAAGGACATACGGTGGTGTGGATTCTTCTAATTTAATTTCATTCTACTCCCTGTTTGGTGCACTAGACCAACGAGCGCCATGTGTTTTCGCGCTCCATCAGGAGGGCCAAAGCAGCATGGGTTCGACTCCTTGGCTAGTCGCAGTGTTGTTATTGATATAATATATATATATATATATATATATATATATATATATATATATATATATATATATATATATATATAATATACATATATTATATATATATAAGGTTATAAAATAAAGTGTCGACAGGAAACATTTTGCAATATAAAGCCGACATATTAAAGGGCAACGTAACTAGGAAGGACGGTGACTGAAGCAATGTTTACATACCTAAATGAGTTTGTGTCGGCACATAAACCGTGAATGTTTTTGATAATTTTTGAGAAATATTGCGAGAGAGAATGTATAAGGGGTGTTGTGAATTCTGTTGGACAAAACTGTCACTGAATGCAAACAAAAGTAATGTATCATTCAACAATAGTGCAAACACTTATTAATGAGTTTTATGTATTGTCTTTAAATACTTAAACGAGACGTGACAGACGGCAGTGAATCTGACTCCAATATGTGAATTTATGAACAAAATAACAGCGAAAATGGGAAATAAAACCTGGGCTCTTTCAAGTGTTTATACAAATATATTCATAAGAATATGTGTGAAAGCACATGAAAGCGATCAGGTTATATTTCCTATTTTCATATTTCTTTATATTTGTGATTTCCTCTAAGTGTATTTATATTTTCAGGAAGCAATAAACAAATTGCGATTAAGAACTTCTCATGTATTATTTATATTTGTCATTATCCAACGTCTGCAAAAACTGTGATAATAATAACAAACTGCAGGACAGATGTGAAAGTCCAAGATTTTTTTTATTTAAGCTTAATAAATACAGAATTAAATCAGGCTAAAAATCAAATGCAAGATTCATACGCAATATCCTGTCTCCTGTTCCAGCGTCCACTATGTATATAAACCAGAGGTACGTTGATTGCGGGAAATCGTTCCCCGCGTTGCATTACCTCGTCTCATGTACCTCAGTACACGCGAAAGGAATAGTACAGAGTGAGGCAAGTTACTGTTACAGTTAAAGTGGCCGGCACAAGTTGTCACAAGGAAACTAATATCCCAGCTTCTTCAATGAAAATGGTAACTAATGACTGATACAGCCTGAAACTATTCAAACCTTCCGCTAAGGTGCATTAGCTTTGAAGCCAAACAATACGGCAATAAAAGTTTGAAGACCACCAGTTTATGCATTCTGCAGTTGTTGTATGTTCGCCGGTACATCCGGCCCGGGTCTTCTCCAAATGGTGACCCGGCAATCATTCTGCAGTTGATCAAAACTTAAAAAAAAAAAATTGTATCTCTACAATCTAACTCCTCCCCCCACCTAAAAAAATATATTTTATAAGATGCTTCAGCCATTAAAGATTCGTGCAGTTCCATTTTTTTTATTTTAATTGAGTAAATACGGAATTCGTAGGAGTCATATAACGCCTGGGTAATAGGAGCCATTTAGATTCGATCAAGGATGGGAAAGATACGTGACATTCCTTCGATCTAGAGCCTCTCACCTGCATCAAGGAACGCTCATTGAGAAGACATTCTCCAGTCGTTTAATACAAAACAATTCTATTCCATTTCGAGATGAAAAATTGGCAAATTCGCATCTACACATTCTATTAACACTTCCAACCTTCTCCTAAGTACGGATTGCGAAAAGGATTTAGGAGTTCTGGTTAGGAGTAATCTGAAACCATGACAACAGTGCATAAGTGTTCGCAATAAAGCTAACAGAATCCTTGGCTTCATATCAAGAAGTATAAATAATAGAAGTCCTCAGGTTGTTCTTCAACTCTATATATCTTTGGTTAGGCCTCATTTAGATTATGCTGTACAGTTCTGGTCACCGTATTACAGAATGGATATAAATGCATTGGAAAACGTATAAAGGAGGATAATAAAGTTGATCCCATGTATCGGAAATCTTCCCTATGAAGATAGACTGAGGGCCCAGAATCTGCACTCTCTAGAAAGGCGTAGAATTAGGGGGGGATATGATTGAGGTATATAAATGGAAAACAGGAATTAATAAAGGGGATGTAAATAGCGTGCTAAAAATATCTAGCATAGACAGGACTCGCAACAATGGATGAGTGGAACAAACTCCCGAGTACCGTCATAGAAGCTAAGACGTTGTGTAGTTTTAAAAATAGGTTGGATAAATACATGAGTGGGTGTGGGTGGGTGTGAATTGGACCTGACTAGTTTGTGCTACTAGGTCAGATGCCGTGCTCCTCCCTTAAGTGAGAGTGACTGACCTGACTAGGTTAAGGCATTGGCTTAAGCCGGTGGGAGAATTGGCCTTGCCTCGCATGGGCCAGTAGGCCTGCTGCAGTGTTCCTTCTTTCATATGTTCTTATGAAAGTGCCTTTATAAATAAGTAGCTTTGACTTAGAATGATCTATATATAATTCTGCTAAGGGCAACTGCTCTTGTGAATTGCTCCATGATCCTTTACCTAGTAAATTAATAACTTACCAGGGTTGACTGTTTCAAGCCGATAGGTTAAGGCGTTCTCTAGTTATAAGGGAAAGCTCTGAAGGGATTTAGTAAAAGACCAGACTGGTATACTCACCAATGCTCCAGCTCAGGCTTAAACTATGGAAATAAATGGTATAAAATACCGACACAATGGAAAAATAAACACATAAGCAGTATAATGTGATCCTTTATTGACAACGTTTCGCCCACGCAGTGGGCTTTATCGAGTCACAGACAGATAAAGCCCACTGCGTGGGCGAAACGTTGTCAATAAAGGATCACATTATACTGCTTATGTGTTTATTTTTCCAGGCTTAAACTAGTATACAGTATTTAAGGGTAAACTTAACTAGTGAAAAATTAAAAACATAGAAAGGTGGGGTTTTGAAAAAAAAAAAAAAAAAATCTGCCGTTGTATTCCAATTTTTTTTTTTTTGGAATCCAAAAAAGAAATTAATTCTGTGTTATTTAACAAAATAGCATTTGATATATTTTTTTTATATAAAAAATTCAAATTGGAACCTGCACAGCCCACATTCAGTACAAAGTTATTTCCAATTTAAATACAAAAGTGTTTAAGAGTTTGTAACCGAGCAGTAGATGCATTTTTCAGCTATTACCTGGAAACTTTTTATTTGATAAAATAGGCAATTAAAAATTTACATAGATCAATGTAATAGTCAAACTTTCTTTCTCAATAATTTCTCACCATTGAAAGTCTCAAGCGTTCCCCAGTAATTGCTCTGAATCGAACTGTTTCGAATATTTATATTTAATTAAAATTTCAAATTTTCACCTAAAGAGTGTAAACTTATAGAGTATCATTCTTCTTATTCAATATTAGTTTGAAGCCGATACGACGAGGCATTCTTGAGTTAATGAATGAAAATCAGTATTATTATTTAATAAAATTAACAGTTTGGGACTTATGCAGCACAATAACAACCTGAGTCTTGCTTTCTGGAACACACACCAGGGCTAAAAATCTGAAGCCGTTCGGATGAGGAATTATCCAGTTGTCGCACCGATTCCAAGCTATTTTTTTAACAAATTTAGAATATTGACAAATTTGCCCTCACAAAAAACTGAACTTAGTGAATATTATCCTACCATGGATCGCTTATTAAATACTGCGAAAGCAAAAGACTCGGCAGGCGGTGCAACATCCCCCCCCCCCAATGAAAAGCAGAGGACCCACGAGTACACTAAGACTCAACACAATAAGTGTCAGGGGCTCAAGTCTGTTCAACTCCCAGAGGAGTTGGACCAGTTATTCAGAAGAAGCAGACTCAAATATATTTAAATTAATTTAACAGAATAAATATTTCACACTATATTACTCATAAAATGGTCATATCTGCACCTACACACTTCAATGTCACTCTTGTTGGTCGTAGAATTAGGAGGCAACTTTTTTGATCGTTTGATGTCACGCAACAGGAAGCTGGGAGTTATTTCTACGACTTTGGTGATAAGACATCAGCACTTGTCACTTGTCCCAGGAATCGCCACCTGGTTGTCATATACTAGCGATGAAAATAATTTGAAATCGATCGGATGAGCAAAAAAATGTGAAAAATTCTAGGATTAAAATGAAACAAAAGAGAAAATATTTCGGGTAACCACCTGAAGATCTCCCTTTGAGTATATAATTAAATAGACTAAAAGTTCCCTACGATTCACAAATAACCCACGCAGAGGAGCTTACGACGATCATTTACAAAGTCAAATCGTGACTTTATAAATGGTCCAAGTCTGACCGAAACGTCGTCGTAACCTCCTTTCTGCTATGAACGGGTTTGTTTACGTATTATTTCTAGTCACTGTATTGTCCCTTTTTGTTTTTTCCTTCAAGCTTGAACGCGTTTTCCAGGGAATAAAAAAAAATAACATATTCTCTCCCCATCCTTAAATTTCCCATCACGCGTCCCTTCCCCATCATGGGACCATTTTTCATCGGGGGTTGAGGCACAAAAGAATTTTATCATATTCATGGGAGAGGGTATGGTTGTGGTAGTAATGGCTCTCGCCTCGCCCTTCCTCCCCAACCCCCCCAGACCCTGTGGCCTGGTGGCTAAAGCTCTCGCTTCACACGGCAAGAGTCTGAGTTCGATTCCCGGGGAGGGTAGAAACATTGGGCGTGTTTCCTTACACCGGTTGTCTACGATCACCCATCAGTAATATGGGTACCTGGGTGTTAGTAGACTGGTATGGGTCGCATCCTAAGACAAAACTGACCTAATTTACCCGAAATGCTCTTCATAACAAGCGGTTTTCTATGTAGTATTATGTCATTGATGTCAGCTAGGACTGTATACCTTGTACATGTACTTGTAGAAATAAAGATATTATTATTTATTATTATTATGCCACACCGCTGCTTGTCTTGCATCCTTTCTTTTCCACAGGTTAGGTAAAGTTTGTCAGGAAAGAGAAAAAGTGTTAACTGAGTAGGGCCATATGACCCGAAACTGGAGGTTCTGGTCAGCTGACCGACAGAAGCTGAGTCACCTTTTCATGGTGGGTTGATTCTGTGGACTATACACGATTGTTTACTGTATTTTATGCATGGTCCATGTAGGAGAAGGCAAGAATTTTCTTTAGGTTAACTACTGAAGATATTTCCTCGTTATTTTAAAACTACAAGGCGGTGGGAACGGAACGAGTTCAGCTCTTTACCGCTAGTAAAATCAAGTACATTCCTTTTTTGTGCGTCGATGAAATGAAATCCACCCATTAGGAGTGAGATCCATCACTTAATGTGAGCGAAGCAATATTCATGAAGCCTTCCTGAGGCTTCCTGAGTTGTTACTAGCAACTCTTTTCATGATCCAGGGATACATAGGCTTCAAACTCTTACAGTGTAGAAGCGAGGTTTGTTTTTTAGGAAGAATTATTTTGCTATTTTTCCGAAAATAGCATTATGTAAAAATGATCTAAAACGTGTGTAAATATTGTCTAAAAAAGAATATGATAATGGATTTTCTATTGCGCTCTGACTCCTTTTGATGGAGTGATAACACAGGCTTTGATCCCTTACGGTGTACTATAATCATTAATAAGCCCTCTCCTCTCATTAGGGACAGGCTGCTACTACCATTTTCCTGATAGGACACTGTTATCTGTGGAAATATGCTTTTAGTAATCGTGTTCTGAACCAATCCGATTCGGGCGAGAACTGGAGGTCCTGTTGTGATGCCATCCCAACAACGCAATCAAACACCCTACGAGAAGATACATTTCCATTTGAGCGAAGAGGTCGTTGGCATTGATGAGCATTTTATGTACGTTTTAATCTTTTATGAGGCAATGACACACGACGGTTCCAACCTTCATGGATACATTGATATAATTTTCTTCGTCTGATGAGAGCATCATGCAGATTCGAAATTTTTGGTGTAACGTAGTTATTTACAAGAAATATATTTAATAAGTAGTTATGTAGAAGAGGTGGGAAGTACAGTGCCTGCAGTCTGAAGGAGGAATGTTGATATGCTCCAGGTTAGGTAAGGTTCGTCAGGAAACAGGACAAGTGTTTCCTGACACGGGTCTTAATCAGATGATGACCCGCTGTTGGAGCTTTTGGTCATCCGACCGAGGCCTTCCGCTGGCTTACCGGTCTACCCCTTTAAAGGCTTCCGGCGAGTAGCGAAAGTAGCAGCAGCTATAAAGGCGGCAGCAATGGCAGGAAAATTAGCGGCATATAGAAGTAAATGAAGCAGAAAATATAATAAGAGGGAAGGAGAGGGAGAGAGAGAGAGACAGAGAGAGATGTGTCACAACAATAAAACAAAATTTCAAATGAGCTGATGTAGGTAACAGTTCTTAGCTTGTAAATAAAGTTAAAAACTTTACCTTGTAAAAACCTTGTGTAAAAACAAGAAAAGAGAGAGAGAGAGAGAGAGAGAGAGAGAGAGAGAGAGAGAGAGAGAGAGAGAGAGAGAGAGAGACAGACAGACAGACAGACTTGAAAATCGAAAAGACATCTTTAATTTACGAGAGAGAGAGAGAGTCCAGATGAGCCATTATCTCCTAAATTTCTTTTTTCTCCTCAGTTCCCTGCAGAAGTTAGCACCTTTCTCTGGGGGTGTCCACCTTTAGGGGGTATGGGCTGCCTTCAAGTCACTGAAAGGCTCTTGATCCAGGAAACTGAAACAACCCTTCCCTCCTTCTACAGTCGCTGAATAACTTTTACGGATTCAGAGTTTCACCATAATAATAATAATAATAATAATAATAATAATAATAATAATAATAATAATAATAATTATAAAAATAATGTAAATAATATAAAATATTTGTTTTATTTATAACAATAATAATAATAATAACAGTAATAATTTCAATCTGTGGAGCTTGAAGCATAAGGTGAGCCAGTGTGGACTCAGCTCCTGGCCCATCTCCAGAACCTCTATAACCAGGGTTGAATACATTGGGAGATCACGGAGTTGGACAGTCTCCAGCCATATACCGTTCCTAGTACGTGACTCTCTTATATAGTGGGGAGGGAGGTTGGACGGTGGTTGTGGTGGTGGACGGTCGTTGTGATGGTGGATTGTGGTTGTGATGGTGAATGTTGGCTGTGGTGGTGGACGGTGGTTGTGATGGTGGACGATGGTTGTGATGGTGGACGGTGATTGTGATGGTGGACGGTGGTTGTAATGGTAGACGGTGGTTGTGATGGATGGTGGATGTGATGGTGGACGGTGGTTGTGATGGTGGACGGTGGTTGTGGTGGTGGACGGAGGTTGTGGTAGGGGCCCAGGCCCAGACTCGTGGAACTCTGTGTTCATTAAGAACTGCAACAAACCCCTCTCACGGGCCTTAACTATGGTATGGAGACAGAGCATAGACACAGGTGAGATTCCAGTCACTAAAAAACATCGGATATAGCCCCACTCCATAAAGGTGGCCGCAAAGCAATAGCTAAGAACTATAGACCAATAGCTCTAACGTCCCACATCATAAAAATCTTTGAAAGAATTTTAAGAAGCAGGATTGTAAACCACTTGGATTCCCCACATTTGCACAACCCAGGGCATCATGGTTTCAGAGCAGGTCGTTCCTGCCTCTCGCAACTACTGGACCACTATGATATGGTCTTAGATACACTAGGAAACAAACAGAATGCAGATGTAGTATACACAGATTCTTCAAAAGCCTTTGACAAGTGTGATCATGGTGTAATAGCACACAAAATGCGTGCTAAAGGAATAACTGGCAAAGTGGGCAGATAGATCTTCAAGTTTCTAACCAATCGAACACAAAGAGTAGTTTCAAAAAGAATTAAATCGGAAGCTGCCATAATGAAGAACTCTGTTCCACAAGGCACAGTACTCGCCCCTATCCTGTTCCTCATCCTCATATCAAACATAGAGATGTAAACCATAGCACCGTGTCATCCTTTGCAGACGATACTAGGATCTGCATGAGAGTGTCATCTATTGAGGACACAGTAAATCTCCAAGAAGATATAAACCTAATTTTCCAATGGGCAACGGAGAAGAATATGATCAATCCTTACCACAGGCGGGGATAGAACCCGAGATCCAGAGAGTCACAAAACTCCAGACCGTCGCGTTAGCCATTGGGTCAACTGGCTACAATACGATTCATCCAACTAGGTATATTTATACACCATAGGAAGGTTAACATAGGCACCATAGGCATTTTTGGTCACAGTGGTGCCTATGCTAACCTTCCTATGGTGTATAAATATACCAAGTTGGATGAATCTTATTGTAACCAGCTGGCCCAGTGGCTAACGCATCGGTCTGGAGTTTTATGACTCTCTGATCGCGGGTTCTATCACCACCCGTGATATGGTTTGTTTGCAATCGTTTCATTACGATTTCGTGAGTCAGTTAACAATATGATTTTCAATAAAGACAAATTCCAGCTACTCCGTTATGGAAAACTGGAGTACATAATAGCTAGGACTGAGTATACTACAAACTCTAATCACACAATAGAGCAGAAAAGTAATGTGAAGGACCTGGGAGTGGTAATGTCTGAAGATCTCACCTTCAAGGATCACAACAGTGTCACTATCACATCTGCGAGGAAACTGATAGGATGGATAATGAGAACATTCAAGACAAGAAATGCCAAGCCAATGATGATCCTTTTTAAATCACTTGTTCTCTCTAGGCTGGAATACTACTGTACATTAACATCCCCATTCAAGGCAGGTGAAATTGCAGATCTAGACAATGTACAGAGAACCTTTACAGAGTATATAAGTTCCATCAAACACCTTAACTACTGGGAACGCTTGAAAGCACTTGACTTGTACTTACTTGAACGCAGGCGAGAGAGAGATAGATATCATAATCTACACCTGGAAAATCCTACAAGGAACGGTCCCTAATCTGCACACAGAAATGACTCCCTACGAAAGCAAAAGACTTGGCAGGCGATGCATAGTGAGCCCAATGAAAAGTAGGGGTGCCATTAGTACATTAAGAGAAAACACCGTGTTAACCTCCCACCAGCCATAAAAGGCGGAGACGGAGGTTGTTGTAGGAGACGGAGGTTGTTGTAGGAGACGGAGGTTGTTGTAGGAGACGGAGGTTGTTGTAGGAGACGGAGGTTGTTGTAGGAGATGAAGGTTGTTGTAGGAGATGGAGGTTGTTGTAGGAGATGGAGGTTGTTGTAGGAGATGGAGGTTGTTGTAGGAGATGGAGGTTGTTGGAGATGGAGGTTGTTGTAGGAGATGGAGGTTGTTGTAGGAGACGGAGATTGTTGTAGGAGATGGAGGTTGTTGTAGGATATGGAGGTTGTTGTAGGAGATGGAGGTTGTTGTAGGAGACGGAGATTGTTGTAGGAGATGGAGGTTGTTGTAGGAGACGGAGGTTGTTGTAGGAGATGGAGGTTGTTGTAGGAGATGGAGGTTGTTGTAGGAGACGGAGGTTGTTGTAGGAGATGGAGGTTCTTGGGGATGGAGGTTGTGGTGGTAGACGGAGGCCTCATGTCATCTATCAAACTTTAGGCACTGATCACCTCATAACAACGTAACCATGATGATTCTTGCTGTGTACACGAAATATTTCAGTAATAAAAATATCTCGTATTGGACGTGTCTTACACATTAACTTGTCGTACTACTTATATATCATATTAAATATATATCTTGTACATATTTTTTGGTATTTTTATTAACACATCGGCCCTTCCCCAGCAAGGCAGGGTGACCCGGAAAATAAAAAAACACTTTCATCATCATTCACTCCATCACTGTCTTGCCAGAGATGCCTCTATACTACATTTATAAAACTGCAACGTATTACCATAATTTTTAAAACTAACACCACCACCACCACTGACATCATAGACTACAACCACAACCACCAAACACCACCAACACCTCTACTACCACTACCACCATCATATACTACCACCACCACCATCCTATACTACCCCATCACCATCATCATAGACTACAACTACCATCACCGTTACTACCGCCATCATATAATACAACCACAATAACAACCGTCACCACTGTTCCCTCTCAACTTCACCCACCACAACTACCACCTCTACCAACAATATCTCCTACAACCATTATCCCAGCATTTTCTACAACCAAAACCACAACCACTACAAAGATCATCTACAACACTACAACCCCACGACCTATACTATCAACATCTGCAACCATAACACAATCACCGTACCTACCATCCCCTACAACCCCTACCACCACCACCACCATCGGCATCATCTACAACATCCCATTCTTTTAATAACGGTCATAATTTCACTCTTGCTAAGCCAGTCAAAAGGATGACTGTTCACGATCCTCCAACAATTATATTTTTTGTATATAATTTCCTGGGCGCTCTCTGAGTCCCCGTTTTTTGTTTTTCGTTTTAGACTTTTTTCCCATGAATAATATATTTATTAACGTGGTGGAATTTTATAATTGTTTTTTTTTATTAATAGACAGTTGATTATTATTTTTTATTAATAATCAACAATAGTATTTAACCTAAATAAAGTAAATTGAAAAATATGCTGAATAAGATATTAGGGAAATTCTCTGTGTTGAATCATGTGGCGGATCTGTCTTCATCTGTGACATATTGACTGTTTCTAAACAGTCTGTATTCCAACGGTTTCTCAAGATGATGTGACCCATAATCACTCCACCACTATCGGCACCACCACAACCACCAACGCTGCCATCATTTCCTACAACCACCACATTAATCATCAATATCACCATCATTTTTAACTACCACGATCTAATACAACTACTATTACTATTTCCGTCAGTCCCACAACCATCACCTACAAGTAGTACTACTATTTACTACATCAACCACTACCATCTCCAACAATAGATACCTTAATGTACAACTACCAGCACCATCTACTACAACCTACACCAGTAACCTTTGCCTCATTCCCCATCTCCTACAACCACCACTACTACTACTACTACTTACATCTCTTACAACCACTATAGCCATTAAATGGTTTTATAAATACCACCTAGACCATCCCCGTCAACAACCACTATCACACTTTCCTAAAATCCCCATCACAACCCTAACCACGACTACCATAAACAACCACTACCACCACCACTACTAAAAGCAAACACTACCACCACCATCTACCACCACTACAGCAGCACAGAGATCACAAACCATGCACAGGAATAATGAACGACCTTGCAGACTCCCTGTATGATCAATACCTCAGCCACACGGCATACATTAACTCCCCCTTCTTCACCCTTGCCAATTACGCTGTACTGAAACTCAATAGTTTTAAACTTTTCAAATTCCACCCAATTGAAAACTCTTTTCCCAAAACGCACTTAAATTGTTTTTATCATTTAAAAATGCATGGTATTTTTCATATGCGGTTTAGACTTTTCAAAATTATTATTAAAAATAGTGTAGCTTACGATCACAAAGAATACAATATATTTAGAGTAGTTTTTTTTACACACAAACATAGGTAATTATGGTACGAATATATATATATATATATATATATATATATATATATATATATATATATATATATATATATATATATATATATATATATATATATATATAGTCACCGATAAGGTAAAACTGGTAAGTTACCAAGAATTTTCTTTTATATGTTTAATGATTTACATTTTTTCGTTTACGTTAATGTAAAAATTAATAATTTCGTATCAAAAGAACCTTAGAAAACTTACCTAACCTTATAACAAACGCAATTTAATTTAGCCTAATCCAACTAAATATATTTTAGATAACTTTACAATAATTTAATAATAAACAAACACAATGAAATATATTTTTCTCTTTGGGTTCAGAATGATTTTTGCGAAATTGTTGCATACACAAATTTTCGCTTGTCTTATTCGGCAAGAAGAGCGTTGGTATTTAAGCCCAAATCGCAAGTTTCACATCTTCGGCACGACGTATATGTATGAATGGGTCTTCTCTTTGCCTCACAGCGCTGAGGTTTGTGTCTAAGGGAAAAAGATAATGGTAAGGAAGGATGTGGGTTCTAAGCGGATCCTCTCGTGGGCAGAAACGTACGTTGGGAGGAAGCTGCGGACAAGAGAATCAAGATGGATTAAAAAAAAAAGCCGCACACAAAAAAATATTTTTAATGCATGAACTGTATCATTCTAGGAAAGAACAGCAGTTTCCGAGACTCTGGTAAACTAACAATGATTAATCTTCACTTTCGATTACTTTCTAAAATCAATGTTCTGAAGCACATACTCGACCTTAGAACAGAGAATACTATCAGCCAGACTATCTATGTTGATGACCCCCTTCACCCTGACAGTGGAAAGGATTAGTTAAGCTTTATGGATTCCCTCTCATGTGGACCTCCAGGAGCATCACAAAGTTGAAAAAATAGCTAAACAAACATTAGATAAAGAGAATGTTGAATATAATTTTGTATTTCAAACTTCACTAAGATGTGACAGAAATGAACTAGCAAACGAGCTTGAAGGAACTAGAAGATCTTTTGGTATAGTGAAATATGTCATGTTAGATATATATGCAAGATGTTACTGCTAGACTAAGGGCAGGCTAAAAGTATTTCTGGCAGTACGGTTTATATGGAGATTTCAGCGATATTAAATGCAAAATGTGTGGATAGAGACAGGGCCATACACTGGAGCATTATATATTAGTGTCCAAACATTCAACCTTTGAGAGAAACCTCCATGCAAACCTTTCAGAGAAACCTCCATGCAAACCTTTCAGAGAAACCTCCATGCAAACCTTTCAGAGAAACCTCCATGCAAACCTTTCAGAGAAACCTCCATGCAAACTTTTCAGAGAAACCTCCATGCAAACCTTTCAGAGAAACCTCCATGCAAACCTTTCAGAGAAACCTCCATGCAAACCTTTCAGAGAAACCTCCATGCAAACTTTTCAGAGAAACCTCCATGCAAACCTTTCAGAGAAACCTCCATGCAAACCTTTCAGAGAAACCTCCATGCAAACCTTTCAGAGAAACCTCCATGCAAACCTTTCAGAGAAACCTCCATGCAAACCTTTCAGAGAAACCTCCATGCAAACCTTTCAGAATATTGTAAATGATATATTGTAAATGATACATTATAAATGATACATTATAAATGATAAAACACCTTAAATCTTAGGATTGTATACACATTTTGCATCGATTAGATGAATAAACTGATTTTATAAAAGAAGCTACAATCCAACTATGACCAATATCTTTTAGTGATAATATATAATTATTATTGTATTCCATTCTTTATTGTGTACATTAATTACGTAAAGTAATCGAAAATATAAAATGACTGATGCTTCTTTCTAGTGACGTAACAGTATTTAGTGAATCTGCTCACAGGATGAGCATGGGGGGTGTACAATAAACTAGCAGCAGGATGAGCATGGGGGTGTACAATAAACTAGCAGCAGGATGAGCATGGGGTGTACAATAAACTAGCAGCAGGATGAGCATGAGGGGTGTACAATAAACTAGCAGCAGGATGAGCATGGGTGTACAATAAACTAGCAGCAGGATGAGCATGGGGTGTACAATAAACTAGCAGCAGGATGAGCATGGGGGTGTACAATAAACTAGCAGCAGGATGAGCATGGGGTGTACAATAAACTAGCAGCAGGATGAGCATGAGGGGTGTACAATAAACTAGCAGCAGGATGAGCATGGGGGTGTACAATAACTAGCAGCAGGATGAGCATGGGGGTGTACAATAAACTAGCAGCAGGATGAGCATGGGGTGTACAATAAACTAGCAGCAGGATGAGCATGGGGGTGTACAATAAACTAGCAGCAGGATGAGCATGAGGGTGTACAATAAACTACAGCAGGATGAGCATGGGGGTGTACAATAAACTAGCAGCAGGATGAGCATGGGGGTGTACAATAAACTAGCAGCAGGATGAGCATGGGGGTGTACAATAAACTAGCAGCAGGATGAGCATGGGGGGTGTACAATAAACTAGCAGCAGGATGAGCATGGGGGGTGTACAATAAACTAGCAGCAGGATGAGCATGGGGGGTGTACAATAAACTAGCAGCAGGATGAGCATGAGGGGTGTACAATAAACTAGCAGCAGGATGAGCATGGGGGGTGTACAATAAACTAGCAGCAGGATGAGCATGGGGGTGTACAATAAACTAGGAGCAGGATGAGCATGGGGGTGTACAATAAACTAGCAGCAGGATGAGCATGGGGGTGTACAATAAACTAGCAGCAGGATGAGCATGAGGGGTGTACAATAAACTAGCAGCAGGATGAGCATGGGGGGTGTACAATAAACTAGCAGCAGGATGAGCATGGGGGTGTACAATAAACTAGGAGTTCACGGGGCACAACTGACACTAACACCGTGTGAGACTTTTATTAATTTCATGGCACAAAGGTTGCAAACCATTGTGGTTGAACTCCTCACCAACGATATCAGTTGCAAGAACAGATGTTACAACGGCATTTAGAGCCATTGTAACTGGAGTTACTTTGTTCCTCAGTTAAAGATAACCTTAGCAGTTATTACCCCATGTTTACAGAATTGGCTTTAAAACAGAAAAAAAATACATATGAATAATAAGTCAAGCATTCTTTGAAATACAAATTATTTTATTCATGAAAATCGGTAAATCCTCTGGAGTCATGAACAGTATAGTTGAAATTTTAAACACAGTAAAACCATCTACATATGAGCTAATAAAAGTAATATGAATTACAAATTGATGTGATAGATAAATATTACTGACATTAAAATAAACATGTGCCTTATAATGGTGGTGCTTTATGCTGGTAGTGCCCTATACTGTGGTGCCTTATACTGGTGGTGCCTTATACTGGTGGTGCCTTATACTAGTGGTGCCTTATACTGGTGGTCCCTTATACTGGTGGTCCCTTATACTGATGGTGCCTTATACTGGTAGTGCCTTATACTGGTGGTGCCATATATTGGTAATGCCTTATACTAATGGTGCCATGGTGCCTTATACTGATGATCCCTTATACTGGTGGTGCCATATATTGGTGATGCCTTATCCTGGTTTTGCCATATATTGGTGGTGCCTTATACTGATGGCCAACGGGTGGTGCTTGAGCTAACTGATCTGTCACTGTGGCCAGCTGGTGGGACCAATTAGTTTTATCCTTCTCCTGAAGAATTACGTTCTCTCCTTCCCTCTCTTCTACTCTTCATTTTTTTCCTCGTTCCTTCTTCCTGTGTTCTTTCTTCGTTTCATACTCTATACCATGGTGTTTATTTTCCCGTTTTTCTTATGTTTTGTTTATTATGTAATTTGCTCTGTTTTTTTTTCCTTTTGCATATGTTATACTTTAGAACTTTTTCGCACATCTGTTATATCACACACACACACACACACAGGGATGTTAGGAACGTATTTCTTCAGTCACAGAGTGGTCAGGAAGTGGAATAGCTTTGGGAAGCGATGTAGTGGAGGCAGGTTCCATTCTTAGCTTTAAGAGGAGGTATGATAAAGCTCATGGCGCAGGGAGAGTGACCCAGTAGCGGCCAGTGAAGAGGCGGGGTCAAGAGCTATGACTCGACCCCTGCAACCACAACTAGGTGAGTACAATTAGGTGAATACACACACACACACAAGAGGATATGTGAAAATATTAGCTTTACTTCCAACAGAAGTTGAATAAGTCAACAACTATCCATGGAAAAATCAACGAAGGGATTTGAAACCAACTTGAGAGAGAACGTAAAAGACTTCATGAGAGCCGATAATACTGGCACTCATTCCACTCCCAGCCTTGGTGATCTGCGGGAGCGCCGAGAGTCCCCTAGAGGCCGCCTGGTGAAACTTTATTTTCTGAGTCATGGCAGAAGAGTGGAGACGTCGTGTCAACACGATCGGCATAGAAGTGCTTCAGGGTGCTGTACACCAGACTAATGTGGACGTGGTCTTGCCGGCAATTCTTTGCGACTCTTTGGGCATCGACCATTCGGAGCTTTACGGCATATCGTTAAACGGTATGCGGCGACTGTTTGTCAAGTTTGCTTGCACGGCAGCGTATAACCGTGTGGTGGATAAGTACCAGGATCAACACTTGATTGTCATGCAGGGCTTGGAGGTATTTGTGCGTGATGTTTCGGCCACATACAAATGGATTAAGCTCAAGAATGTTCCATTTGAGGCCGGGGAATGTGACATTCGTGAGGAAATGCAGCAGTATGGGGTGGTGCATGCAGTGACAGTTGGTAGATGGACAACTGGCATTTATGCAGGAATGTTGGAGGGTACGTATGCAGTCAAGATGACATTAAAGAAACCAATACCCTTGTATGTACTAATGAAAGGATTTCGATCGCAGGTATATGTCACGTATGTCGGCCAGATTAGGACCTGCCAGGCTGTGTGGACAGGCTGGACATATAGCGATGGATTGTAAAACTAGACGAACGGAGGAAAAGCAGGTATTCGAAAGGGATGGACGGCAGTTTGCCTATGATACGCAAAGGCGGTCTGGGGAGGATGGAACGATGGAGGTAGGTGCGCTGGAGGGCGTGTTTCAGCGTGTGTGGAGTGTGGAGGTGGATCACAGGAAGCAGCAAGGAGTGCACAGGATGTGGAATCTTCGGTAGTGCAGGAGGGTGGACAGGAGGCATCATTGGTATCGGAAGCCAAGGAGTGTCAGGAGGAGGCTGAACTTTTGGACGACTTGAATGCCTTTATAGGAAGTAATCATCCTCTGGTCTTGGAGGAGGTGTCAGGAATAGTCCAAGAGGGGAGACAGGGGGTACAGGAGGTCTTTGAGGATGGGCAGGGAACCTTGCCAGAGCAGGGGGACAAGGATATTGGGCAGGAGAGGTTGGTTTCTGTTGTGGTGGCTGAGGTGCAGCACAACTAACAGGTAAAAAGATGTGGACTGAGATGGTCCAAGGTAAAAGTTGTAAAAGTAAGGATGCTGGATGTGGTAAAATATCCAAGGGGGAAGGGATGAGTAGGGAGGGAAAGCCATATGGGAAAGGTGATATGAAACTGGTGAAGCATAAGGGAAAACCCCAACCGTATCAAGTGTCTCACGATTAACGTAAATGGCCTCAAAATGAGGTCAAGGAGCTTGGGTGGCGGTAACTTTGAGAAGGTTGAGAGTGGATGTTGTGTTCATACAGGAACATAATTATCGTAGGTGTGAAGAGATTGTGGTTAAAGGATACAAGGTGTATGCATGTGATGCTTGGGCTTTCAAAGGGGGAGTTTTGGTAGGGATCAGGGAGGATAGCCCATTTCATTTGTCAACTTGGGAGGCAGTGGGGGGAGGGTAGTACGGGTGAATGGGACGTGGGGGATGCAGGTGAGTTTTTGGGGTGTATGTGCCGGTGGTGGCAAATAGGAGTATAAAAAATGATTTTGTGTATAATGAATTGACGTATGCCTTTCGTAGTTTGCCCCAGGTGGTTATTGTTGGAGGCAATTGGAATAGTGTGATACGGATTAGGGATGTGGAGCCTAAGGGGGGGGGGGTTGTGTGTTAGGTGCCCTAAGGAATGTCTTAGGTGTGGTGGGTTTGGTTGATGTGGTGGGAGGAGGGAATAACGTGGTGGAATACACTTATGTAAGGCGTAATTATGCAGCTAGGTTAGATAGAATTTACGTGACAAGATGGGTGGAAGTGGTGAAGGTGGAGTGTATAGATCTGGGGTTTTCGGATCATAGGGGCCTATTGTTTGAGGGGGATGGGTGGGGTAGGTCGTGTCTATAAGGGTTACTGGAAGTTGAATACTAGTTTATTTGTGAAGGATGGGGTAGAGGAGGCTTTTCAAGAGTGGTTGGAGGGTGTGTGGGATGGGGGGAAAGGGGCGATTGGGGGTGTAGTGAAGTGGTGGACGGAGGTAGGGAAGGTGGAAATTAGGAAATTCTTTGAGAGGGTTGGTCTAGAGGAAGCTAGGTATCGTTTTGGATATCAAAAGTATTTGGAGGGGTTGTTAGGGGAATATCAGGGAGGGGCTTAGGCTGGTAGACATATAGATGAAGTGAGGGAAATAAGAAATAGGTTATGAGAGCTTCAGGAGAAATTTCAGGCTTTACGGGTCAGAAGCGGTATGGAAGAGGTGTTATGGGGAAATAAAGCATCCAGGGTGGTGCTGCGGAATTTCCAGCAGAGGAGGGAAAAATATGCTAATAGAATCTTTGAAGGTGGAAGTAGAAGGGGAAGGGTATAGCAAAGGGAGGGTGTTGAGAACTACGGAAGGTATGGAGGGGGGTATGCTGAATGGTGGTTTCAGGATAAATTTGCTCATCAGGAGGGGGCGGGGCGGGAGAGGGAGAGGGTCTTGGGGAGTATCGAGAAGGTATTGGGGGAGGAGGAGCGGGGGGTTTGTGAGTGAGAGATCTTGGAGGAGGAGGTCTGGGAGGCGGTGAAGGGGTTACGGTTGGGGAAGTCGCCAGGTATTGATGGGTTGGCTAGGGATTTATATGTGCATTATTGGCGGGTATTGAGGGGGTTGCTGGTACGGTTGATGAATGAAATGAAGGAAGGAGGATATATGGGGGAGTTGATGAGGACAGGGGTTCTTGTTTTAGTGGCAAAAGGGAGGGACCAGGTGGGTCTAAGTGATTATAGGGGAATAGCTTTGTTAACGGGGGATTATAAGATTTTTGCTAAAATATTGGCCAATAGAATAAAGTTAGGGTTGAAAGGTATATTGCATGAAGGTCAACTGGGGGTTCCTGGGAGGAACATTAGGACAGGGCATAGGTGGATAAAGCAGTTTATTGACGAGACGCAAGGAGCGGGGGGGTGTTGAGTTTGGACTGGCAAAGTGCTTATGATAAGGTGAATAGGGAGATGTTATTGGATATTCTGGAACGACAAGGTGGTGGTGGGGTGGGTCAGGACTTTGTATGAGGGGGCTTTAATTAGAGTACAAATAAATGGGAGTGTAGGGAGAGCGGTGGAAATGAATAGGGGTATCAGGCAAGGTTGCCCTCTTTGTCTCAAATATTGTTTGCATTAATGAAGGATCCGTTTTATAGATTAGTTGAGGAGGGGTTAGGTAAGGGGGTAGGGTAGGGAGAGGAGGTAGGAGAATCATTGGATATGTGGACGATACAACAGTTTTAGTTCATTCTGAGAGGCAGCTTTGTGTCATCAATGGGTTGGTGGAATTTTTTGGGAGGGCGACAGGGATGAGAGTTAATAGGGGTAAGTCTAAATTATTGGAGGTCGGTTGCTGGGTGGGAGGGATGTTGGGGAGTAGGGAAGGTTGGGGTTGTGTGCAGTCCATTAAGATATGTGGGATCATTTTCTGTGCGGATCTGGGGGAGGCAAGGAGGGTTAATTCCCAATTGGTGGTGGATGCGGCAATTGCACGTATGAGGGGTTGGGGGGTGGGGGAGGTAACATTATTGCAAAGGGCGATGATGGTTAATGTATTGGTGTATTCTAAATTGTGGTTTCGGGCGGTAGTTTATCCGTTATTGGATGTGGATGTGAAGCGTTTATTGAAGCATGTTTTGAATTACGTGTGGGGATTTTGTAGGCACTGGCTGAGTAAGGAGGTGGTGGAATTAAGGGTTAGATAGGGTGGGGTGGGGTTGGTGCCTTTGAGGAGTAGGTTGAGAGGTGTTTTCGTACGGCACGAGTTTTTAATGAGAGGTGGAGAAAGGGGGCGGAGAGTAGGATTAGTAATGAAGGAGGTCCGGAGGTGGTGGGGAGGGAGGGATGTTTTGTATTGTGAGGCAATATTGACGGCTTTGTTGGTGATGCAAGAGCCGGAGAAGTGTAAGGTTAAGAGGTTGGATAGGATGGGTGGAAGTGGGAGAGTGTTGCAGGGTAATGAAACTTATCCTTTATATGATTGGAATGAGATTTGGAAGTGGTTGGGTAAATTAAAGGTGCATCCAAAGGTGAAGGAAATGGGGTTCCGTTTTTTACAGGGAATATTAGCATCTAGGGAGCAGTTATATGTTATGGGGTTAATCGGGGATGGGAGGTGTATCAGGTGTGGGGAGGCGGATACGGCTTTTCATGCAATTTATTTTTGTGAGAGTATGAGGGTCGTGAGGGATTGGTTTGGGGTGATTTTGAGGTTGGTGGGGGTGGGGGGTGTCAGTGTTACGGGCTTTGAGTTTAGATTTGGGGCATTTGTCGAAAGGCATACGGAGAGGGGTTTCATTTTTGGTGATGGATTTTATCCATATATCTTGGGGGATGAGGGAGGTGGAGGGGAATGTTCGAATTAGGGCTTTAGGAGCGGGGTTTTATAGGACCAAATGCAGGAATAGGGAGGTGTATGGTGATGCTTGGGAGACAGCTTTTGTGAGAGAATACAGGGACTTAACGATTAGGGATATGTTGAGGTAGGTGGGGTGATTGGGTTTGGGGGGGTGGGCTGGGTTAGGGAGGGAATGGGGAGGGGTGGGTGGGTTAATGGGGTTTGTGTGGCATGGGAGATGGGTGGGCGAGAGGGGTGGGGTAGGTGGAATATGTGCGGTATGAATGTATGGGTGTAAGTTACGGAGGTAGGTAGGGGGTTCCCTTGTGTTTCGGAGGATTAATCCATAGTTATGTATAACAAACCAGGGCGTTTGTTTACACATCGGGTGGTGAGACTCGGTGGTTATATGTGTGTAATATGTAGGTGCACAGTCGTGGAATTTTGAGAGCCACATGTATTTTGAATGTTAGCAGAAGGCCTGGATAGTGATGCTTAAGATTTTTTTGTACTAAATTTTATTTAATATCTATAATTTATTGATGGCGTACGGTGTGAGGTTGTTTGTGAAACTTGTGTTTAGTAATACAAATTAGAGATTTGTATTATTAGGTATATTGTTATTATTTGGTGTGTGTGTGTTGGGGTTATTGTAATACATGATTGTTTTAGGATTGTATACAAGGAGGGGGGTGTATGTATGCTTGATGGTTGGGCTGTGTTATTGGAAGTGTATGGATTCATATTCATATTTTAACATGTGTATACAGGTTAAGTATACAATGGAGGTTGCATTTATGCATGGGGTGGTGGAGGTATGTTAATTATTGGGGATGGGATTGTACAGGTTGTTAACATGTGCATACTGTTTTTCCTGTTTCTTTATGGTTAGGATGATATGTTAATAACATACATGTGTGATGTCATTTTATTTGTTATTTGATATTGTACGTAATTTATTATAATGGGTTAGTGTGTTTTGGTGTAGGACGAATCACGAAAATGTTTTTATTCGTGGTACGAAAATTTTTGTCCGGCACGTGTGTCATGGTCTTGTACTGGAGGGGTTTCAATATAACATAAAATAAGTTTACATCAGAAGGGGGTAGGGTAATGTGTAACAAAGATTCTCCTTATGTTCCATTTATTGAAGTGTGGTACGTTGTGGTTACGTACTTTTGAGTGAGTTTAAATTTCAATACTATGTTTGGGTTGCTGTGAAAGTGTAGAAGGGGGGTATCATATATATTAGTGTGCTCATATAAATGTTCATTTTGAGTTGAAGGGTGTGAAACACAAATAGTTTTACAGCTTGTTATTGATATTGTTTTTGGTATGCTTACTATAGATGTATTGTATTTACTGTTTTAATAATAAACAAAATACTGGCACTCAATGTACGAAAACAAAAGCTTTGAATATATAAGGTAAAGCTGGAAAAGCAGCTGAGAAAACTAATTAGGAAATACTGGCAGTTTCCCACCAAGGCAGGGTGACCGGAAAAAGAAGAAACACTTTCATCATCACTCACTCCATCACTGTTTTGCCAGAGGTGAGCCTACACTACAGTTCAAAAAACTGCAACATTTCTCCACCCATCCTTCAGAGTGCAGGTACTGTACTTCCCACCTCCAGGACTCAAGTCCGGTAAGCCGGACTTGAGTTCTGAAGAAATTTGCTAAAAGATGGTAAATGAGCACAATACAATGAAACTGGACGCACAGAAGAAAAAGAAGACTTATTGAAAGGAAGAATCGCACGAAACTACATAGAAAGTAATTAGGAAAAAGTGGCGAAATGAAAACGCGCAAATGGAAAAACATGATTTGGAAAGGAATACAAATAAATAGCTAAACTAACGCTGACTAAAATAGTCAATGAAAAAAAATTACTAAATAAAACCTTTTGAGAGAGGAAAAATATATGTTGATTGGTACCCACAGAGGAGGATCTTCAAGTGGATGAAAGAATTAGTTTTTCTTCCTCCAACTTTTCGTTCATGTTGCAGTAATAACTCGAGGTCTCATCCAATCGGATTCAAGTTTTCAGTGCACGAATCTAAGGACAACTTGTGTAGGTGTCCAACTCTCACAGTTGTACAAGCCATTTCCAGCATCCTGGAATGGCTTCAATAACTTGTGGAACCCACTGAGGTGTGGCTTCAAACGTTTCAATGACGGCAAAGAGTGAGATTTAAGTGTGTCGGAGCACATCTAGTTTTATGTGAAAAAATACTGGTTAAGTTAATATCTTTTAAATCACGTTTTAAATATATTTGAGTCTACCTCTTCTGAATGGCTTCATTATTTAATGGCTAATGCATCTTATTACGAGGATAGTAGCCATTAAGTTTAGATTCTGTTCGGGCATATTTTTCGGTGGGCTATTTTTTTTATAATTTGGAATCGCTGCAACCCGTACGATAACTATCGAATACTTCTAAATGAGCCGAGTCGAATTTTCAAGCCTGGAGTGTATTCTAGAAAGCAGTATTCGCGTTGTTATTCGGCTACGTAAATCTCATTTTGCCCAATTTATTTAAAAATAGTGGATTACCCTTGAATAACTAAAGAATACCTCGTCTTATAGGGTTCGAAATATTAACTCTGATGTTTTCCATAAGATATCCTATAAGTTTAGGCTGTTAATTGCAAAATTAAAATTATAATATAATTGTTTAAAGTTGGATTCCGAGCAGTTACCGGAGAATGCTTCTTCTGTTAAGCTCCAAACTTCAAGTGTTGATTGGCTTTATTAAAGCAAGCTTGGCTTTCACTTTGATCTATGGAAATTATACACTGTCAGTTCCAAATTGGTTTCCTTGTAACAACAAGTAAAGCTGCCTCTTCTGGGTGACTTCAAACACACGTTGGTGTATCTTATTTGGAAGTAAATTTTTATTGAATTTGGGTTTGTAATTGCCAATTCGCCCATTTTATATTTATCTGATCAATTGGACTTTCTTTAAAAACATTTGGAAGTAAATTTTTATTGAATTTGGGGCTGTAATTGCCAATTTGCCCATTTTATATTTCTTTGATCAATTGGAATTTCTTTAAAAACAAAAAAAATAGTTTTTTTCTATTAGAGCATTGTAGAGAATTTTAAATATAAAATAATGCAAAAAAAGGGATTTGAGAAATATCGAAAAATCGTATTTTTATAATTTTTATAATTATCACGAATCTTTTTTAAGCCTTACAGTACTTTATGCTAGTTAGTCTTCAACTAACTTCTTCTAAGGGCTTTTGTTTAAAACTCGAGAACGCCTTATTAGATAAGCTTCGAATTTTCAACCATTGACAACTATAACTATGTAAAGGTTAGTGTGGCAACTGAGGAGTACAAGTGCTCTCAGCTCAATGGTTTTCACGAGAAAACTTCAGAAACCCACTCCTGATGGGTTTCGAAATTTGAGCACGCATGTATCATATAAATACTGAGAGATATTCACCTCTCGTTGTAAACACGCTAAGAGGTGGCTGGCTGGTGGGGGTTTAAAGCCTATCGACCTTAATAACTAAAATTATGATTAATGTAGACTCGGGGTATATACCCAGAGATACACACGTTGGTGTATGTATCTGAAACATACACACCTTTCGGTGTATATACTATTAACAGGCTTTATACCTAATACACCAGCCAATCAAAACAAGTGCTTGGCTGAACGAGGCTTCGAGGCTTCGAGGTGACTCACAGATGTTTCGGAGCAAAGCTGCTCATTTGCCTGGTGCTCAAGGCACGGTGAAGGTGAAAGTGGTTTTGATGGTGACGGAAGTGTGAAGAATATGATCTGACCCATACTGGTTTAAAAAAAGTTTTTGAAAATTATGATCATTTAGTGAAAAACAGTCTGACTCCTATATTTGGGTAATAAATCGCAAGTGCTTTAGAAAACTCTGAACTACGTTTACAAGGAACTTACGTGGTTGACCGTCGACACTGCAAGATCAGACTAAGGTAAATATATAGTCGTGTTTCACGTTCTGTTGCCTGTTGCATCGTGTAGTGTTGTTGCCTGTTGCATCGTGTATTGTTGCTTCGTATATTGTTGCTTGTTGTTTCACGTATTGTTGCTTGTTGCTTCGTATATTGTTGCTTGTTGCTTCACGTATTGTTGCTTGTTGCTTCGTGTATTGTTGCTTGTTGCTTAGTGTATTGTTGCTTGTATAATCGATGAATGTTGACTGACTGAGAATCAATATTTTATTGAGAAACACAAGCTTGAACTCTTGTGTTAAGCTTAAAATAATAATTAAAATGATTTTGTACGTGTAGAGAATAGGTAGGGAGGAGGTAAGGTATGGGAGTTGCTTCGTGTATTGTTGTTGTTGCTTCGTGTATTGTTGTTGTTGCTTCGTGTATTGTTGTTGTTGCTTCGTGTATTGTTGTTGTTGCTTCGTGTATTGTTGTTGTTGCTTCGTGTATTGTTGTTGTTGCTTCATGTATTGTTGTTGTTGCTTCGTGTATTGTTGTTGTTGCTTCGTGTATTGTTGTTGCTTCGTGTATTATTGTTGCTTCGTGTATTGTTGTTGTTGCTTCGTGTATTGTTGTTGTTGCTTCGTGTATTGTTGTTGTTGCTTCGTGTATTGTTGTTGTTGCTTCGTGTATTGTTGTTGTTGCTTCGTGTATTGTTGTTGTTGCTTCGTGTATTGTTGCTTCGTGTATTGTTGCTTCGTGTATTGTTGCTTCGTGTATTGTTGTTGTTGCTTCGTGTATTGTTGTTGTTGCTTCGTGTATTGTTGTTGTTGCTTCGTGTATTGTTGTTGTTGCTTCGTGTATTGTTGCTTCGTGTATTGTTGCTTCGTGTATTGTTGTTGTTGCTTCGTGTATTGTTGTTGTTGCTTCGTGTATTGTTGCTTCGTGTATTGTTGTTGTTGCTTCGTGTATTGTTGTTGTTGCTTCGTGTATTGTTGTTGTTGCTTCGTGTATTGTTGTTGTTGCTTCGTGTATTGTTGTTGTTGCTTCGTGTATTGTTGTTGTTGCTTCGTGTATTGTTGTTGTTGCTTCGTGTATTGTTGTTGTTGCTTCGTGTATTGTTGTTGTTGCTTCGTGTATTGTTGTTGTTGCTTCGTGTATTGTTGTTGTTGCTTCGTGTATTGTTGTTGTTGCTTCGTGTATTGTTGTTGCTTCGTGTATTGTTGTGTATTGTCGTTGCCTGTTCCATCTCTTGTTGTTGTTGTTGCCTGTTCCATCTCTTGTTGTTGTTGTTGCCTGTTCCATCTCTTCTTGTTGTTGTTGCCTGTTCCATCTCTTCTTGTTGTTGTTGCCTGTTCCATCTCTTCTTGTTGTTGTTGCCTGTTCCATCTCTTCTTGTTGTTGTTGCCTGTTCCATCTCTTCTTGTTGTTGTTGCCTGTTCAATCTCTTTCTGTTGTTGTTGCCTGTTCAGTCTTTTGTTGTTGTTGTTGCCTGTTCAGTCTTTTGTTGTTGTTGTTGCCTGTTCAGTCTTTTGTTGTTGTTGTTGCCTGTTCAGTCTTTGTTGTTGTTGTTGCCTGTTCAGTCTCTTCTTGTTGTTGTTGCCTGTTCAGTCTCTTATTGTTGTTGTTGCCTGTTCAGTCTCTTCTTGTTGTTGTTGCCTGTTCAGTCTCTTCTTGTTGTTGTTGCCTGTTCAGTCTCTTTGTTGTTGTTGCCTGTTGTCTTTGTTGTTGTTGCCTGTTCAGTCTCTTTGTTGTTGGTTTGTTGTTGTGTTGCCTGTTCAGTCTCTTCTTGTTGTTGTTGCCTGTTCAGTCTCTTCTTGTTGTTGTTGCCTGTTCAGTCTCTTCTTGTTGTTGTTGCCTGTTCAGTCTCTTCTTGTTGTTGTTGCCTGTTCAGTCTCTTCTTGTTGTTGTTGCCTGTTCAGTCTCTTCTTGTTGTTGTTGCCTGTTCAGTCTCTTTTGTTGTTGTTGCCTGTTCAGTCTCTTTTGTTGTTGTTGCCTGTTCAGTCTCTTCTGTTGTTGTTGCTGTTCAGTCTCTTGTTGTTGTTGTTGCCTGTTCAGTCTCTTGTTGTTGTTGTTGCCTGTTCAGTCTCTTTTGTTGTTGTTGCTGTTCAGTCTCTTTTGTTGTTGTTGTTGCCTGTTCAGTCTTTGTTGTTGTTGTTGCCTGTTCAGTCTTTTGTTGTTGTTGCCTGTTCAGTCTTTGTTGTTGTTGCCTGTTCAGTCTCTTGTTGTTGTTGTGTGTGCTGTTCAGTCTTTGTTGTTGTTGCCTGTTCAGTCTCTTTTTTGTTGTTGTTGCCTGTTCAGTCCTTCGTTTTTTGTTGTTGTTGCCTGTTCAGTCTCTTGTTGTTGTTGTTGTTGCCTGTTAAGTCTCTTGTTGTTGTTGTTGTTGCCTGTTCAGTCTTGTTGTTGTTTTGCCTGTTCAGTCTCTTGTTGTTGTTGTTGTTGCCTGTTCAGTCTCTTGTTGTTGTTGTTGTTGCCTGTTCAGTCTCTTGTTGTTGTTGTTGTTGCCTGTTCAGTCTCTTGTTGTTGTTGTTGCCTGTTCAGTCTCTTGTTGTTGTTGTTGTCTGTTCAGTCTCTTGTTGTTGTTGTTGTCTGTTCAGTCTCTTGTTGTTGTTGTTGTCTGTTCAGTCTCTTGTTGTTGTTGTTGTCTGTTCAGTCTCTTGTTGTTGTTGTTGTCTGTTCAGTCTCTTGTTGTTGTTGTCTGTTCAGTCTCTTGTTGTTGTTGTTGTCTGTTCAATCTCTTGCTGTTGTTGTTGCCTGTTCAGTCTTTTGTTGTTGTTGTTGTTGCCTGTTCAGTCATTTGTTGTTGTTGTTGCCTGTTCAGTCTTTTGTTGTTGTTGTTGCCTGTTCAGTCTTTTGTTGTTGTTGTTGCCTGTTCAGTCTTTTGTTGTTGTTGTTGCCTGTTCAGTCTTTTGTTGTTGTTGTTGCCTGTTCAGTCTCTTCTTGTTGGTGTCCTGTTCAGTCTCTTAGTTGTTGTTGTTGCCTGTTCAGTCTCTTGTTGTTGTTGTTGTCCTGTTCAGTCTCTTGTTGTTGTTGTTGTTGCCTCGTTCAGTCTCTTTTGTTGTTGTTGTTGCCTGTTCAGTCTCTTGTTGTTGTTGCCTGTTCAGTCTCTTGTTGTTGTTGTTGCCTGTTCAGTCTCTTGTTGTTGTTGTTGTTGCCTGTTCAGTCTCTTGTTGTTGTTGTTGCCTGTTCAGTCTCTTGTTGTTGTTGTTGCCTGTTCAGTCTCTTGTTGTTGTTGTTGCCTGTTCAGTCTCTTCTTGTTGTTGTTGCCTGTTCAGTCTCTTCTTGTTGTTGTTGCCTGTTCAGTCTCTTTTGTTGTTGTTGTTGCTGTTCAGTTCTCTTTTGTTGTTGTTGCCTGTTCAGTCTCTTTTTTGTTGTTGTTGCCTGTTCAGTCTCTTCTGTTGTTGCTTCGTTTTGTTGTTGCCTGTTCAGTCTCTTTTGTTGTTGTTGCCTGTTCAGTCTCTTTTGTTGTTGTTGTTGCCTGTTCAGTCTCTTTTGTTGTTGTTGCCTGTTCAGTCTCTTTTGTTGTTGTTGCCTGTTCAGTCTCTTTTGTTGTTGTTGCCTGTTCAGTCTCTTGTTTGTTGTTGTTGCCTGTTCAGTCTCTTTGTTGTTGTTGTTGCCTGTTCAGTCTCTTTTGTTGTTGTTGCCTGTTCAGTCTCTTGTTGTTGTTGCCTGTTCAGTCTCTTCTTGTTGTTGTTGCTTTGTTGTCCTTTTGTTTGTTGCTTGTTAGTCTGTTGTTGTTGCCTGTTCAGTCTCTTGTTGTTGTTGTTGTTGCCTGTTCAGTCTCTTGTTGTTGTTGTTGCCTGTTCAGTCTCTTTTGTTGTTGTTGCCTGTTCAGTCTCTTGTTGTTGTTGTTGCCTGTTCAGTCTCTTGTTGTTGTTGTTGCCTGTTCAGTCTCTTGTTGTTGTTGTTGTTGCCTGTTCAGTCTCTTGTTGTTGTTGTTGTTGCCTGTTCAGTCTCTTGTTGTTGTTGTTGCCTGTTCAGTCTCTTGTTGTTGTTGTTGCCTGTTCAGTCTCTTGTTGTTGTTGTTGCCTGTTCAGTCTCTTGTTGTTGTTGTTGCCTGTTCAGTCTCTTGTTGTTGTTGTTGCCTGTTCAGTCTCTTGTTGTTGTTGCCTGTTCAGTCTCTTGTTGTTGTTGCCTGTTCAGTCTCTTGTTGTTGTTGTTGTTGCCTGTTCAGTCTCTTGTTTTTGTTGTTGTTGCCTGTTCAGTGTTGTTGTTGCCTGTTCAGTATTGTTGTTGTTGTTGCCTGTTCAGTCTCTTGTTGTTTTTGCTGAGTGTTAGGGGACTGATATTGGTGGTGCCCTTGTTAAGATGGGTACGCGAGGGTGGCTACCGTACACCACGGTACTGGTGGTGCTCTTGTTAAGATGGGTACGTGAGGGTCTCTACTGTACACCACGGTACTGGTGGTGCTCTTGTTAAGATGGGTACGTGAGGGTGGCTACCGTACACCACGGTACTGGTGGTGCTCTTGTTAAGATGGGTACGTGAGGGTGGCTACTGTACACCACGGTACTGGTGGTGCCCTTGTTAAGATGGGTACGTGAGGGTGGCTACTGTACACACTGATATTGGTGGTGCTCTTGTTAAGATGGGTACGTGAGGGTGGCTACTGTACACCACGGTACTGTTGGTGCTCTTGTTAAGATGGGTACGTGAGTGTGGCTACCGTACACCACGGTACTGGTGGTGCTCTTGTTAAGATGGGTACGTGAGGGTGGCTACCGTACACCACGGTACTGGGCTTTCCGAGCCGTGGCAAGGTAACAACTCTTGAATAGCTTTCAATGTTAGTATTATTTAAGAGTTTCATTAATCTTCTGGTTCTGTGATAAGGTTTAACACACGGAACTATCCGTCTGTGAACCATGATGGTGCAAATAAACAAATTTCGTTCCGCTGGACTCTGATGTTTCAGTTAATCCTTTTTTTTAAATATTAAAATATTGTCCTTGACGTAACTCCAGAAATCTTGTAAGTACAGATGAATTTTTATAGATGACCCCCTCTAAAATTTTGGCTTCGCCCAAAACACCCCTAACCTTTCTCAAAAAAAGCTCACCGTGTCAAAAAATTGCTTAATGGTTGAAAAAAAGAGCTCGATGGATCAAAATCTCTGGTGCCAACATGTTCTCCAATTGGAGCGAGAATTTTATATCAAGATGGGCTTCATTGGTTTCTGTGTGCTCCGAATATTTCAGAAATTTTAATATCTGCCGCTCATGGTTAGGCTAGGTATTGTTAGACTGGGGTTAGTGGGTTACTGTGGTGGAGAGAGTGCCTAGATGGTGGGTTACTGTGGCGGGGGGAGTGCCAAGATGGTGGGATACTGTGGTGGCGGTGGGAGTGCCAAGATGGTGGTGGGTTACTGTGGTTTAGGGAGTACCAAGATGGTGGTGGGTTACTGTGGTGGAGGGAGTGCCAAGATGGTGGTGGGTTACTGTGGTGGGGAATGCCAAGACGGTGGTGGGTTACTGTGGCGGGGGAGTGCCAAGACGGTGGTGAGTTATTGTTGTGGGAGAGTGCCAAGACGGTGGTGGGTTACTGTGGTGGGGATAGTGCCAAGACGGTGGAGATGTTGCAGAGGATGGGGGGGTGACAATACGGTAGTGGAAGTACTCTGGTGGCGGTGTAAAATGAATTCATACTTATTTTTTGTTAATTTATTCTTTGTACTATTTTACTTTGATTCCATTCAACTAAAATGCAGATTTAGGAAGGAAACCTTTTGACGACGTTTCGGTCCATCCAGGACCATTGTTAAGTCACAGCCGAAACATCAAAAACTTCTTCTAATAAGTGCATTTTTTTCGAAATATTCTATACGTTTTTATTCTTGATTCTGTTATTCATGTTTTTTTTATTTTACGTACTAAGGGGTTTCGCATTGATAAATATGATACATGTCAACAGTGTGAGAGACGTGAGAGTTAGTTAAGTCTGCCTCTAAGTGGCTGCTGATGAGAGACATGAGAGTTAGATAAGTCTGCCTCTAAGTGGCTGCTGGTGAGGCTTCTCTGCTCCTCGATTTCATGTCGGTTAATTGGTTTCTATGTGAGGTTAATTTTTCCCATTCAATTGATTTTAATCAAATCATTTACACTTCTCCATGAGGAAGTGGAGAAGAATCACTCTTTCGAAAGTCATGCGTGTCGTAAGAGGCGACTAAAATGCCGGGAGCAAGGGGCTAGTAACCCCTTCTGTATAAACCACTAAATGTTAAATGAAATGTTTTTTTCTTTTTCGAGGAGACGGCCGGTGTTGTAAAATAAATTTATTTACAATTTTCTGTTTATTAATTCGCTGTTTTCTTCTTGTATAATATAATTGGAGCAGTTTTTTCTATCATATCAAACTAGTATATATCACTACTACAACTAATATTACAACTCAAAAAAAATAAGTATTTTTCCCCGCCTCATCTTCATAGCAAACAGGACTCCACCATGCCCAGCCCTTCTAGGGCAGGGTAAGTGCCAAAGCTAGAGCTTGCTACCATCTGCAGCTCGCAAGACTGTCCTTCCCGTCAGCCTCCCTGGGGTGGGGAAGATGGCAGACCAGAGAGGCCTAGCTTCTCCCTACGAGCCCCGTGTGGGTGGGGAACGTGGCTAGGCCTGGGGATAATTGGTCCTAGACGATGAGGGGGTACTTGTACCTCCTCCCATGGGAGACAGGTCTCAGACACTCCCAAGACAGGAAGCCAAGGCCGGGTCACCATCTGGAAAAGACGCCGGGGGTGTTCCGGCGAATCTACACCCTTCTTAGCAAACCTGATCGCCATCTATTCCCTGTCGCTTAAGGATTCTTACAGATGTAGTGATTAAATATAATTATAATACTAATAATTTGAAAATCTGGTAAGAAAAATGTACCTTTAATATTTACAATTAAGAAAATTCTACCGTGTCAAACAAGAAGCCAGAAAAAAAAATATTCAGAGGAAAAGATATTTTGGAAATTTCTATTTGCAGAAGTTTGTATTGTATGTAAAAAAATATAGAATATAAATATAGGAGTATATTGATGCTGAAACACGGAACGATAAAAGAGATGAAAAAAAAATAGTTTTGTTTCTCTACAGAGTTATAGATACATTTACAACGATCAGTTTGTTTTTCCTGCGTCGTAATCAACAGGAAGCGCTGGCACAATATACCCTAGGATTTGAACGTTTCCGAGACCAGCGCAGATACTGCGCTGTAAAACGTGTCGCAACCACTATTTTATGAATGTAATTATTGGTGGTTTTATATACGTTTTTACAGGTTTAAGTAACCTTTTGTAACTTTACTAAAATGATAAAAAAAATGGCTTTTACTAATTTCACGGAAGGTTCAGAAACTGACGTTGTTGGGAATAGCGCAAGAAATTGAAGGGAACAGATTGAAGGTAGCTTGGAGTAATGGGTGTAGTAACAACAACAGTTTTTTCTATTGAATACTAGATCCATTTAAAAGTTTACAATTGTTTTTCAGTGCACTGAAGAGGGGATTAAAAAATAGTCAAAACAACTAGAACTGAAAAAGAAAGAAAAAAATGTTAGTGAGGTTCCTGAATTTATGACTGTTCAAATTTAGATTTTATGGAATACTTGATGCTCCAGTCATGAAGGTCTACTTTTTTTTGTCTTCTGCATAATTTTACTTTAGTCTTCCCTAAGATGTGGCATAGAAAAAGAGTAAAAAGTCACAGTATACCTTGGCTGGAACAGTAGTCGTAACCAGCACTTACAATACCAACTTTTGCTATTTTGTTTTTATTTAGGTTAATTTTAGTCTCAATCCTTTGGTGCTGCTATGGGCTCTCGTCTTCACTCTTCTTGCTAATCTCTCTAAGAAGCAACTTCGCTAGAAGTTGCTTTTGTTATTTGCCTACATGCTTCTAGTCTCTTCCAACCTTTTCTTGATGCCCATAAATAATCTTGCTATTTCTGTTTAGTTCAAAGCTGATTGTTAATGCAATTCCTTGCTTCGTTGCCTTGATGTTCATTGCCCGCGCTCTATGAATGTATATACATCTACAATAAAAAAAACAAAATATTTTTCTGCGTGCCCTCTGCAACCCTCAATTGACTCTTAAAATTTCCAGTCCTCGCAGATCGTTTTCTCTCCTCACGATTCCTTAAACTCTTCCCACACTCATGCTAAAGGAACGTTTTAGCCTCTCAAACTCCCTTCTCGCGTGAACTCTTCTGTTCTTTGCTCTCTATAGTTCCAGTCTTATAAATCTTAACACCATCCACCCTATAGTTATAAAACTTACTTTTCGAAAGCCTAATACACTTTGTAATAATCTGGTTCATACTTCTGTCACTGATACTTCCGATGTCTTCGTAGTTTCCCGCACTTCCTGTCCGTTCCAATACTTTGGTGGGATTAGCCAGTAATTAAATAGAGCCAAGAAGGAAATAGATTGCTAGTCTCTTTAAAAGATAAATTCCCTGTTAACTTCGCAGCTTATGCGAAATCAGCAAACATGAAATGCCTTCGAAATCCCTCGACGATTTTTTTTCTTAGGCACCTATACACATAGTATAACAGCCCTAGTGTAAATACCTATTAATTCTCGTCCAGAATATGCAGCACCAGGATGGAGCCAAAACCTGATCAAGCACTTTGAAAGTATTCATCACTGGGAAGGAGCCAACACATGATCAAGTAAGTCCAGAGTATGGAATAACAAGATGAAGATTACAATTTTTATTAAAGAGGTCTAGAGGCTGGCGACAACAGCAGTCCCAGAACTGACATGGTTGAACTGAGAGAAGATGAAGGAAATCGACTTTAATATCCAGGATAAACAAAGGCAGCAAGGTGTGTTAGTTACCATTTTGTCCTAGGTACATGTAGATTAGACACTAGGCCTGTTGTATGTGCGTGCGCGTGTGTTTGTGTGTGTGGGGGGTGTATGTGTGTGTACACACACACATACACATACTGGTCTTGGAAGGCTGGACCCAGAGATGATATTTGACCCACAACACAACAGGTAAATTGTAAATGGTCCAAGACGGACCAAAACGTCTTCATAAGCCTTCCTCTCTATGTGCAGGTTATTTGTGTATTGTTCCAGTCACGGTATTGAGCCCTTTTTCTTTAATAAACTTTGACCTCTATGAAGGCATTTTTCCCATGAACTCTTCTAGGTTAATAAAGGAGAAAGTCAGAAGCAAAATGGTGGAACACTTGGATAGAAACAGCCTCATAAATTACAATCAACGTGACTTCCGACGCGTGAAATCCTGTTTCGCGTATCTTCGGAGTTTTACGACAGGGAAACAGAAAAAAACAGGAAGGAGAGAGATGGATGAGGTGTATCTTGACTGTAAGAAGGAATTTGACTCTGTTTCGCAGGAAGTGCATCACCGAGTCCAAGAAGCGAGGTACAAGTAAATCCATTTGTGACTAATTAAGAGGTGGAACCAAGACCTGAGAATCAATCTCTTGCAACTTCAACCGAGTGAATGCATATTGGGAAGTGCACAAATGTAAGTGAATGAGTACAAAGAGTGAAGTACACAACTACAACTGGGAACAACCTGGGTAGTACACAACCACGACTGGGCACAACCTGGGTAGTACACAACCACGACTGGGCACAACCTGGCAGGTACACGACCACAACCGGGTACAACCTAGCAGTTACACGACCACAACCGGGCACAACCTGGCAGGTACACGACCACAACCGGGTACAACCTAGCAGTTACACGACCACAACCGGGCACAACCTGGCAGGTACACGACCACAACCGGGCACAACCTGGCCAGCGGAAGGCCTTGGTCAGATGACCAAAAGCTCCAACGGAGGGTCTTCTAAGACCCGCATCAGGAAACATTTGTTATGATTCCTGACAAACCTTAACTCCTTTACAGTGGCAACGTTTCGCTCTCCATTAGTTGCATCTGTGACCATTTACCTAACATTTTTGTCGGTAATTCTACCATTATTACTCTTGTATCCCGACCTAAGTAATCAAGAGAAATCACTAACCAGTTAGGTAATCAACTAGGAAACCGGTTAGACGAAGCGGGTAATCGTTTCGGAAATCAAATGATTAGTAAGACACGTTGGTTTAGTGCTTCTTTTTATAATAATAATAATAATAATAGTAAGACACGTGTGCAATATTTGGATATCGTTTCGCCTACACAGCAGAATTTTTCAGTTAAATACTGAGGCTACAGGTGTAGTAGCGAAATAAAGATCAGTCCATCATCCTTGGAGAAATAGTTTGAGGTGGTCAGTCCCTCAGCCTGGAGAAGAGTTTAGACTGAAGAAGCCTACTGTGCAGGCGTAACGTTCCAAAAATGATGAAACCCAACTGTTGAACATGTTTTATTCATCGACTTGTCCGTATTTCATACCATTTTCAACATAATGAACACGGTAGTCAAGTAGATAATGAACACGGTAATCAAGTAGATAATGAACACGGTAATCAAGTAAGTAATGAACACGGTAATCAAGTAGATAATGAGCACGGTAATCAAGTAGATAATGAACACGGTAATAAAGTAGATAATGGACACGGTAATCAGGTAGATAATGCACACGGTAATCAGGTAGATAATGCACACGGTAATCAGGTAGATAATGAACACGGTAATCAAGTAGATAATGAACACGGTAATCAAGTAGATAATGAACACGGTAATCAAGTAGATAATGAACACGGTAATCAGGTAGATAATGAACACGGTAATCAAGTAGATAATGAACACGGTAATCAAGTAGATAATGAACACGGTAATCAAGTAGATAATGAACACGGTAATCAAGTAGATAATGAACACGGTAATCAAGTAGATAATGAACACGGTAATCAAGTAGATAGTGAACACGGTAATCAAGTAGATAATGAACACGGTAATCAAGTAGATAATGAACACGGTAATCAAGTAGATAATGAACACGGTAATCAAGTAGATAATGAACACGGTAATCAAGTAGATAATGAACACGGTTATCAAGTAGATAATGAACACGGTAATCAAGTAGATAATGAACACGGTAATCAAGTAGATAATGAACACGGTTATCAAGTAGATAATGAACACGGTAATCAAGTAGATAATGAACACGGTAATCAAGTAGATAATGAACACGGTAATCAAGTAGATACGTAATGAACACGGTAATCAAGTAGATACGTAATGAACACGGTAATCAAGTAGGTAACCGACTTCAACCCACTATATAATCAAGTAACTTATTTGATAATCAACTACATAATTAAGTAGGTAGACCAGTATGCAATCGAATAGAAAATCAACTGTACAATCATCTAGGTAATCAACAAGGTAACCTAACTAATCAACTAAGTAAAGAGTTAGTTGATTAACTAGTTTGTATCTATATTTACCTATGTAAGCAATTGAGCAACTTTTCACAGCTTCTGGGGGGACGCACGGGTGTTGTTTCCCCCCCCTTCCATCTCCCCCTCCATACCCCCCTCCCCTGAAACATTCTCGAATAAATAAAAAAACTTCCCTGGTGAAAAAAAAAAACTCTTGCATGCTGAAACCTCTTGAAGGTTTCCGCTGCAGCGGTCCGCTGTTTTCACCCGAGGCTTCCGCGATACGTCGTGATGTTTGCAAGACAAATGTTTAACCGAGATAAACACAAGTAATGAAACTAGCCGTGTTTACAGTTTAACAATAAATTCTACAGCAGTCCAATAGTTGTTTCCGACTCGTGCTCAATGTTTGTCATTCTTAATTGCAAAAAATAACAATCGTATTCATTCGGGGTTGTAGAAAATGGCAGATGTGACGTTTGTGTGAGGTGGTGGTTGGAGGGAGGGGGTTAAACCGAAGGTGTAGAGTTGGTTAGCTGGGTTTCAAGCCTATAAACTACATCAGGGTCATCAAAGCAGTGTTTTTTCTGCCTGACCACCAGTCGAAAGTATTTTTGTTCCTAGAATAGGGATTAGAGTAAACTCTGTGTATATATATACACACTGAGAGACGTGAACCTCTAGGTGTATCCCGGAATATAAGGCGCACTTTTAATCCCACAAAGTCTCGGGAAATCAGCCTGCGTCTTATATGCTCAAGGTCAGGGTCGAGAGCAGACTTTGGGTTACGTTTTAGCAGTTGTTTACTAACGTTACGTTACCACTGCTTGGAAACATTGTCTTACATATTCGTGCGCCTAAAATGCCGGAAAATATAGTGTATCCTCTGATGGAAGGTGATACAGTATTTGGAACAATAGAGGACAGGGAGAGGGATCATGAATTTGGAAAGACTGAACATTAGATATTATTATTAATTTTATTATTATATATTTTAATATTACTTAACCGTCAGGGGTCATACTGCTCCCTGTATTGAAAATTTACCACAGTATGCTGCTGTGATACTCTATATATGATATATAAATGGTCTGAACCCCCGCAGTGTGCAGCTCTACCTTATTCTATATTCCTTATTCTATATAACTTACAGTGTTACTTCTCTATTCTATTTAAGTTGGTACCCTATTTTATATGACTGAAATATTACATAACACGAGACGGAAGGTTGAGAAGCGAGAAGAGAAATCGGGGACTCTATGAGCGCACTGGAAAACATTGTCAGATTATCTCTAAGGCTGATGACAAGTCACCTATTTGACTGTCTTAGCAGCATGAAATACTGACTTTTATTAAGAGGACGAGCTGAAGTCACACCACCGAGGCGCCAGGATCAGCAGCAGAGACGTCGGCAACGGTAGCAATAGCGATGGCGGCAGTGGCAGTAGCGATGGCGGCAGTGGCAGTAGCGATGGCGGCAGTGGCAGTAGCGATGGCGGCAGTGGCAGTAGCGATGGCGGCAGTGGCAGTAGCGATGGCGGCAGTGGCAGTAGAAGTAGCAATAGCGGCAGTGGCAGTAGCGGCAGTAAAATAAAGGGCGTCATTAGCGAAGGTTGTGTAAGTAGCACAGGAGGGATGTGATAGTAACTGTAATAGTGGCAGTGGTATCAGTGGCTGGCGTATTCGCAGAGAGACCATAAGTCAGATTAATATTTAACAGCTGTTCCAAGTCAGAGGCCATAAGTCACACTGTGTAAGCGTGAGCACCTGCGGCTTTACTAGGGTCGCTAGCGGTAGCAGTGGCAGGCCATTAAATGCAGCCCCAGTCATAGCCACACTAACTCTTCTTCACAAAACAGAAACTTTCCCTGCTAATTAGGCTGGAAAAAGAGGGAGAGGAGATGTAGAGTTCTGAATCGGGCAAAACCGCTCAAACCAGACCACCACAGTAACCAGGAGTCAAAGGGGACAGGAGGGTGAAAGTATCTTTACTATCCAGCAGGTCAACATTTTCGTTAATAAGCAGTTAGAGACCACGGCAATTTTCACCAGTCAATTGTGGTCAGAATTCTTAGAACCGTTTGTGTAATGTTGTGTTTATGAGAGCCAGACACGCAGGTATGAACGACCGCTTGTGTCGTGCCTAATATTCCAAGTCCCTATGACACGATAAAATGTATTAAATCATCTTTCTTTTATTTGATTGATACTGCATTTAGGCGAATTAGAATACTATGCAAATTTTCAATTTTACACTAAAACACCTATAAACTGATCCAAAATTACTGAACTTTGCGTCCTATAATAAAGTTTCAGCATAATTTTGTTTAATGTTATCTAAAATGTAGTTATTGTTATATAACAAACATAAAAATTTTTGATGTTAACTGATTACCTATCGTCAAAATATTAAAGAAAAATCTACATGCTCTTGTTTGGCCAAACAAAAGTCAAGCTGGAAAGTTAGGCATTAAAAGCGAGAGGGAGGAAAGAGTAATATGAAAATAGTCAGTTTAGTAATTTTTAAACAAATAATCAAAGGTAATATCAGTTTAAAGCAAAAAAAAGGTTTAAATATAACTTAGAGGAAGATAAAGCACATAGCAATTGGTGTAATAAGACCAGAAAAAGTGTAATATCCTATGAGTATATTGCATTTTACTGGGTTTGTGTCACACGATCATATAGGCATGTCCTCCAGACCAGAGAACCAGCATGATTATGCTAAACCACCTTGTTCAACCCAGCCAATCACGGGAAAGCCCATCCATCTCCCCTGGCAAAATTTATGAAGCGATACCTGGGACTCTTGAGACAACAGCATTGGCAGACTTACCTCAGGTCTTGTCTTTCACGGATCTCAGTGTCTCTTGCAAACTTGTAATGCTGTGCATATTGCAAATGTTGCATATATATTATGTTTATTTGCTGTTTGGTTATAGTACTGACAGTCACGAAACAGATGTGCGGGCCACAAGACTACACCTGTGCTCGTAATATTGGAATAATGAAGAAAACCAGAGTTTAGATGTGACCTCGAGGTGCTACCCAGAACACCAGCAGTAACAGCACCATCACAAGCAGCAGCGCCAGAAGCTAGCAGTATTAACAGCACCGGAAGGAGCACTAGATGCACCACCACTACCACTTACCACCACCACCACTTACCACCACCACAACTTATCACCACCACTACCACCACTTAACACCACCACTTACCACCACCACTTACCACTACCACCACTTATCACCACCACTACCACCACTTACCACCACCACTTACCACCACCACCACCACCACTTACCACTACCACCACCACTTACCACTACCACCACCACTTACCACCATCGCTACTCACCACACACCACTATCACACACCGCCACCAGCACCACACGCCAAAAACCACCAGCACCACAAACCAGCACCAACGCCACCACACACACCACCACCACCACACACATCACCACCTAACACACAACCACCACCAACAAACACACACATACACCACCACCACACACACCACCACCACCACACACACCACCACCACCACACACACCACCACCACACACACACCACCACCACACACACACCACCACCACACACACACCACCACACACACACACACACCACCACCACACACACACCCCACCACCACCACACACACACACACACCACCACCACCACACACACACCACCACCACACACACCACCACCACCACACACACACCCCCACCACCACCACACACACCACCACCACCACACACACCACCACCACCACACACACCACCACCACCACACACACCACCACCACCACACACACCACCACCACCACACACACCACCACCACCACACACCACCACCACCACACACCACCACCACCACCACACACCACCACCACCACACACACACCACCACCACACACACCACCACCACACACACACCACCACACACACCACCACCACACACACGCACCACCACACACACACCACCACTCACCACACACCACCACCACCACCACCACACACACCACCACCACTACACACACACTACACACATCACCACACTACACCACCACCACTACACACACACCACACACATCACCACACACCACCACCACATCCACGCACACCACCACCACCACACACCATCACAACACACACCACACACCACCACACGCACATCACCACACACACCACCACACGCACATCACCACACACACCACACACCACCACACACACCACACACCACCACACGCACATCACCACACACACCACACACACACGCACACCACCACACACACCACACGCACACCACCACACACACACACACCCACCCCACACACCACACCACACACACACACACACACCACACCACACACACCACCACACACACACACCACACATACACACACACCCGGCGGGGCCGTAACATTTCGAAGTGTTTCGTTACACACACACATACAACAGGCCTAGTGTTTAATCGACATGTGCCTAGGACAAAATGGTAACTAACACACACACACACACCACACAAGCACCAACGATAATTATAAAAACAATGATATGATAAACATACGTCCAAGTATAAAATATATGAAATTCAATAATAAATAATTACAGGAGAGCGAATGTGTAATTTGACTGTAAATTATTCTGAATTATTATCTTTTAACTTTTCTGTGGTAACTCCTCCCCTGGTAAGTCCTCCCTCTGGGTTACTCCTTGTTAACACCTACCTAGTAACTCCTCCCTGGTAACCCCCTTACTCATGATAACTCCTGGTAACTCCTCCCACTTGATATTTCCTCCATGATAACTCCAATATTATATTCAATCCTAATTTATTATAAACCAAACCAACATTAATTTTCTTAATGACCAGAATGCAGCTGTGAAATAAATTTAGGAATCCCACTTATGTTTTGCAAGTTTCCATTGCAAGACAAACTTGAATATTAATAAAAGTAATAAATCGTGAAAGAATGTAAATAAAATCAACTTGTCAGAAAATAACCATACAAATGAGAAGCAAAATTCCAACAAGCAAATTGAAATATTCAATATTCATATTTAATTAGTAAGTTTATGTATAAAGTGAAAGAGTAATTAACATTCTGAGTGGAACAAACTCCATAGCAACATCACTGAAGCTGAAACGTCTGTATACAATACCGACAAGATGAAAATTCGACACATGTACAACATCTGGGTATCTTTATTGTAGACGTTTCGCCCTCCAGTGGCTTTATCAATACAAATTCAAGGACATAACTGGAAGATAAGAACTTTATACAAAAGATGAGGTAATCAGTCCGTCAGTTTTGGAATTGGTGCGAAGAGCACCGTAGTCGTGAAGAATCTGGAGCACGAAGCATAGGATACTCCCAGGTAAGACCCGTGTGGATAAAAGGGAGATTTTGGATAGTGGAAGATAAGTGGGGGAGAGGAAGAGATAGGAGAAAAGAGAGAAAGAGCCGGGGCTAAACCCAGCCGCATGGCGTTGGCTGGCAAGGTTGAGGGAATAGTTGTTGGACCGTGGTGGCTGCAAGACTGTATCAAGCGCAATGGCAGAACCGGTTCAGGGTTTGGGCGGCATTGGACACTCTTAAAGGTGTCGCCGGAGCTTCACACGCACTTTTGTTGTTGTCTGTTTCTCAGTGGAATAATATGGGATGGAGAGGGAAATATAGAAAGCTGACTTGGTAAAGGTCCACCCCTGTAAAGGGCAGGGCAAAAGTTGAGATTAGAGGTTAGGGATAGAGAGGGGAAGGAGCAGGATTGTATAGGGATTGAAAGAGGTTTAGAGTGTTATCTGGACGTCTAATTATTTTGTGAGGTAGGTTGTCCATGTGTCTGGGTGGGTTTCTAGTCAGTCAATCAGCCCGTCACAGTTCTTTCCAGAACACATTCAGCACCGGGGTGCCAGTCGTGACGTGGAGAGATTTGCTTGAAGCAAAGTCGTCCCACGCCACGCCCAGCACCCACCTCAATGCATGGTTCTGACTTCGCTGCAGTTTCAGGACATTAGTCTTTCCAGCTAGAGATAGAGCAAGAGGTGTATGTGAAAAATGGTCGTAAGAGGGCCTTGTAAAGGTGTAGTGTGAGGGTGAGAGCTTGTATAGTCGCCTAAGGGCAGAAATAGCCATAGCTAATGTCCCTCTTGATGATGTCTTTAATTTTCTCAGAGAGAAGGCCAATGAAGGGTTACTTCATCTCCCTATACCTACCGATATCTTTCTTGATCTTATCCGCCTTTGTGTGGACTCTAATTCCTTTTCCTTCCAAGGTAAATATTATTCTCAAACCTTCGGTGTAGCTATGGGCTCTCCTCTATCTCCTGTTCTTGCTAATCTTTATAGCCATGGCTATTTTGGCGTTCATTTGGCGTTCATGTGGAGTCCAGGTTGACTCCTAGGACATTGGTTTTGCGTGTTCGTGGGATGGGTGTTCTTGTAGTGGTGGTTCTGAGTTCAGTAGGTAGTGGTGGGCGTCCTTTTGGGAAGAAGTAATCTTAGATATATTGGCATTAGTTTTAATGCGCCAAAGAATCTCCCAGGCACTGATGCTGTCGACCTCGTGTTGTGCTCTGAGTGATGTATTTTTGCATTTGTCATGTGATATGAGTTGTGGGATGTCATCTGCATATGCTAGTGTGTGTTGTGATGTGCAGGGTCTGGATTGTCGTTCGTGTAAAGGATGTATAGAGTAGGGGAGAGCACAGAGCCTTGGGGTACTGCTGCATGAAGGGTGAAGGAGTCAGAAAGACTTAATACGCATCGTACGACCATCAAAAAAGTTGCATAGTAACTGTGACATTCGGAGGAAGGTCAAAAAGGTTACATAGCTTGTACTTGAGCCCCGAGTGCCGGACCGTGTCGAAAGCTTTCTCCACGTCCTTAGAAACCAGGGCCGTTGTATATACTTCGGCCTTATTGATTAGAATATCGTTTAAAATAATATTGAGGGTTATTTGCGTCGATCGGTGTTGGCGGAAGCCAAATTGTCGGTCAGTCAGGAGGTGGTTAGTCTCTAAGTGAGTCCTCAGGTCTATAGTTCCTCGGGTCAGTTGGGTCCTTGTTGGGTTTGGGGATAAGTGTGGCAATAGCAGTTTTGAACAGGGGAGGGAAGTAGGCAGAAGTAAGGCAAGGCAAGCATTGTATAAATCAGTAAGAGCGGAAATGACGGAGTCTGGGAGGTGACGGAGAATATGGTGGGAAAGTCCAGAAGCACCGGTTGCTTTGGGAAAAAATGCAGGATTAAGGATTTTACAGGAGGTTGAGAGAAAGGTGTGTTGGAGGTGGGTGGAGGTGAGAGATAGTTGTATAATAGGGTCAGAACAGGTGATGTGTCTGTGTAGAGACCCAGTGTTCAACATCCTGTGTGTGTTGTGCAGCGGGGTCAGGAGGGTGAGGGTGAAAAATGTTTTCCCATATGTCTTTGAATGCATGTGCAGCTTGTGTTGGGTCTGTAATGTTTATTTTGTTATGTGTTAGAAGTGCATTGTTTTTGGGACTCCAGTGACCAAGAAGGCTGGCGCTTATATGTTCACGTCAGGTGGAAAGGGCCGGGTAGCAGACGAGGTCATCGTCACTGGTAGGGTGGATTCCCTAGTGGGATTAGGTCATACCCAAGGGATGGGTTAGTGGTAGTAGTAGCAGCAGCAGCCGTGAAGAAGGTTATGTAGATGTCATCTGATACAAGATTCCATGATGTTGCAGTGCCTGACAAGTTGTACAAGAATGGTATGCAATACCTACAAGTTGAAAATTAGACATGTGCAACATATGGGTATCTTTATTGTAGACGTTTCACCATCCAGTGGCTTTATCAATACAAATTCAAGGACATAACTGGAAAATAAGAACTATATACAAAAGATGAAGTAATCAGTCCCTCATCCTTGAAATTGGAGCGAAGAGCACCGTAGTGGTGAAGATTCTGGAGCACAGGCAAGAAGGCTGGCGCTTATATACTGGCGACAAGTGGATACGGATGGGTAGCAGACAAGGGCATAGTCACTGGTAGGCGGGATTCCCCAGTGGAAATAGGTCATACCCGAGACACGGGTTAGTGATGGTAGTCGTACTAGTAGTAGCAGTACCCGTGAAGATGATTATATAGATGTCCTCTTTTGTATAAAGTTATCTTCCAGTAATGTCTTTGAATTTGTATTGGACCTAAATTTGACTTTGACCTGCCTACCATGGGTATTACAAACACAGGTATAATCTGCACATCTGGCTGTAGCAACATAACTAAGAACGAGCAAAAAAGTTAGCAGAGTAAATACTTATATTTCCTTAACCAAATAGTAACGAGGTATGTACAGTATATACAGCGGATATGTACAATAGGGCAAATGCAAGCAAGAGACACAGTGAGAACCGTTGTGACCAGACTGGGAGGTGAGACACAGTGAGAACCGTTGTGACCAGACTGGGAGGTGAGCCACGGTGAGAAACGTTACGACCAGACTGGGAGGTGAGACACGGTGAGAAACGTTACGACCAGACTGGGAGGTAAGTCTGCCAAGGTTGATTAACGAGTGTCTTCACATAGCTTCACCACTCTGGCAGGCTTCCTTGTGACTGTCTGGTTGAACCTACGTACTAGCATAACGATGGGGTTCCTACTTCGTTATACCCTTAGCACCTGGCTCGCTGGTCGTGAAGACAGGCTATACGAGTGTGTGACATTCGCCGAAAAAAAATGTAACATACTCTTAGCATGCCACCGTAGGCCAGTAGGCCTACTGCAATGCTCCTTTGGTATGTTCTTATCATAAGACAAAAACAGAGATCTACACTGACTCGAGTTAGCTGATATTAAGTGGGTATTAACTAAAAATCGTTTACTTAAATAATGGCACCTGGCACTCTGTACATCATTGAATTTAGAACAACACATTTCAAGTAAATGACGCTGACGACACCGTGAATAACCTACCAAGAATAGGATAGCAAGCAATGGTATTAAGCAATAATCAAACAATACACTGTTCTGTAATCAGCAACCAACATGTCAGACAGAACAAGCATAAGGTAATGTAATGGCTTAGAACAGACAAGTTAAAGAACGAGACACTTGTGCATTATTTGGGAATCTTTATTGATGAAACGTTTCGCCAGCCAGTGGCTTCTTCAGTCCAATACAGAGAAGAACGGTGAAAGGTGAGAGTGAGGTAATCAGTCCTTCACCCTGGAGTCGATGTGTTTAGGACGTCAATCTTGATTAACCGAAGTTAACCAACACCAGCACTACTCTCAGACCAGTATGCGAGTATGAATTAACATGTTAATGAATGGGGGGCAGCGAGGCAAATGTATAAAATGTTAACTTTTGCATTGTGTGTGAATTGTAAACTAAGTAATTACCCATCAAAACGCAGGAGTGGATTGTTTAATTGACGAGTTTTTTAATTGGAAAAATTTCCCCACAAAACGCGTGAACATGTGTGGAAAGTTCCATTGTCAAGTTCAATGATTTTCATTGTCAAGTTCAATGATTTTCATTGTCAAGTTCAATGATTTTCATTGTCAAGTTCAATGATTTTCATTGTCAAGTTCAATGATTTTCATTGTCAAGTTCAATGAGTTTCATTGTCAAGTTCAATGAGTTTTTATTGTCAAGTTCAATGAGTTTCATTGTCAAGTTCAATGAGTTTCATTGTCAAGTTCAATGAGTTTCATTGTCAAGTTCAATGAGTTTCATTGTCAAGTTCAATGAGTTTCATTGTCAAGTTCAATGAGTTTCATTGTCAAGTTCAATGAGTTTCATTGTCAAGTTCAATGAGTTTCATTGTCAAGTTCAATGAGTTTCATTGTCAAGTTCAATGAGTTTCATTGTCAAGTTCAATGAGTTTCATTGTCAAGTTCAATGAGTTTCATTGTCAAGTTCAATGAGTTTCATTGCCAAGTTCAATGAGTTTCATTGCCAAGTTCAATGAGTTTCATTGCCAAGTTCAATGAGTTTCATTGCCAAGTTCAATGAGTTTCATTGCCAAGTTCAATGAGTTTCATTGCCAAGTTCAATGAGTTTCATTGTCAAGTTCAATGAGTTTCATTGTCAAGTTCAATGAGTTTCATTGTCAAGTTCAATGAGTTTCATTGTCAAGTTCAATGAGTTTCATTGTCAAGTTCAATGAGTTTCATTGTCAAGTTCAATGAGTTTCATTGTCAAGTTCAATGAGTTTCATTGTCAAGTTCAATGAGTTTCATTGTCAAGTTCAAGAGTTTCATTGTCAAGTTCAATGAGTTTCATTGTCAAGTTCAATGAGTTTCATTGTCAAGTTCAATGAGTTTCATTGTCAAGTTCAATGAGTTTCATTGTCAAGTTCAATGAGTTTCATTGTCAAGTTCAACGAGTTTCATTGTCAAGTTCAACGAGTTTCATTGTCAAGTTCAACGAGTTTCATTGTCAAGTTCAACGAGTTTCCTTGTCAAGTTCAACGAGTTCTCTTGTCAAGTTCAACGAGTTTCTTGTCAAGTTCAACGAGTTTCCTTGTCAAGTTCAACGAGTTTCTTGTCAAGTTCAACGAGTTTCCTTGTCAAGTTCAACGAGTTTCCTTGTCAAGTTCAACGAGTTTCCTTGTCAAGTTCAAGAGTTTCCTTGTAAAGTTCAACGAGTTTCCTTGTCAAGTTCAACGAGTTTCCTTGTCAAGTTCAACGAGGTTTCCTTGTCAAGTTCAACGAGTTTCCTTGTCAAGTTCACGTTTCACTTGTCAAGTTCAACGAGTTTCCTTGTCAAGTTCAACGAGTTTCCTTGTCAAGTTCAACGAGTTTCTTGTCGTTGAGTCGTCAAGTTCAACGAGTTTCCTTGTCAAGTTCAACGAGTTTCCTTGTCAAGTTCAACGAGTTTCCTTGTCAAGTTCAACGAGTTTCCTTGTCAAGTTCAACGAGTTTCCTTGTCAAGTTCAACGAGTTTCCTTGTCAAGTTCAACGAGTTTCCTTGTCAAGTTCAACGAGTTTCCTTGTCAAGTTCAACGAGTTTCCTTGTCAAGTTCAACGAGTTTCCTTGTCAAGTTCAACGAGTTTCCTTGTCAAGTTCAACGAGTTTCCTTGTCAAGTTCAACGAGTTTCCTTGTCAAGTTCAACGAGTTTCCTTGTCAAGTTCAACGAGTTTCCTTGTCAAGTTCAACGAGTTTCCTTGTCAAGTTCAACGAGTTTCCTTGTCAAGTTCAACGAGTTTCCTTGTCAAGTTCAACGAGTTTCCTTGTCAAGTTCAACGAGTTTCCTTTGTCTTTCAAAGGCTTGTCAGTTCAACGAGTTTCCTTGTCAAGTTCAACGAGTTTCCTTGTCAGTTCAACGAGTTGCAAGTTCAACGAGTTCTTGTCAAGTTCAACGAGTTTCCTTGTCAAGTTCAACGAGTTTCCTTGTCAAGTTCAACGAGTTTCCTTGTCAAGTTCAACGAGTTTCCTTGTCAAGTTCAACGAGTTTCCTTGTCAGTTCAACGAGTTTCCTTGTCAAGTTCAACGAGTTTCCTTGTCAAGTTCAACGAGTTTCCTTGTCAAGTTCAACGAGTTTCCTTGTCAAGTTCAACGAGTTTCCTTGTCAAGTTCAACGAGTTTCCTTGTCAAGTTCAACGAGTTTCCTTGTCAAGTTCAACGAGTTTCCTTGTCAAGTTCAACGAGTTTCCTTGTCAAGTTCAACGAGTTTCCTTGTCAAGTTCAACGAGTTTCCTTGTCAAGTTCAACGAGTTTCCTTGTCAAGTTCAACGATTTTCCTTGTCAGTTCAACGAGTTCCTTGTCAAGTTCAACGAGTTTCCTTGTCAAGAGTTCTAAAACGAGTTTCCTTGTCAAGTTCAACGAGTTTCCTTGTCAAGTTCAACGAGTTTCCTTGTCAAGTTCAACGAGTTTCATTGTCAAGTTCAACGAGTTTCATTGTCAAGTTCAACGAGTTTCATTGTCAAGTTTTTATCAGGGGTTATTGTCAAATTCCGATAAGTTCCATGAACAAGTTTCATTATAACACTCCTTTGTTTAACATATTAATGTATCATTTCTCCAGCAAATAATTTTTTTTTTTTTTTTTGCTGGCGCATATTTATTTATTTCTTTGATTTTTTGTAGAAAAAGTAAGAATCGATTATTGTTTAGGGTTTCGAAGGAACCCTAAGCAAACACTAAGACATATTTATTGTTAGAAGTGATCAAGGTTTCAAGAACGAAACGTTTTCTAATATATATGTTCTAGTGTTTTCTGACGTGTCTTTTTAAACTAATTACCAAGGTTTATTACGATGATAGTATTTACATAGCAGGTCATTTCTACCGCAGCTGCATTACAATACTTGGAAAAGACTCGACATCCAGCACAAAGCTTCATAGTTGGAAGATGAAACGAAGCGACTAGTTCGTAACAAAGACAAAGGAAGCAGATGGAAGAGGCAACGACACGTACGAGCTTCGTAAGCCTTTGTTATTTGGAGAAGCCGAGAGCACGTAGGTTCATGTGTCCCTGTCAGATAGAGAGGTTCATGTGTCCTTGTCAGGTAGAGTGGTTCATGTGTCCCTGTCAGGGACTAGTCTCGTTGCAAACCTTTGCACTTTCTCTAATTTCTTGACGTGCTTGACCAGGTGTAGATTCCAAACTGGTGCTGCATACTCTAATATGGGCCTGACGTATATGATGTACAGAGTCTTGAACGATTCCTTACTCAGGTATCGGAACGCTATTCTTAGGTTTGCCAGCCGCTCATATGCTGCAGCAGTTATGTGATTGATGTGCACCTCAGGAGATGTGCTCGGTATTTTACTCACCCCAAGATCTTTTTCCTTGAGTAAGGTTTGCAGCCTTTGGCCACCTAGACTATACTCTGTCTGCGGTCTTCTTTGCCCTTCCCCGATCTTCATGACTTTGCATTTGGTAGAGATAAATTCAAGGAGCCAGTTGCTGGACCAGGCTTGTAACCTGTCCAGGTCTCTTTGTAGTCCTGTCTGATCCTTGAACGATTTAATTCGTACCAGCTTATATATATTTATGGCGATTTTTTAAGCAATATTTATGATTCTGAATTCATGGAAAGGCAGGTGGGGAATCATAGTTCATAAATCTAAACGAAAACACAACACGTACACGACACCCAAGATATTCAAGATACACCAATACAGGTACCGTACAACGCACACTGACCACACAGACCCATTCTCTCATATGTGGGCCTACCAGCTTTCTCCCGCTTCATTTGAAGCCGCTAGAATTTTTGAGTATATATACGTCCGAAACACTGGCTCGTAAGACGTATATATACGACCGAAACAGTCAGAGAGTTGTAATTATAAGTAAACATTTAGAATAAATAAAGAGTGGAAAAATCGCTCAAGTAGCGTCACTACGGCAAGAACATTCGGTAGCTTTTGATGTAGGTTTGACGGGTACATGAAGTAGTGTGGGTGGGTGTGATTTGGACCTGCCAAGCCCAAGCCAGAAGGCCTGTTGCATGGTTCCTTCCTTATATTCTTATTTGTGTGTGGTCGATCATTGTTAAGTGTAATTGTTCCCATTGTAAAATTTAGTTCATTGATCACAGGATTTATACACCACGTTATGTATTTCTCATTGTACATATATACTCTCATACATGTGTGGTTCTCATGTATATTCAATAGCGGTGTGCATTTCTCATTTTTTAAGCACAGATGTGTGTATCTCAAGTGTACATGCACTGAGTATATATTTCTCATTATATGTACACCCTTATCTGTGTTTCTCATTATCTTCATACCTCATAATTTTTCATATGGTATTGTTAATTATACACGTTATTCCTTTACAAAGTGGTATACATTTATCATTGTTTATTCACCGGGTGGTGTGTATCCCTCAGTGTACATACACTGAGAGGCGTGTTTATCTCATGAATATTCACTGAGCAATCCATAGAAATTAAGCCTAAAACACTAATGTATTTATCTTCTGTGCTCACGGACTACCATCCTCAGGACTTTGTAGTGTAAAGTCGATCTAGATCAAGGTTGCTTAGGGTCAATAACACGCAAGGGAGGGCGAATCCCAGGTTTAAATCCAATGAACGCTAATCCCATATCGCTGATATTAACTAGGGATAAACGAGGCTAAAACATTAGTTGAATATCGTTGAGTACTGAAAATGTGAGTCATTTTTGCACATAATTTACTGCCAGATAATTCCAATTTATATAGTTTCGTGTTGGTAAAAACAAATATATATAGTTTACACTTGTCTAGATAGTGATAAATATTTGATTTGGTCACGACATATACTGGCTATCAAGCTTCAAGGTACTGGTTACCAGGCATCAAGGTACTGGCTACCAGGCGTCAAGGTACTGGCTACCAGGCATCAAGGTACTGGCTACCAGGCATCAAGGTACTGGCTGCCAAGCATCAAGGTACTGGCTACCAAACATCAAGGTACTGGCTACTAGACATCAAGGTACTGGCTATCAAACATCAAGATACTAGCTACCAAACATCAAGGTACCAGCTACCAGGCATCAATTCACTGGCTACCAGGCATCAAGATACTGACTATCATGAATCAAGGTACTGACTACCAAGCATCAAGGTACTGACTACCAAACATCAAGGGTAGTTCTTTCCCAGGTTCCAGGTACTGACTACCAAGCATCAAGGGTAGTTCTTTCAAAGCCTCCAGGTACTGGCATCATACTCAACCATCTAATTAATATTTTTTCTTTATTAACTTAGGTAAGTAGAGGCTTACAACGTTGTTTGCCCTGAGCGTCGTATATTTTACGACATATTCTTCATTAAACCTTCTCCGGGAACAGCTTTTACTCTCTGCATGAGAATTTTGCTTGACATTTTGCACGACTCTTATGCAATATACAGAGAAAGAGAACACACACTTATGGGTGTATATACTGTATAATGGGATATGCATGACGCTCCGTTTATAAATCCTGTGACCAACGATATGAAATATTACGATAGGATCAGTTGCACACAAAATCGTGCAGAATAGGTAAAACTTGCAAATTAGACTTATATAGTAAAGCTCCTCTTGCCGAATAAGGAAAGCGAAAATTTGTGTATGCAATAATTTCGCAAAAACCATTCTGAACCCAAAGAAAAAAAGTATATTTCATTGTGGTTGTTTAATATTAAATTATTGTAAACTTATCAAAAATATATTTAATTGGATTAGGCTAAATTATTTTGCGCTCTTTATAATGTTAGGTAAATTTTCTATGGAAAAATATATCTTCAAAGGTGTAAGAGAAAATTTTAGAGAGGACTTAATTTTAAACGAATTCTTGCTAATAACAGGAAGGGCACTGCAATGGGTCAGAAAATATCTGACAGGGAGGCAACAACGAGTCATGGTACGTGACGAGGTGTAAGAGTGGGCACCTGTGACAAGTGAGGTTCCACAAGGGTCAGTTCTAGAACCTGTGCTGTTTTTGGTATATGTGAATGACATAACGGAAAGGATAGACTCAGAAGTGTCCCTGTTTTCAGATGATGTAAAGTTAATGAGGACAATTAACCCTTTGACTGTTTCGGTCGTATATATACGTCTTACGAGCCAGTGTTTCGGACGTATATATACTCAAAAATTCTAGCGGCTTCAAGTCAAACGGGAGAAAGAATGGGTCTGTGTGGTCAGTGTGCGCTGTATAAAAAATTAAAAGTGCTAAAAAATTGCAATTAATTACACTTAGTTTCAGTTACAATTGCACCAACCCTGACCAGTACCTCTAAGGTTGATAAACACGCTTGGTAGTCAGTATCTTAAAGGTTGGTAACCAGTACCTAAAAACTTAGTAACCAGTATCTTGATGCTAGGTAGCCAGTACCTCGAAGCTTGGTAACCAGTACCTTGAAGCTTGAGAGCTAGTACCTTGACGCTTGGTAGCCAGTACCTTGAAGCTTGGTAGCTAGTACTTTGAAGCTTGGTAGCTAGTACTTTGAAGCTTGGTAGCTAGTACTTTGAAGCTTGGTAGCTAATACTTTGAAGTTTGGTAGCCAGTACCTTGAAGCTTGGTAGCTAGTACTTTGAAGCTTGGTAGCTAGTACTTTGAAGCTTGGTAGCTAGTACTTTGAAGCTTGGTAGCTAATACTTTGAAGTTTGGTAGCTAGTACTTTGAAGCTTGGTAGCTAGGATATTGAAGCCTGGTAGCCAGTACGTTGAAGTTTGGTAACCATTACCTCGAGGCCTAGTAGCCAATACCCTGAAGCTCGAGAGCTGGTACCTCAGATCTTGTTCACCAGTACCCTGATGCTTGTGATATAATATCTCAATTTTGGGGATAAGTACTTCGATTCTTTGAAATCAGGGCTTTGGAGTACCTCGAAGCCTTGGAGTCGGTACCACTTAGTATTGAAGCAAGTGGTGTTTGTACTGCAATAACCACTGACTGTTAAGAATTATAACACTCTTGTAATCCTTTACTGTTAAGAACGGACTCGCTAGGCCAGGACAGGGAATCTGAAGATGCTATCCACTTAGCGAATACGACTCACTTGTCTCCCAAGTGAGGCCCATCTAAGATTTTTTAGCATTTTATTTTGCTGAGTTAGCATACATAAGCTACTAAGCCAGTACAGCTTAATCAATTTCCCCACTTGTTTATTACTGCTTAAAAATCGAACTTTTTTTTTTTTAATACCTAAAGGATTTTTCCGTTTTTATCAGCATATAGGACATATTGCGCAATTATTATTAATAACTAAATGGCTATATATCACCCTTGATCAGTAACTAAGAGGCTATACGTCATTATCGTTTTCAGTAACCAACAGACTATAGTTCACCGTTATCAGGTTATATTTCACAGTTATCAATAATTGGCTATAATTCACCATTGTTATCAATAATTAACAGGCTATATGTCAAATAAACAAATAACCCGCACATAGAAGAGAGGTTATTTGTGCGGGTTATTTGTGTATTGTTCCAGTCACGGTATTGTGCTTTTTCTGTTATTATATATCATATTATTGATGGTATACAATCCTGATAAGGTCATGAATAAGATGCACGTGAAGTATTTTAATTTATCTTTCGCCGCAGCCTTCCCCTGCACAACAGGATTCTTCAGTCTATTACAAGCGATTATAAACTAGAGACAGTAATAGTAATTGACGTGATCAGGCCGTCAGCCATGGTAGGTGGGGTCAGTCCATCAAGTCTAAATATGAGAAAAACAAGTATATAAGTATTAAATTATTGAGGTTACGTTTCATCCAGCAGGGGCTTTTTCAGTCCAGTACTACAGGGAGTAAGAGTGAGGTTTTATAGTGGCGGAGGTTAGGCGGACGAGAATCTGGGAAAACACGGGACTAACTGATGGCTGTGTTTTGCCTGGGTAACATGAGCTGTGCCAGTTTTCTGGATATAAAACTCCATGTATTTTTGAGTTATTGTACTGCTGGTAGCGATTAGTGATGATTCTAAACATCGTTTGTTGCGAAAAGTTTGTAACTTGGTAGTCAGCACCTAGAAGCTTGGTAGCCAGTTTCATGAACATTGTTATTACCTTGAAGCTTGGTAGCTAGGCTATTGAAGCCTGGTAGACAGTACGTTGAAGCTTGGTAGCCATTACCTTGATGCCTTGTAGCTAGCACCCTGATGCTCGGTAACTAGTACTTCAGTGCTTGTTCGCTAGTACTCTGATGCTTGTGAGATACCTTAAAATTTTGGGATAAGTACTTAGATTCGTTGAAATCAGTACCTTAATGCTTTGGAGTACCTCGATGTCTGATGAATCTATCGGCGTTCTTGATGGCCATGAAATGTTCAAAAGTGTTGCGATAGATAATACTAGCATTGTTAAAGTCGTTGTTCTCTGACAAGCGTAGAGGTGTTCATTTGATGCCTTGTTTGATACTTCAGGAGGGTCCCACAACATATATTTTGTCACATGACCCACACGGAGTGGTGGTGGTAGCCACGAGATCCTTAATGTTGCTGGAAGATTGGTATTCTATTTTGGTATATCTCTCTTGGCAGTACAGTTGTTTAAGTTCTCAGGGTTCAATTAACAGGAATTACGATGAATCTCTCCGTTGTGGGGTAGTTTTCTGTATTGATCTTTTCTTCACTAATACAATCAGTGATGAAGTGGGTCAGGTAATGAAACTCTGGAGAAAATTGTTGTGTATATGACTGCACTCTTCTTCTAAATGTAGACTACAGATTCGTGCGGCCCTCTAAAGAAGCCATTTAAGTCTCCCAGTGATGTCATTCTTGCAGAGTTGGACGTCTAGAAAAGGCAGGCAACCATCGCGTTCCTCCACTGTAAACTGAATGGAAAGTTTATCGGACTTTGTTGTTCATGAGGCAATGGCCAACATAGTGTACCTTGACACTGGCTGATAGGTATGGCTTCAGTCTCGCCGCATCTACGTACTCAATATACTAACTGGTGACTAACGCACTGAATCGAGAGCTATTGGTGAAGCCGTGTAACTATTGGAATAAATTGTATCAAAAGAAAAAGCAATTAAAATTTGTGCAAAACTCAACAATTTAAGAAAATTTGGGTCGGAAAGGAGATGCCTAAGTCATCAGTGACTTTGTCTTAAAATGGAATAATGCTTGTTGTGATGAGGCTTTTGTGAATAGAAAATAACATTGTAAAGGTTGAGCATCTAATTCTGTACAATGATATTCCAGATCCTGTCCAGGAGATCTTATTGTCGAAGGTGGACAGTGCTAATCTTTCCCAGCAGGCTTTAAGAGACACTTTGCAAGCTCTCCTGTGTGTTGTGGGGCGCTTCCAGTACCGGCATTGTAAGAGGTATTTCTGGTTTGTGTGCTTAAGGGAGATCATATAAAAGGGCAGATTTATCATTCTCAGTTTCTCTCCTTGTTCCATACTAAGTATTTGTCTTTATTTTTCTGGAAAAGTTTAGTATATATATAGGCCTCGAAACTGGTGAGTGGATTATAGGTGTTCTTTTCTGTTCTGTGTTAGTTTCTGAATCTTGGTGATGATGTCCTCTGTATTAATAATCAATACTTCGCCTTCCTTGTTGGCAGTAGCAACAATGATGGAATCGTTTCTGGCTAAGGTATCCAGTCAGTTATGACAGCGAGAGAGAGCCGTGTTTGAGGTTCCAGCAACGGTGGCTGTGTTGATTCACTGTATGGAAGCCCCTTTGGAAGTCATTATTTTGTCAACTGTAATTTCTGGAGAGCAGATTACTGTAGGTTCCGTTTTACTGTGTAATACTCTTATAAATTTGAATCCCACTCTCAATATTGGTGAGAGGTCGTGGAGAGATTATTAATAATTTTAGGTGTACATAAATGTCTCCATCGTTGTCACAAAGTACCTGAAGTATCCGTGTCCGTCTGATTTTCTTCTCTATGTCGGCAGTAATAATTCTGCTGAGGATATGTGGTTTTGGTGTTGGTTGAGAACAGGACCTAAGTTTTTGGTGATAGGTTCTGGGTGATGTGTGCCATGTAGAAGTGATGTTCGGTCTGGACAGATATTTGGCCTGATCTATTACTAAAAACGTGGTTTCCGAAACAGAGCGAATTTTCTCATAGACTGCTTATCCGAAAATGTAATCCCCAAATCCACACCTAAACAGCCCTACAGCACGGGTCATCCATTGTCTCCAGCTGTACAGTTATCACAAGGTATGAATGGATGAACTAGCTGATCAGGCATCTTATCACTTCTACAAGGCACACTTACACACGTTTCTTTACCCTCACCTTCCTTTAACCTCTCACACAGTCTCCCAAAAATTCGCTCAACACACCTTCCCTTTAACCTCCACCGAGTGTGTATTCCAGAAGTAGTGACTTCACAAACATCATTGAACAATTACAAAAACAAGGAAAGTATCCCCGTATTCCACAATCCCAGTCCCTTGTGCCTCAATAAATACAAGTGGAATAGTTCAGAGTGCGGCTTAAGTTGATAATGCAGTTATGTATTACTGTTCCAAATTTGAAGGGAATCAGAATATGCATTCACAGTCATCACATAGGAAACTAATATCCAAATGTCTTCGATAATTGTAAATTAGGACATTTACGATCCAAATTTAATTAGACTTTTGAAAGAGAAGAAAAAAACCAATATCTTAAATTAAACAAACTCATTAAACTTGAAGCTGCTCATAAGTTGCGTTATTACGTTATGGAATGGAAGTCTTGAAGCTAATAAGATGCATGGAAAGCAGTATCTCAGTTTTTCCAATTCCAATAAAGCAACTGGGATCTACACAGGTTAAAATCAATTCAATTTGTTCTCTAAGATTGACTGATTTAATGAAAGCCGAGTGAACGTAACATAAAAATGTTTAAGAATGGTGTTGACGTCACTCACTTATGATATAAATACACAATTTAGCACTTTTGTTTATAATAATATAATATATATAAAAAAAGAACAAGCTAATTTAACCTATGACTTATTCCTGATTAGAGATTCTCCAATTATTTCACAAAACCAATTTATTAAAAAAATTTACACATGATATTTACACAACATACAAAGTTTGTTTCCCTTCAAAAAATACATAAGTACTAAAAGTTTAAACCCGACCAGAACATGCATTTTCAAGCTATTGCACAGAATCCATAAAAATTGTGCTTACACAGCCTTTATCCATGAAATGTTCCATCCATTTCGTGCGATGCCTCAGCCACTGAACATTGATGCCATTCTAGAGGCACTACAGTGCCTCTAGAGTGGCAAGCATTCAAATCCGATTCAAAGATGTCCAACTTCCCTGGATGAAGAGCCACACAGCATCATGGGGGAAAATTAGATGAAATAAGAGTAAGGTGATGAGGATAAAATATTAGATAACGGAAGATTGGAATCAATTGTAAAAGTATGGAGGAGGTTGAATGTGTTCAGATATTTGGGAGTGGATGTGTCAGCAATGGTATACTAAGATGAGGTATCATGAATTAATTACGAGGAAAAGGTGAGTGGTGACTGAAGGAGCTTGTGGAGACAGAGACTTTATCCATGAAAGCAAAGGGAATGTATGAAGTAAGTTATACTAACACTGTAGGGTGTGAGACATGGTTGTGAATGTTGAACGAGGAGAAAAGGGTGGAGGCAGGGAGATGTGTTCAGGCAATTTGTGGGTGAATATAATGCAGAGAATCGGTATTTGAGATAGAGGGGGTGTGGATTACCAAAACTATATCCGAGAGCTGAGGAGGGGTTGATTGAGATGGTTTGGACATATAGAGAGGATGGAACAAAATAGAATGACTTTCGAGAGTGTATAAATTTGTAGTGGAGGGAAGGCTGGGTAGGGGTCGGCCTAGAAAAGGTTGGAGAGAGGGGCTGAAGGAGGTTTTGTGTGAGAGGGGGTTGGACTTCCAGCAAGCGTGCATGAGCGTGTTAGATACGAGCGAATGGAGATGTCGTGCCAAATAGGTAAAACTGGTCAATTAGCAAGAACTCATTTAAAATTAAGTCCTTTCTAAAATTTTATCTTATACATTTAAAGATATATATTTTCATTTATGTTACTGTAAAATTTATAATTTTGTACCAAAAGAAACTTTGAAAACTTTCCTAACCTTATTATAACAAGCGCAATTTAATTTAGCCTAAACCAACTAAATATATTTTAGATACGTTTACAATAATTTAATAAACACAATGAAATATATTTTTCTCGTTAGTTCAGAATGATTTTTGCGAAATTATTGCATACACAAATTTTTGCTTGTCTTATATGGCAAGAAGAGCGTTGATATTTAAGCCAAAATCGCAAGTTTTACCTAATCGGCACGGCAGAGACAAATTTTTTTTAGGAGTTGACGTGCTGTTGGAGTGTAGGCAAGGTAACATTTATGAAGGGTTTCAGGGAAAGTGGCAGGCCAGACTTGAGTCCTGGAGATGGGAAGTACAGTGCCGGCACTCTGAAGGAGGGGTGTTAATGTTGCAGTTTTATAACTGTAGTGTAAGCACGCCTCTGGCAAGACAGTGATGGAGTGAATGATGAAAGTTTTTCTTTTCTTTGTCGGGCCATCCTGCCTTGGTGGGAAACGGCCTATATGTTAATAAAAAAAAATATTAAAATTGACCACAATCCTGTAAGAAAAAACAATTTTGGTTACATATTTTTGAGAAACCCATTTTCATAAAATTGGCAAAACATGGCAAATTGGCACTCACATATTTGATCGGAAGTGGTACTCAGTATTTCCTATATAGAAAACAATTTACTTAAATTGGAAAATTAAAATTTACACAGCTCAGAGTGACAAGTCAACCAATGGTAAAAAGTTTGAAAATAATAAAAAAAAAGGTCATTCTCTAGTTATTGGTTTGATTTCAACGATTCCAAGTTTTCTTTTAGCTTTCAAAAATGTCAAATTTTCACTTTTCGGGCTGATTCCTCATAGAATGTATTGGCTATATTTTTAAGCCAGTCAGAAGAAGTATTCTTCAGTTACTAAATAAACAATGAACATCATTTTATTCAGTGAAGATGGAAAATTAGGACTAATGATCCTTGTGTCCAGGAAACACACCATTGGCGAAAGTTTGAAAGCGATCAGACGAGTCGTTCTCCAGGTATGGCTTGGATTCCAGCGAGTAAGTTTCTTTTCTGACTACATCAACAAATTTGCCGTCACACTAACAAAACTTAATTACTATGCCGACCTTGAGATGCCTAAGCTATTACCGTGTTTTTCGGCGTATAAGACGCACGATACGAGACTGTTACCAAGCAGTGGTAACGTAACGTTAGTAAACAACTGCTAAAGCGTAACACAAAGCCTACCATCGACCCTGAACTTGAGCATATAAGACAGGATGGTTTTCCAAGAATATGCGGGGGTAAAAGCGCGTCTTATATGACGGAAAATAGGTAAATATTGAAGCGTTCAGAAGAGGTAAACTAAAACTTAACGATTTAATAAAAATTTCACACTATTTTACACATAAAATCATCAAAACTGTTCCTACTTATTTGAATTTCATGTTCCGCCTTTTTGAACGAGGTTCCGCTACAGAAAATTTTGAGTTATCAGAACCATTGCAGGATTCTGAGAAAGGGCTCAGTAACTTTGAATCACTGGTCACGGGAATATACCAGCTTCTCCTAGAATATGGTCCTAGTTACCGTACAGAAGTGTTGGAAAATTAAAGCCGATTGGGTGAGGTGTTCTTGAGTTATGAGCGAAATAATAACTAAAAGGAGAGAGGGGAAAATAAATAAGTCGACCTCTTAAAGGTATCCCTTTAGGGATATCCATTAATTTTTTGTAACTATAAATACTTCTAGGATAACGAAAGTTAACCCAAATTTAAGTCAAATTAACCGTTTATAACGAAACAAAACATTTAAAAAAAGCTTATTGTGGCCCAATGGGTGATCAGGATGCAGTTGACTTTCGTTTCCTTAGAACAAACCTGGTTCTGTGGGACCAAACCTGGTTCTTTGGACCAAACCTGGTTCTTTGGACCAAACCTGGTTCTTTGGACCAAACCTGGTTCTTTGGACCAAACCTGGTTCTTTGGACCAAACCTGGTTCTTTGGACAAACCTGGTTATTTGGATCAAACCTGATTCCATGGATCCAAAACCCGGTTTTTGGATCAAACCTGGTTATTTGGACCAAACCTGATTCCTTGGATCAAACCTGGTTCTTTGGACCAAACCTGATTCCTTGGATCAAACCTGGTTCTTTGGACAAACCGGGTTCTATGGATCAAAGCTGGTTCTTGGATCCAAAGCTGGATTCTTTGGATCAAAGCTGGTTCTTTGGACTAAACCTGTTCTTGGATCAAAGCTGGTTCTTTGGATCAAAGCTGATTCCTTTGGATCAAAGCTGGTTCTTTGGATCAAAGCTGGTTCTTTGGATCAAAGCTGGTTCTTTGGATCAAAGCTGGTTCTTTGGATCAAACCTGGTTCCTTGGATCAAACCTGGTTATTTGGATCAAGCCTGATTCCATGGATCAACCTGGATTTTTGGATCAAACCTGGTTCTTTGGATCAAACCTGGTTCTTTGGATCAAATCTGTTTTTTTGGATGAAACCTGATTCCTTGGATCAAACCTGGTTCTTTGGATCAAACCGGGTTCTATGGATCAAAGCTGGTTCTATGGATCAAAGCTGGTTCTTTGGATCAAAGCTGGTTCTTTGGATCAAAGCTGGTTCTTTGGATCAAAGCTGGTTCTTTGGATCAAAGCTGGTTCTTTGGATCAAAGCTGGTCCTTTGGATCAAAGCTGGTTCTTTGGATCAAAGCTGGTTCTTTGGATCAAAGCTGGTTCTTTGGATCAAATCTGGTTCTTTGGATCAAATCTGGTTCTTTGGATCAAAGCTGGTCCTTTGGATCAAAGCTGGTTTTATGGATCAAAGCTGGTTCTTTGGATCAAAGCTGGTTCTTTGGATCAAAGCTGGTTCTTTGGATCAAAGCTGGTTCTTTTGATCAAAGCTGGTTCTTTGGATCAAAGCTGGTTCTTTGGATCAAAGCTGGTTCTTTGGATCAAAGCTGGTTCTTTGGATCAAAGCTGGTTCTTTTGATCAAAGCTGGTCCTTTGGATCAAAGCTGGTTCTTTGGATCAAAGCTGGTTCTTTGGATCAAAGCTGGTTCTTTGGATCAAAGCTGGTTCTTTGGATCAAAGCTGGTTCTTTGGATCAAAGCTGGTTCTTTGGATCAAAGCTGGTTCTTTGGATCAAAGCTGGTTCTTTGGATCAAAGCTGGTTCTTTTGATCAAAGCTGGTTCTTTTGATCAAAGCTGGTCCTTTGGATCAAAGCTGGTTCTTTGGATCAAAGCTGGTTCTTTGGATCAAAGCTGGTTCTTTGGATCAAAGCTGGTTCTTTGGATCAAAGCTGGTTCTTTGGATCAAAGCTGGTTCCCATATTCAAACCATTTTGCCTGCCCTTCCAAAGCCACTGTTTGGCCATAACTTAGTGATTCTTCGTGATGATTCTGCTGCTGCTGCTGCTGCTGCTGCTGATGCTGCTGCTGCTGCTGCTGCTACTACTACTGCTGTTGCTACTACTACTACTACTACTGCTGCTGCTACTACTGCTGCTGCTGTTGCTGCTACTACTGCTGCTGCTGCTACTACTTCTACTGTACTACTACTACCACTACTGTTGCTGCTTGTACTATTACTATTATTACTACTACCAGATGGATAGAAGGGAGAAAGGGAAGATAGAGATTTAAGGACAACAGAAGGGAAGGAAGTAGGACAGAAGAGAGGGGAAAGATGGACAGAAGAGAGGGGAGGTGGATAGAAGGAAGGGCACATACATGATGAGAGGGGAAAGATGGTCAGAATGGAGGGAAGAAAAGGAGAAGGGTTTAATGAATGGAGAAATGGAGTAGGTAGGTAGGAAGGCAAGATGGAAGGGAGGAAAGAAAGAGCAAAGGGAGGGAAGTTTTAACTATGGGAGAGAAGGAAGATTAAAAAAAATAACACCATGGCAGAAAGGAAGGTGTCAGAGTATGACTCTTTCCGGCGACGAGGGAAAGACATTTTGGGTAATTGTGTGAGAAGGTTGAGGCATCCTGGTATAGGATTACCAAGAGAGAGAGAGAGAGAGAGAGAGAGAGAGAGAGAGAGAGAGAGAGAGAGAGAGTCTGACTACGACTAAGTCTATGACAAATTCCAAGACAAACTCAGCTGGTCTTTAGTAATATGGGAAAACGAATATTTAATATTGCGTGTATCAACACTATAATTCTAAATATATAGTTCCAGTCCATGGATCAAGAGCCCTTCACCAGAATCAAAGCAAATCTCCCACCTTAAATGATGTTTAGAATTAAAATTTTACTGTATATAAAAAAAAAACCGTATATATTCCCTGCTCCGGCAGCCTACTTTCTTAGCACATCAATATGAGTAAGATTTCGTATCTTGCTAGTTAGCTAGACACTTCCAGCTGTTAAGTTCTACTCTAGAAGTAGACAGGTTACATCTGCTAGCTGCCATCACTACTCATAACAAAACATTAGGCCTTCATATTTCCTACGAAAGTGATAATCGTACTTAATCACCTGTTGCCTGGTAACAAAACTTTCGTTAATGACTAATCTTTAATTAGATGAAGACAATACAGTGCGTCTTCTTGAATCATTTAGTGACGTTAAAAGTGTGGACTCGGACATAAGAGGATGTTGATTCCCATAAGCAACTTCAGTAACATCAGTGATTAAATACAACTAGTCATTACACATCACAACTCATGCAGTCTGCTGGAGGAGGTGGAAGAGGAAGAATACATAAACATTCACATTTGCCATTATTAATTACACCAGTCTGCAGTTTGTGACAAACAACTGCAGATCAGTTATAACACTATAGAGCCTGGATCATTATAGAATACAGGCCTAAAAATATCAATACTTGGTACTTAAAAGGTCATGTATGCAACCGATGTGTGTCAACCAGAGATGCAACAAAGAGCTCATGAGACAATGAGAGTCCCTGAATAGAGATTGATCTATCAAGACAATCAGAAATAAAGTGTACCTGCATTTCCTTACGTAGTCGCATATGTCCTTTGTTGTTGTTACCGACCAATGATATCGTCTAGATTTTAACAATGGTCACCAATCACAAGGCCTGTATGTACCGAAGCCACGGAGACAAAAAAATGAACGGAACCTAGACACGACCTGCCGTTACTTAACTTCTCTTTGTCAAGATTTAACATGATCTCTATCAAGACTTGACATGACCTTTGTCAAGATTTAACATGATCTTTTTTTGAGTTCGGTTGCCAATGTTTGTAGCAACTGACCTTTAAAGGCATCAGCATGTCAAACACAAACTAACACACTGCCAGCGTCATGCTGCTAACACTGCCAACGTCATGCTGCTAACACTGCCAGCGTCATGCTGCTAACACTGCCAGCGTCATGCTGCTAACACTGCCAGCGTCATGCTGCTAACACTGCCAGCGTCATGCTGCTAACACTGCCAGCGTCATGCTGCTAACACTGCCAGCGTCATGCTGCTAACACTGCCAGCGTCATGCTGCTAACACTGCCAGCGTCATGCTGCTAACACTGCCAGCGTCATGCTGCTAACACTGCCAGCGTAGCGCAGTTAAGAGCCAAATACTTGAGAACAGGTGATCACCAGGAGCCAAGGACGATGTTGTGTTCTATCATCCAATCTACTGGCTGTACCTCTCTTCTCCCCAACTCGCCTCCACATCTCCCCAACTCGCCTCCACATCTCCCCAACTCGCCTGCACATCTCCCCAACTCGCCTGCACATCTCCCCAACTCGCCTGCACATCTCCCCAACTCGCCTGCACATCTCCCCAACTCGCCTGCACATCTCCCCAACTCGCCTGCACATCTCCCCAACTCGCCTGCACATCTCCCCAACTCGCCTTCACATCTCCCCAACTCGCCTCCACATCTCCCCAACTCGCCCCCACATCTCAGCAACTCGCCTCCACATGTCCCTAACTCGCCTCCACATCTCCCCAACTCGCCTCCACATCTCTCCAACTCGCCTCCACATCTCTCCAACTCGCCACCACATCTCCCCAACTCGCCACCACATCTCCCCAACTCGCCACCACATCTCCCCAACTCGCCACCACATCTCCCCAACTCGCCACCACATCTCCCCAACTCGCCACCACATCTCCCCAACTCGCCACCACATCTCCCCAACTCGCCTCCACATCTCCCCAACTCTCCTTCACATTTCCCATTCCTTCCTTTTTCTCATCCTGTCTTTCTTCTTTCTCAAATTTCCTATCCATTTTTCCCTTCATTAACTCCCCAACTGCTTATTCCGCATTTGTAATAAGATTCCAACCCTTCCACCTTACCTTCACACCCTTCCACCTTACCCTTCACACCCTTCCATACTACCCTTCACACCCTTCCACACTACCCTTCACACCCTTCCATCCACACTACCCTTCACACCCTTCCATCCACACAACCCTTCACACCCTTCCACACTACCCATCACACCCTTCCACACTACCCTTCACACCCTTCCTTCCACACTACCCTTCACCCCTTTCCTTCCACACTACCCATCACACCCTTCCTTCCACACCCATCCACACTACCCTTCACACCCTTCCACACTACCCTTCACACCCTTCCACACTACCCTTCACACCCTTCCATACTACCCTTCACACCCTTCCACACTACCCTTCACACCCTTTCTTCCACACTATCCTTCACACTCTTCCTTCCACACTACCCATCACATCCTTCCTTTCACACTACCCATCACACCCTTCCTTTCACACTACCCATCACACCCTTCCACACTACCCATCACACCCTTCCACACTTCTCATCACACCCTTCCACACTTCCCATCACCTTCCACTCCTTCACACCCTTCCTTCCACACTACCCTTCACATCCTTCCACACTACCCATCACACCCTTCCACACTACCCTTCACACCCTTCCACACTACCCTTCACACCCTTCCACACTACCCTTCCACACTACCCTTCACACCCTTTCTTCCACATTACCCTTCACACCCTCACACACTACCCTTCACACTCTTCCTTCCACATTACCCTTCACACCCTTCCACACTACCCTTCACACTCTTCCTTCCACATTTCCCTTCACACCCTTCCTTCCACATTTTCCTTCACACCCTTCCTTCCACATTTCCCTTCACACCCTTCCTTCCACATTACCCTTCACACCCTTCCACATTACCTGCACCACTATTCATATTTATGTAACGAAGCGTAGATGTTTTATCGATCAGTAATGATGGGATTTGGTGGACCAAATCACATTTTTACGCAGTTCCCGGCCACCTTTTCACTTTTGTGTCCATAATTTGACTGTTAAAACTCCTGTTTGGGAACCAGTCTTTGTGATTAAACATGTTCGAAATGTAAGCGTCTCTCCTGGTAGCATTTAGATGCTTTAAGGTAAAACAGATCGAACATAAATCGACAAGTCTTGCTCAGATTTCAAAAGCTTTCCGTAAAAACAATAGTTATCAATATATAAAGCTGCGAGTCTTTTATTGTAAACAAATGCCTCACTAAAATAATTCAGGATCTTTTATTCGGACCGATAAATCCGTCAGAGAAATTATTTGTTTTCATTTTTTGTACATGTGGTAAGAAGGACTGTCATAGGTAAAAATCGAAATAAACTGCAAACATGATTTAACCAAATTTCCTCACAGAAACTCGCCTAAGATAAATAAAGGCGTCGAATATAATTATCTTAACTTGACCTAAAAGACTATATACCTCTTTGCTAGTGTCTAGCTAGCCAAGAAATCAACCTCTAGTTTTAGCTATTGTGGGCATAATATATTGCTATTATGTAAACATTTCTATTATTATATATTATGTTCAATCTACACTCACAGTACTAATGGAATTATTTGAGAAATAATTCGCTCGGATAAACGCTCTTGTAAAACAGTGACATAGTTTATTTTGATTATCAAAATAATATTAACAAACCTTGGTATTTTTAGTGAATCATTTTCCTTTAAGGAAAAATACATCGTGATGTTTATATTAATTAATTTACTGGAGCTGGGGGGAAAGGGGGGTAATTACTTAACTTTGTTGATGGTATTAAGTCAAAGTTGTGGTTCTTGCTTACCCTTGTCCTCATAGATTGCATGTAGGTTCAACATGCTTAGAAAGCAAGAGACTTGAGAAACTTTCCTCGGGAGTTTCACTGGAGATGTCTGTTGCACTTGCAACTTCTGAGTCGTCCTCTGGCAAATTTAATTCGTCACTTGGTATGATGATTTTTTTGGTTTATTGGTAAGATCTGTTTTGCTTTCACTAGAGTTCGTATGTAAGTTATATTGTTTCATACTTGTGTATGCATTTCGTTTTGTTAAATTGTTTGTTTTATTTGTTTAATTTAGGTAGTATGAAGTTTTGTTCAATTTATTTTAGGTAGTATTATGATTTTTAGTTGGTATGATCTTTTTTTTTTCTCTCACTAGTGTTAGTATGTAAGTTTTATAATGAATGTTTCATGCTTGTTTATGTATTTGATTTAGTTTAATTTATTGTTTAATTTTCATTCTTCGTAAGGCCTTTTCCACTTTGACCCAAATTTGGTTTTCTCCTTCAAGCGATTGTTCATTCACCACCATTTCCAGTGTTCATTCACCACCATTTCCAGTGTTCATTCACCACCATTTCCAGTGTTCATTCACCACCATTTCCAGTGTTCATTCACCACCATTTCCAGTGTTCATTCACCACCATTTCCAGTGTTCATTCACCACCATTTCCAGTGTTCCTTCACCACCATTTCCAGTGTTCCTTCACCACCATTTCCAGTGTTCATTCACCACCATTTCCAGTGTTCATTCACCACCATTTCCAGTGTTCATTCACCACCATTTCCAGTGTTCATTCACCACCATTTCCAGTGTTCATTCACCACCATTTCCAGTGTTCCTTCACCACCATTTCCAGTGTTCCTTCACCACCATTTCCAGTGTTCCTTCACCACCATTTCCAGTGTTCTTCACCACCATTTCAGTGTTCATTCACACCATTTCCAGTGTTCCTTCACCACCATTTCCAGTGTTCCTTCACCACCATTTCCAGTGTTCTTCACCACCATTTCCAGTGTTCTTCACCACCATTTCCAGTGTTCATTCACCACCATTTCCAGTGTTCATTCACCACCATTTCCAGTGTTCCTTCACCACCATTTCCAGTGTTCCTTCACCACCATTTCCAGTGTTCATTCACCACCATTTCCAGTGTTCATTCACCACCATTTCCAGTGTTCATTCACCACCATTTCCAGTGTTCATTCACCACCATTTCCAGTGTTCATTCACCACCATTTCCAGTGTTCCTTCACCACCATTTCCAGTGTTCCTTCACCACCATTTCCAGTGTTCCTTCACCATTCAGTTCAAATTTCCAGTGTTCCTTCACCACCATTTCCAGTGTTCCTTCACCACCATTTCCAGTGTTCCTTCACCACCATTTCCAGTGTTCCTTCACCACCATTTCCAGTGTTCATTCACCACCATTTCCAGTGTTCATTCACCACCATTTCCAGTGTTCATTCACCACCATTTCCAGTGTTCATTCACCACCATTTCCAGTGTTACTTCCTTCAGTCCTGAAGGTTTCTACCTGTCACTCAAAACTGAGTGTTGATCAAACCTGAAGCAAAAGGGGAAATATAACGAGTGAACAACAACAACTACTGTGTTCAGTGGCTTGTGTACATTTGTGTTCAGATGTATTTTTCTGGAACAATTAACACTTCAGTCGTTCCATTATCCTGTGTGTCGCATTCTCTGTTGACTTGGTTTCAAGTTTCATAAATTTTCGACAATGTTCTTCCTTTAAATTCGTGTCAAATATGAACAACTGAACTCCTGGGTGAACAAAACAGCCACAAAGTTCAACACATCAACTATCTTAGTATGTTTACGAGGCGGTAGTATTGAATTAGTGTAACTCACCACTCCCGGCGGGGCGGACACTTTTCGAAGTGTTTCCTTACACACACAAACACACACATACAACAGGCCTAGTGTCTAATCGACATGTGCCTAGGACAAAATGGTAACTAGCTTGACCTACTGTTATTAGCAACATATCTCTTTCACCTCATTGATTACATTAATACATAATCTGCCGTCTCGCTCCTTATCGATCATTATTTTCAAAGATCTTTTTTATCGTTACATATTAATCTAATTTTTATAATTATAACCATAATTTTTAAAGGGGTGAGCCGGTAAGCCAGTGGAAGGCCTCGGTCAGATGACCAAAAGCACCAGCTGCTGATTATCATATAACTAAGAAACACTTGTCCTGTTTCCTGACGAACCTTACCTAATCTCATTATACATTTCATTTTAAAACTCAGTCCTAAGGTGAGCCACTAGACTTTAAGGGGCGCCACACAGCACATCACTAAGTCTTAGACATGCTTCCCTATGCTGCCAAAGGAGAGTCAGTTGTAGGCAAGCCGTCACACGATCTGAAGAGAAAATCTTACCTCTGGTTACAAGTCTTGGGATTTGGTAAGACATGAAGGGTTAAATGCATCGATTTTCAATGGGAAATTGATATTACAGGGAAAAACATGTAAATGATGCAATAAACAAACTTCACAGACACACAATGTGTGTAACTCGCTTGCGCGCGGTGTGTGTGTGTGTGTGTGTGTGTGTGTGCGCGCGCGCGCGCGCGCGAGCGTGCGCAAACACTAAGTGGTTAAGGACCATGTAAACAAAATAGTATGTCAACAAGACTGTGCAAATGCTTCACAAACCAGGATAAATAAAACAGTCCAAACCAGACAGAGCAGAAATCATTCTTCTACACCAAACATTAGTGAAAAACAGTCACAGTTTATCTGAAGACTGAGTATTCCAGGTAGGAACACAGTCTATCCACACTGGACAGATGCATCGAAAAAGCTATATTGGATCCCCTCTGTGTTCCAAACTCAGAAGAGTAAACTCACTCTCAAATAAGAATATAGACCGCAGACACGAGACGACACAGATTCAGAATCCCAAAATCGTGTGTGGGGGAGGCAGTGTGACATGTAAACAAGTGATATCATAGCTTAAGTAATTCCCAGCAGACGTCAGAACGCTTTCTGCCAGCAAGGTTGGTTGGTTAATTGGGTCTCTTGTGGGTTTAGTGCTTAGTTATGAATATAATAGTTAACTGGGCTTAACGCCTATCTACTAAATGAGGGTCAACAAGGCCGTATGTAACCTGTTGACTATGAATAAAAAATACTTTAATTCCGTAAAAGAGGGATGAAGGTAAACTATGTATATTCACCAAGAAAGGGATGTTATCCTTTGCAGTTTCCAAATTAACCACACCCATTGCTGCTTAAGCAATTTTGAACAGGCAGCGACAGTACCTCCATCTCTCCATCAAAAAGCAAATAACATCCTATCAAATAAAACAGATAATTATTTTATTACACAAAACCTCTTAGATATTGTCTCGCCTTAAAGACAATGAAAAGTATACATACCCTCTGTAATTTCAGTTTTAAGCATAAATTAATTACTAGATAATGTACAATCATCAAATAATAAACATTACACCCTCTTCCTCCAGCGTGATGCTAGTCACATCTGGAAATTGACCCAGAAAATTAACCTAAACACACAATGAAGAGGAACCAATTTGTACCCCTGGAGGAGGTATCCTCTTTATTAACACCTCACTTTTAAGAGGTACTTATATGTACAATAATGAGAGACAGAACTGGTATCTTCCTGTGATGAGGGCGACTAAAACTTGTAATTATTCGAAAGCAATACATCTTACGTTTATTGTAAGAGTGAAGGATGAGGCTAGATGGACTAAGACGTATGTGAAGCCATGAATTGTGTGTATGTAAAACCAGCAGCTTGTTCCCTCGGTCTGGGTATACTCATAGTACACAACCCATCACTGATTCACCGATCATAACACAAGACCTCTGGTCGCCACATGCCTATAAGTGGAGGAATATTCAGCATGTGCTAGTGCCAACCACCAGGAAATATTCTTGCTTACCTACCAGATGACACGTAATGCACATCCTAACATGCATTCTTACAGTTCAGCACATGAGAGTCTGATAAAAATATTTAGCAATTTTGTCTTGTGCTTTCCTGATACCTAAATGTTCACGAGCTAAATTATGCGATAGATAATGAAATGTTTGGGACAGTGCGACTCTGCTATGCACAATTCCCGTTCTCCCATCCAGTGTAGATTGATGAGTGCTTTTATTATTGTTACACTATTATGATAACGTTATCATTCTGTTGCGATACATCACTTTACTGATCTTGTATCAATCATTATCATCAAACGTAAACTTGACTATTTCGTTCTCCTTTGTAGGTGCTCCATGAGAACGATTTTCCACTTGTTGATTTACCGGCAGTGTAAGACCGCTGACGAGGAATCCAAGTCCCAAGTCTTCATGGTCCAAGAAAGGTAATGGAGGTAGTGTAGCTTTACGAATCTTCACCATAGCCTTCGTGATTGCACTAAGGGAAACTGATCAACTCTAGGATTAGTTATTGTCACGAGTTCCCTATACATGCTGCCAGACCCCAAAATATATCTTCCAATCATGAGTTGGGAATCTTTCACTGGAAACGTTCCCGATGTTGTCAACAGCATATTACCTGTCAGATATTTGCTTTACGCATGCATGTAAATGCCCTCTTTAACTTTACCTGCATATGCTTAAAAGAACATGGCCTTGTGTGCATATGATTTATTAGAGATAGGTGACACAATCTTTCTACCGCGACACATTACCAAGTATCTGCGAGTGTCTGACAGAATACGTATCTTTGGTTTCATTATAGAAAAGCCTCATAGCTCTTTCAGTACTGTCAAGCAACAGCTAATGTTGATTTTCCAGCTATAGATTTCATCTGCTGGTTGTGAAGTACAGGAATTTGATCATTTTGCTAGGGGAGAAAACGGCTGCTTTTGCACCAGGAAAAAAATAACTTCGAAAATCATGACAATGATTACCTGACCGTCTTTCTTTTTCAACTGAAAACCCAGACTTACAGTAAAGTATGTCCCTTTTTATAGAGTTTGTACATTATATTGTATTTGCTAAAGGTTAAATAAATCGCGTTTGTAGTAGTAGTAGTGTCTTGTTTAAACAAGAGAGTCGATGGAGCAGGAATTGTGTGACTACCCTGAGTGGTAGTGTTTATTACCAGCTGCACATAATATGTCGCATCTTAAGTTTGTCACTATCAGTCCTAACAGCAGCTATATCGAAATTTGCGTTAAAAACTAGTCCATAAATTAACACTTGTTGTAGGCACAAGACAAAACAGAAATTTTTAAGTTCCAAAACCAATTCCGTTAAAAAAGTGTGTGTGTGTGTGTGTGGAGTATCGTTGAAAAAAGACACGAGCGATCATACCATGTCATTACCAGGAGAATTAAAATAACAGCCTTAAATAGATTAATTGGGATTGAAGCCTATCCACTTCTCAAAGGATGAATAAAGCTGCATGTCACCTATTCACCACCAGTTATGAATGTCTCAAGAGATATCCTGTTTGAGAGAAAGCTTTCTGCAAATCAGGGAGGAGGTGATGGTGTAAACTGACCCTTGCAATTTTCCAAAGTAGCGAAGCCCACTTGTCACGCCGCAGTTTTTTTATCAGGCGGCGGTGGCAGCACCAGTACTGCTTTAATAAACGAATACGAAGAGGATATTAATTCGGCGGGCATGGGGACTAATATTGTTTTCAGGATATATTGCAACTCTCAATACATGAACCTCTTTGACTATAGCCAACACGAGCACTTCTTCAAATTCTAATCGATGTAATATGCTGTCTTTGATGCAGTTTACATAGCACCTATATGATGACGGTATAAAGTACCGACAAGTTGATAAATACGACTCATGTGCAATAGTTAGGTAACTTTATTCCTAAACGTTTCACCAACACAAAGCTCTTCTCCAGGCTGAGGGACTGACCACCTCAAAACTAAGTCTTCTGCTTCCCCCTCTGTATTCGACTGAAGAAGGCTACCAGGCCACGGGCCTGGTAGGCAACGCTCTCACCTCACACGCTGAGTGTCCGTGGTTCGATCCCCGGCAAGGGTGAAAACATTGGGCGTGTTACCTTACACCTGTTGTCCCGTTCACCTAGCAAGCGAGTAGGTACCTGGGTGTTAGTCGACTTGTATGGGTACCATTCTGGGGGACAAGATTGAGGACCCAGTGGAAATAAGATAGTCAGCCCCTGGATGACGCACAGACTTTCTTAGGTTATCCTGGATGACTAACCCACCGGGGTTAAAAATCAGAACAAAATCTTATCTTACCTAACTGTTGCACGTGTGTTTTACTTATAACAACAACATCTATACTTCAAAATTATGAACCGAAGCAGAAATCTTGTGTTCTTAGAAAATTCATTAGGAAACTCTCTTACTTGTCTTTACCTGTTTTTTCCTACATCTGTTGCTCTCCAAATATTTTATTTTCCTGGATTAAAATTTTAAGTAGAGTCTACTTCACCAAATAGACCCTGGCGCAGTTATAAATCTCTCCGTTTATAACTTCTCGGGAGGAAATATTAGTTAACGGATCATAACCATCTAAGCTTACGTATAAAAGGTTTTGCCTTTTTAAATGACTATATATATATATGTGTGTAAATAGCTGATCAATTAGCATCTAGATCAATTAGCATCTAGATCAATTAGCATCTAGATCAATTAGCATCTAGATCAATTAGCATCTAGATCAATTAGCATCTAGATCAATTAGCATCTAGATCAATTAGCATCTAGATCAATTAGCATCTAGATCAATTAGCATCTAGATCAATTAGCATCTAGATCAATTAGCATCTAGATCAATTAGCATCTAGATCGAATTGCATCTAGATCAACTTAGCATCTAGATCAATTGCATCTCAGATCAACTTAGTGCATCTGGGATCAAATTAGCACCCTAGATCATTTACGTACATCTAGATCAATTAGCATCTAGATCAATTAGCATCTAGATCAATTAGCATCTAGATCAATTAGCATCTAGAACTGATTCACGTTTTAACTTAGTGAATACACGATCATTTTCGTCCTTTCAGTCAAACTTAGTGTTTTCATGTCGGGATTTTTAAAAAAAGAAGTTCAGCCAACCTTATATTTACGTACATATACAGAATAACAACACTTCAGAATTTCTCTCTGACTTGTAGGGTGAGGCTTACCCTTCAAGGAGTGCCACCACAACCGTAGTGTCTACCCTTCCCCCTGCTCCTCCACTACCCCCTCCCTTTTCAATAATTCAACCACCGTCACTCATACCAGTTCACTACTTGTAGCTGTGAAATAGCGGTGAACCCGATAGCGGTGAACCCGATAGCGGTCAGCGGAGAAACTGGGTACATTTAGGTGACTACTGCCATTGCCGCCACCACTACCACCACCCAAAGTACTTCGACGACAACCACCACCACCAATACTTTTACGATCACCACCACCCCAAATACTTCTACCGCCACCTCCACCACTACCTTCATTAGATCAACCAACAACCCCCATACCACCCCTCCCATAATCAGTTTCATCAAAATCACCATATCACCCCATCATCACCCCCATAACCACCATCATTAGTACCCCATTACTAACACCCCTTCACCACCAACCCACCACTCCCGCCATCACCAAAACATAACATAAGGAAGGAGCACTGCTGCAGACCTACTGACCCATACTAGGCATGTCCATACACCTCTCCTTCGGACAGTATATAAGTCTCCACACTGTCACTTGATCTTCACATTGTTTCAGACTATGGAACAGAACTCTTCTCCAGGTTGAGGGACTGACCACCTCAAATCTACGTCTTTAAGGGTGATGGACTGATTACATCGTCTTCACATCTCTACTGCTCCTGCCTACTTTCTGTTCTCTACTGAAGAAGCCTACTGTGTAGGCGAAACGTTTCGGAATAAAGATGCCTAACTGTTATCTACCAACCTGTCGGTATTGTATACCATTTTGATATTCACTCATTTGTGTCGTTTATGTAAATTGTGAACAACAAGAGGCCCAACACTTTCCCTGTGGAACCCCGCTTGTGACGTGCCCCCATTCTGATTTCTCCTCATTTATGCAAACCACTGTTGCCTATCTGTCAACCGCACCACTATCCAGGAAAAAAATTCTCTTGTTCACTGTGCCTATACTTTCTTCAACAATCTCCGATGTGGAACTCTATCAGAAGCCTTGTTGATGTGCATATACATAATAATATATTCATTACCCTGATCTACCTCCTCAAATACATAAGTGAAAATAGTTGGTAAATTCGTAAGGGAGGAACGCCCCTTTGTAAAACAGTGCTGAGATTCGATCAATTTGTTCTTTCAATGTGGCTTTGAATAGCCTCGGCAGTTACTGATTCTATCAATTTTCCCACTATGGATGCTAAGATAATTGGTCTATAATTCAAAGCTGACGAAATGTGTCCAGCTTTACCTTAACCATTTTTTATTTATCTGGTACTATGCCAGTTTGTAGTATGTTGACAAGACTAAGAACCATGTCACTAGTGACTTTGAACATGCATAACGTATTTTCGTCCTGGCCTACGTAATTTATTATTTCTGGAATATCTCTAGTATCTTTCTGTGAAAAAAACTGAGAGGAAATAAATGGTAACGATTGTACACATTTCTTTGTCACTGTCAGTAAGCTGACCCGAGCCGTTTTTGAGTGGGTTTATCTTGTCCCTAAGCTTACTCCTATATAACTGAAAGAAACCTTTTGGATTAATCCTCGAATCCCTTGTGACTTTAACCCGCTGACGCTGCCACTACCATCACCACCTCCAACCTCTAACTGTCCACTACCAACTCAACAATTGAACGCCAATACCACCACCCAACAATCCACTACCACTCAATAATCCACCCCCACCACCCAACACGTCCACGGAGCACTCCAGCACCACCCATCAATCCAACATCACCCAAAACCCACCACAACCCAATCATCAAAAAACACCCGGTAATCCACAACACTACTACTAGCCGACAATCCACCACCACCAAAACCCAACAGTCCATCACCAACAAACATTGTCTCCCACTACTACTACTACTACTATTGCCACCACCACCTCAACTATTACTACTACCACTACTACTACTGCCACTACTACCACCACCACCACTACTACTACTACCACCACCACCACCAACAACAACCACCACCACAACCCCCCTGTTCCTCCTCTGCTTATTCCTCATATTCCTAATCATCCTCCAATTACACCTGATCCTCCTCCTCTTTTCTCTTCTTCCTCCTCCTGCCTCCTCATTTCTCTTCCTCCTCCTCTTTCTCCTACCTCCTCCTCTTTCTCCTACCTCCTCTCTCTTCCTCCTCCTACGTCGTCTTCCTCCTCCTCCTCCTCTTCCTACTCCTCTTCCTCCTCCTCTTCCTCCTCCAACAGTGATAAAGTAATTTATTGTCTTCCGTCAACTTGGCTGTAGAAGACAAAGTTATAGTAATACCAGAGTTTCTTTTTCCTCTCCTGTTTGTTTCCTACTTCAGCGTCGCTGAATGTGTGTGTACACATATGTATAACAATGTGGGTGTATACGTGTAAACATAGTGTATGTGAGTGCATGGTGATAAATGGTTTTGAAAACCGACGAGTTGAAGATTGAGACACTTATGCAACATATGAGAATATTAAGGAAACGTTTCGCCACACAGTGGCTTCATCAGTCCAATACAAAGCAGAAAGGTGTAAGGAGAGGAGGAGTTTGAAGTAATCAGTCCCTCGGCCTGGGGTCGATGTGTTCAGTCCATCAATCTTGTGGAAAGTACAGCATAGAGCCGTAGAAGTGGCTTATATACTGTAGTCAGGTGAGGTGAAGCAGTAGGAGGCGGGGTCATAGGGGTACCATCCACTAGTCGAAGTAGGTCTTCGTCCAAAGGTTGGACAAGTATTGAAGAATTTCTTGTATGAAGATCCCATGATGTGGCAGTGTCTGACAGAGTGATAAATGGTTTTGAAATCTTCAACTCGTCGGTTTTGGCTTAAATAGCAACGCTCCTCTTGCCATATAAAACAAGCGAAAATTTGTGTATGCAATAATTTCGCAAAAATCATTCTGAACCTTACGAAAAAAATATATTTCATTGTGTTTGTTTATTATTAAATTTTTGTAAACGTATCAATAATATATTTAGTTGGGTTAGGCTAAATTAAATTGCACTTGTTATAATAAGGTTAGGTAAGTTTTCAGAGTTTCCTTGGTACAAAATTATAAATTTTTATATTAATATAAATAAAAAAATTATATCTTTAAACGTATAAGAGAAAATTTTAGAAAGGACTTAATTTTAAATGAGTTCTTGCTAATTGACCAGTTTTACCTAATCAGCACTATATAAAATATATATATATATATATATATATATATATATATATATATATATATATATATATATATATATATATATTTAATTTATTTTGTTCGGTTCGGAATTTTTTTTTTGCGAAATTATTGCATACACAAATTTTCGCTAGCCTTATTCGGCAAGCAGAGCGTTGCTATGTAAAGTTTTATCTATTAGGACACACAGACACACACACACACACACCACGAAAAACTATACAGATGTAGGAATACTCAAATACAGATACATATGCATATTTTTGCATACACTAATTCAAATAGCTTTATACACGTATATGAATATACTAATTCACAGGTATAAAACTGTGTGTATACTCTGTTACATGTTACCGCAATCACATTCAGTAGGAAAGATGTGAGGGAAGGAAAAAACAAGAGGGATGGCGAGAAGAAAGATGTAGAAATGAAGCAAGTGGGGAAAAAAGTGAGATAGGAAAGATGTAAAGGAGACAAGAGGAAGAATGAAGGAGAGACCAGGGAAAAGACGTTGAAGAGATGAGAGAGAGAGAGAGAGAGAGAGAGAGAGAGAGAGAGAGAGAGAGAGAGAGAGAGAGAGAGAGAAAAAAAGGAAAGGTGTATGAAACAAACAAGAAAATGGTAAAGAAGGTAAACGAGGAGAAACATGCAGAGAGAGAGAGAGAGGGAGAGAGAGAGAGAGAGAGAGAGAGAGAGAGAGAGAGAGAAGAGAGACGGTTAAAATTAGATTTCCACTGAGAAAGACAAGTGTCAACAAACACAAAAGCGGCAGCACGGGAAGACACCAGAAACAACAGCGTATGATCCAGGTTACTACCACGTGTATTAGTCTGATGAAAATTTGATACCCGGAGGACGGAGGGTGTTAATTGGTTTTTGTTAGATATACGGAAAATACAAATTACGAATTTTCTCGGATGTAGGTTAGGGAGAGAAAGTTTGCTTTGAATGGGTGTAGACAGAGTCAATGAAACTGGAAAAAATGGGAAGAGATTGAACTGCTCAGAATAGAAAGTGCGGTGTCGACGAATTGAAAATCACCGCTGCAGAGGAAGAAGAGAAAGATAACTTCTTAGTGTTTGCATGATATTAAAAAGTACTAAATATGCTGTGCATAAGAGTACTACTGTAGATGTGTATGTTGAAAATGGTATAAAATGTTGACAAGTTGGTTAAGACACTAGTGCAACAGTTGTGTATCTGTATTTGACTGAAGAAGCCTACTGTATAGACGAAATGCTTCAAGAGTAAAGATATCCAACTCTTGCACATGTCTTAATCATTATAGACGGCGGAAAAGCCTTTCACAGAGCGATGGATATGAACATCAAGGAAAGGCAGTAGATTCCAATTCACATTTGAACTTGACAGTAAGAACTAGTTAAAGAGCATCAAGGAATAGTTGGAAAAGTCTAGTCATATGAAAAATAAATAAATATTTATATAACGAGGACTTGCATCAGTAGTTCGAGAAACAAGTAGTTTTGACATAACAAAAACAGGAGATAGTGAGACAATAACATTAAAGGTTAGGGAATAATAGTTACCTTGGAAGAAAAATAAGTTAGAATTTACACAACGAGAAAGCCATCAGTAAGGAAAAAGAAGATGGAGTGGATCTCTTATTGGTATTCACTCTGAGAAAATCGAGAACATATTTATGAGGACATTTAGTAAATAGAGACTCTACATCAAGGCTTAGCATCTTACTGGTAGGATGTGGCCTCACTCGTTCGTTGAAGTCGTGAGAGTGACAGAGGTGGGCTGTAGAAACTGAACCATGAAAAGTGGTGAGAGATTTGGCAAGGGAAGAGGCAAGCCTGTGAGAGACGAGGCCTCTAAACGATATACGGAAGCACACACAAACCCGGGAAGATAATGGACATTAGGCTTCTAGCTTGATCTTGTCATGCTTCCGTGACAAGATCAAAGTTAGATGGGCAGAGATAACGTTGTGTAAAGTAAGGGAAAGAAGAAATGAGAAGTGAGATCATTGGCAAGGCATAGGAGTTTGAGCGATGGCGACTCTAGAGAAAATAATGGTGCACAGAAACAACAGGTCAATTAGTTTTAGGAAGACCATAGAAATGAGACAGAAAAGGACATATAACACAAAAAAGTGACAAGATCAAAGTTAGATGGGCAGAGATTACGTAGCTATATATCGCATTTTTTCTTGACACGGTTCAGAAGGGAAGACTGGGCTAGATTGCCAGGTAACAAGGAGAACTCAGCCTTTCAGGGTAATCCTGTGGATCAAGATCAGTAACCGAATTGCCTTTTTTTGAAAGAAAGACAAAAATGTCTACACCACATTTTAGAAGAATTCATAACAAGCTAGGAAAAAATAAACATAAATGCCGTATAATGCGGTCCTTTACTGACTACGTTTCCACCGTGTCAGTGTTCTAAACTTTTGTCGTCACTGATAGTTACAAGAAAGGTTGTGATTCTTAGAAAAGTTGCTAACAAAGTCAGGGATGAGAGCCCCACAGAGAGTAGACATGTCAGGAATACTATGAAAGTGCGAACTGACCAAAGAACCGAAAAGATATAATCATGTCAATGCACGAGAACCCAGTGACAAGATAATTGAGAAGCCAAAACCAAGACGCAAAAGTAAATATTATGAGAATAGGACAGAAACAAGATAATTTACATTGACTGAGAGAAACTTTGGACCAAGGGTTGCTAGAGACAAAAGGGTGTATGTAGTATGTTGAGTAATGTCTTGCATGGGAACTGCCTGTCACCCAACACTACGTTACCAAGTACTCATTCATTTCTCATTTCATTTCAGCTTATATCTTCAATCATAAGCTTCCTTCCATTTTATTTATTCTCACTTTCCCTCGCTTATATGATATGTTGCATATCACTATAACAGAAGACACATCATGTGTCTTATGCTCCTCTACATCTACCTCACAATGCTCTGCACTGGGTTTAGCCCTGACTCTTTTTATACAACTCAAGACATTCCTCTCCAGAGCTATTCTTTGTCTGTCAACACTTTTCCCTCAGCCCTTGTGGGTCTTAACCTGTGTATATAGACTTCAGGTTCAGTTCAGTGTAAAGCGGAAGATTGCAATTCCGAGGTAAGGCGAGAAGTGTTGAGATTAATGGCAGTAAGCCTGCCTAGATTATTGAAAGAATAGGCAGATAAAAAGCGTTTACGGAGGGTGAAGAAAGCAGCTTTCCCCTGAGACTTAGCAGAGAAGTCTGAGCAGAGGGCGACCTTGTTTAGACAAGTGAGACCTCAAGTTTTCTTAATTTTACCGAAATCAAAGAACGACGAGAACATATCCTGCGCACCAGGACAATAAAGCAAAAAATTAATATTGCATTTACACACTCACAGAAGTTTGTTATAATTACTATTATTATTTACTCTGTTCGTTATTAAACTTGGAAATTGGGCTCAACTGATGATAAATACTAATATTACAAAGTATAATAGATTATAAAAGCGAATGTGACAGTATGGCACTGTAATACATTAGTGAATGAAGTATTGGAGGCATATGTGATGCAATTTTGTCATAAATTTTTAATATGACTGAGTCTTGTAATGTGGTCGCAGCGTTGTAATAAAATATTAAAGTGCAAAATATAATAATACTAAAAATAATAATAATTATTGTTATCATTATTATTATTATTCAGATATAATCATCAGTCATATATATATATATATATATATATATATATATATATATATATATATATATATATATATATATATATATATATATATATATATATTATTGATTTATTGATTTATTTAACAAGTCGGCCGTCTCCCACCGAGGCAGGGTGACCCAAAAAGAAAGAAAATCCCCAAAAAGAAAATACTTTCATAATTCAACACTTTCACCTCACTCATACATAATCACTGTCTTTGTAGAGGCGCTCAGATACTACAGTTTAGAATAGTCCCTCAAAACTGTCACTATCCCAGACCCTTTCTTTAAAGTGTAGGCATTGTACGTCCAATTTCCAGGACTCAAGTCCGACTAAATCAATAACCGGTTTCGCTTAATCCCTTTACAAAATGTTACCCTGCTTACACTCCAACAGCTCGTCAGGTCCCAAAAACCATTCGTCCCCATTCACTCCTATCTAACACGCTCACACACGCTTGCTGGCAGTCCAAGCCCCTCGCCCATAAAACCTCCTTTACCCCCCTCCCTCCAACATTTTCGAGGACTACCCCTACACCTCCTTCCTTTCCCTAGAGATTTATACGCTCTCCAAGTCATTCTACTTTCATCCATTCTCTCTAAATGACCAAACCACCTCAACAACCCCTCTTCAGCCCTCTGACAAATACTTTTAGTAACTCCACACCTTCTCCTAATTTCCACACTCGAATTCTCTGCATAATATTTACACCACACATTGCCTTTAGACAGGACATCTCCACTGCCTCCAGCCGCCTCCTCGCTGCAGCATTTGCAACCCATGCTTCACACCCATATAAGAGTGTTGGTACCACTATACTTTCATACATTCCCTTCTTTGCCTCCATAGATAACATTTTTTGTCTCCACACATACCTCAACGCACCACTCACCTTTTTTCCTTCATCAATTCTATGGTTAACCTCATCCTTCATAAACACATCCGCTGACAAGTCAACTCCCAAATATCTGAAAACATTCACTTCTTCCATAATCCCTCTCTCCAATGTGATATCCAATTATTCTTAATTTTAAATCGTTTGATACCCTCATCACCTTACTCTTATCTATGTTTACTTTCAACTTTCTACCTTTACACACCCTCCCAAACTCGTCCACTAACCTTTGCAACTTTTCTTTAGAATCTCCATAAGCACAGTATCATCAGCAAAAAAGTAACTGTGTCAACTTCCATTTTGTACTTGATTCCCCCTAATTTAATCTTACTTCTCTCCCCAACACCCTAGCATTTACTTCTTATACAACCCCATCAATAAATATATTAAACAACCATGGTGACTTTACACATCCCTGTCTAAGACCTACTTTTACCGGGAAGTAATCTCCCTCTCTCCTACACACCCTAACCTGAGCCTCACTGTCCTCATAAAAACACTTTAGAGCCTTCAGTAACTTACTACCTATTCCATACACTTGCAACATCTGCCACATTGCTTCCTATCCACTCATATATATATATATATATATATATATATATATATATATATATATATATATATATATATATATATATATATATATATATATATTGCTGCTCAATATTACGAAATATAATAATTTTTTATCTATTTCATTAGGACATTGATCACGCTCGACCTGGTATTGTGTTTCTTCTTTGTTAAACAACGAGCACTGTAACGCAGCCTTTGTTAAACGACGAGCACTGTAACGCAGCCTTTGTCACGATGTTTTGTAAACAGGTCGATTGAATAGGAGTCAAAGAACACTGATATTTTATGCCGATTGATGTTAGATTCCCGGCGCATGAACACGCCCGGGCGCGCTGTGAGTGAGCTATCTCTCTCCTCTGTCTCTCTCCTGTCTCCTCTCTTTCTCTTTCCTCTCTCCTATCTCTCTGTCCTCTCTCTCTCTCTCTGTCCTCTCTCTCTCTCTCTCTCTCTCTCTCTCTCTCTCTCTCTCTGTCCCCTCTCTCTCTGTCCTCTCTCTCCTCTCTCTCTGTCGTCTGTATCTCTCTGCCCTTTCTATCTCTGTCCTTTCTCTCTTTCTGTCCTCTCTCTCTGTCGTCTGTATCTCTCTGTCCTCCCTCTCTCTGTCCTCTCTCTCTCTGTCCTCCTCTCTCTCTCTCTCTCTCTCTCTCTCTCTCTCTCTCTCTCTCTCTCTCTCTCTCTCTCTCTCTCTCTCTCTCTCTATCTCTCTCTCTGCCCTGCAACCTCATATTAGTAAGTATATTAAAAAAAACTAGAAACATTCATAAATATTTTACGAACAATCGTAAAGCAGTTTCGAAAATACTAAACATTAAGGAACATCGATGTATAAGATATGTGCAAATCATCATTATTAACGCGACGTTTCGATGGAGCAGCAGACTTATTCAAGTAAATGCGGAGGTGGTTTATATACTGGAGAGGGTGGAAGAAGTGGAGAGGTGATTCTGAAGTGCGCATTCCTCAGTCTTGATAGAATTTGTTCAGTCACTTCAGTCTTGCTGTGGTAATGAGACTAGCTGCTGCACCTCCTTCAGTCTTGCTGTGGTAATGAGACTAGCTGCTGCACCTCCTTCAGTCTTGCTGTGGTAATGAGACTAGCTGCTGCACCTCCTTCAGTCTTGCTGTGGTAATGAGACTAGCTGCTGCACCTCCTTCAGTCTTGCTGTGGTAATGAGACTAGCTGCTGCACCTCTCCTGTGACTCCGGTACTTCACACTTCGTCTTTCTGAGTCCTTCACTTTGATCTAGGCTAAGGGACTCAGTACCTTGTTAGTTACCATTTTGTCCTAGGCACATGTCGATTAGACACTAGGCCTGTTGTATGTATGTGTGTAACGAAACACTTCGAAATGTTTCGGCCTCGCCGGGAATTGAACCCGGGCCCTCCGTGCGTGAAGCAAGAGCGCTAGTCACCATGCCATCGGGGTGTGTGTACGGCACTTTGTATGAAGGTTAAGGGACTCAGCACCTTGTATGAAGGTTAAGGGACTCAGCACCTTGTATGAAGGTTAAGGGACTCAGCACCTTGTATGAAGGTTAAGAGACTCAGCACCTTGTATGAAGGTTAAGGGAATCAGCACCTTGTATGAAGGTTAAGGGACTCAGCACCTTGTATGAAGGTTAAGGGACTCAGCACCTTGTATGAAGGTTAAGGGACTCAGCACCTTGTATGAAGGTTAAGGGTCTCAGCACCTTGTATGAATGTTAAGGGTCTCAGCACCTTGTATGAAGGTTAAGGGACTCAGCACCTTGTATGAAGGTTAAGGGACTCAGCACCTTGTATGAAGGTTAAGGGACTCAGCACCTTGTATGAAGGTTAAGGGACTCAGCACCTTGTATGAAGGTTAAGGGACTCAGCACCTTGTATGAAGGTTAAGGGACTCAGCACCTTGTATGAAGGTTAAGGGACTCAGCACCTTGTATGAAGGTTAAGGGACTCAGCACCTTGTATGAAGGTTAAGGGACTCAGCACCTTGTATGAAGTGACAAATGGTTTTGAAAACCGACAAGTTGGATATTAAGACACTTAAGCAACATTTGGGAATCTTTATTGAAGAAACGTTTCGCCACACAGTGACTTCATCAGTCCAATACAAAGTAGAAAGTTTTAAATAGAGGAGGAGTTTGAGGTAATCAGTCCCTCAGCCTGGAGTCGAAGTGTTCAGTCCATCACTCTTGTAGAAAGTACAGCATAGGGCCGTAGAAGTGGCTTATATACTGTAGTCAGGTGAGGTGAAGCAGCAGGAGGCGGGGTCATAGTGGTACCATCCACTAGTCGAAGTAGGTCTTCGTCCAAAGGTTAGACAAGTGTTGAAGAATTCGTTTGTATCAAGATCCCAAGATGTTGCTGTGTCTGACAGATGTGACAAATGGCTTTGAAAACTGACAAGTTTGAGATTTAGACACTTAAGCCGGGTTCCCTGCGACGAGGTGAAAACATCGGACGTGTTTCCTTACACCGGTTGTCTATGTTCACCCATCAGTAAAATGGGTACCTGGGTGTTAGTCGACTGGTGTGGGTCGCATCCTGGGACAAAACTGACCAAATTTGTCCGAAATGCTCTGCATAACAAGGGGCTTTCTATATAGTAGTATGTCATTGATGACAGCTAGGCCTGTATACCTTGTACATATACTTGTAGTAAATAAAGATAATTTATTATTACTCCTGACCCAAGGATACAGGAGTGGGCAGAATTCAGTGTGTTCGTTGTTTGGGCATGTAATTAATGGCTACTTTGAAATCGGGTGGGGATAAGATTACGTCAGAAACGGAGGTGATATCTACCACTTTTCGAGTTTCATTCATGAAAAAATCCATTAGTGTCGTCAAACCTTAGATAAATTAATGACCCACTTAACACGAGTGTCGTTTTGTCGGCATTTCATTCATCTGTTTACATCAGCAAATGTGCCATCTTTAAGTCCAATACTACCTACCTACCTAGAGGGTCTTCTGATTCATGACCAGCCCAAGATGCAGCTTTTTTTTCTGACTTCAAGGTTGTTTAGATATTTCTGTTGAGGGAAGCCCAATAATACTGCCAGGAATAAGACTGGCAACAAAGTTGCCGATCGTAATAAAGAAATTCTCAGATTTGTACCATTATCAATCGTAGGATGAGAATACGTTGAATAAATGTAGTAACGCATAAATACAAAATGGTCTCTCGATGCGTTAAGGCGTTCCCAGTAATGTAAATGCTTTACCGGCTCTGTGGGCCGTAAACGATCTTACCTATTCTGAAATCGCCGTATATATGCTGTCTCTACCACGTCAATATTCCACTTACTACTATGAAGGTAATGGAATATTTCCTAACATCCATGTGACTCGCTTGTGTTTTTATCTTTTAGCTGTGTATTTGTTTCCTAAATTTCGAACAGTGTCATTGTCCTTTAATATCATCAGCGTTTCTTATGTTAGTCTCTCCTCAAAGCTCTCATATCTTAGCTTTGAACCTTATCTCCTTGAAAAAGTTTGTACTTTTTTCAGTTGCAAACCTTAGCTCTATTTATCAAGAACTTTTTATTAAGCTTAATATGTTTGATCAGGTGGGGGCTCTATGACGGTGCTACGTACTCCAAGAATTTAATATCTCTGGTGATTTTCCTAAAATATGCTCTTTGATTTGCCAGTTGCACACACGTGCTGCAGTGGTTCTTCGGTCGATGTTCTCCTCAAATAACATGCTCGGTGTCATGTTCACCCTGAGGTTCTTAACCTTGAGCGAAGTTTCCAGCCTCCGTCTCCCCCTAACTTGTATTCAATTTCTGATCTCCTTTGTCGTTCCATAATTTCCACGACCTTCCTGGGGTTGAATTTCAAGTGCGACTTGTCAGAATAATTCTGCAACTTGCCCAGGTCAGGTTGTAGCCTTTCAGCTGTAAATAGACACACATCAGACTCTAATAATTTTTAAAAACATATGTAAGTTCAGTAAAATCTAAGATTAGTTATTTTGACTCTAAATTAATGGAATTTTGTTCAAAATATTTCAACTTTAGTGGTAATCAGGAAATAGTCCGTTAAATTGTAAATTACCATCAGTTTAGATTGGAAGTGTAACATTAAATCCTGTTGAGCAGCTGTATCGTTTGCCATGTTTTTACTCTTGCTACTTCGGCTTTCGTACGTATCTTGTGTTCCAACCAAACAATAGAGCGAGAAACTAATGTAAAAGACCTGGGAGTGAAAATGTCAGAGGATCTCACTTTCAAAGACCACAATCGCATATGCTAGAAAAATGACAGGATGGATAATGAGAACTTTCAAAACTAGGGATGCCAAGCCCATGATGACACTCTTCAAGTCGCTTGTTCTATCTAGGTTGGAATATTGCTGCGTCTAACAGCACCTTTCAAGACAGGTGAAATTGCTGACCTAGAAAATGTACAGAGAACCTTCACATCACACATAACTGCTATAGAACACCTCAGTTACTGGGAACACTTGAAGTTCCTCAACCTGTACTTCCTGGAACGCAGGCGGGAGAGATACATTATTATTTACACTTGGAACATCCTAGAGGGATTAGTACCAAACTGGCACACGAAAATCACTCCCTACGAAAACAAAAGACTCTGCAGACGATACAACATTACCCCAATGAAACGCAGGGGTGCCACTAGCACTTTAATAGACATCACAATAAGTGTCAGGGGCCCAAGACTCTTTAACTGCCTCCAAGCATACATGAGGGGGATTACCAATAGACCCCTGGTTGTCTTCAAAAAGGCCCTGGACAGGCACCTAAAGTCAGTACCTGACCAGACGGGCTGTGGTTCATACGTTGGGTTGCGTGCGGCCCAAAGTAGTAACAGCCTGGTTGAACAGGCCGTGATCCACAATGAGGCCTGGTCACAGACCGGGCCGCGGGGGCGTTGACCCCCGAAACCCTCTCCAGGTATACTGTGTCAGATACTTTCTTACAGTCCAAGAATATGCAGTTGCTCTTTCCTTTTCTCTCTTGCCTTATTTTATTTTTTATTTTTTCCATAAAACTCGAGCTGCTTCATAGAACAAGATTTGCCATAACTAAAACTATTGGTGGTTGTTTATGGAAGCTCATTTTCTTCAAGATGCTTTTTCCCCTTTTCTCCTCCTTTTTTCAATAATTGACGGAGCATTTCATTGATACTGGCATGTCGTGTGTTCACTTTCATTAATACTGGGACTACGTTTGTAGTCTTGCACACCACTGGCCGTAGCTGTGTATCAGGTAACTTGCACACCTTTACTTCTTGTGTACACAGTGAGGTTTCTCCCTTTTCAGAATGTGTGTGCGCGTGCGTGTGTGCTTGCTTGACCGTCAGTCGTCTGTCTGCGTATCAGCTTGTACAATTACCTATTCAATATTACCTAATTACGTATTTGTAATTACAGAACCTGATCTATGCTGGTGGTATCTCATTTTCATTAATATTTTACTAGACTTTATTTTAAATTTCATATGGTAGTAGAATTTACTACCTTTTATTTTAAATAAATCCTCTGTTTTACTATGCGAATAAAAACAATTCTTCTATCCCTTTGGCTTCATTTTTTTTTTGTTGTGTTCGAATCCTGCGACTGTGGCTACTTTTCAGTTACAATCGTTTGTTACCATTTGGAGTAGAATTGGCAATGGCTTTGAGAGACGAGGGTTAGATCGGTCACACAGGCAGTTGATCATGAGGAAATTGCTATAAAAACGTGGGGTAGCAGTCCCAGTGTTAGGCGTCAACAGGCAACTTATGAATTTCTTTGCAGTAATTGTGGTTCAGTGTTAGAGTTCTGACTTCTACTCTTGGTCTAGGACTTTTATCCTCATGTATATATGTGTGTGTGTATGTATATATGTATGTATGTATGTATTGTATGTATATATGTAGGTAAAACTTGCGATTTTGGCTTAAATAGTAACGCTCTTGCCGAATAAGGCAACTGAAAATTTGTGTATGCAATAATTTCGCAAAAATCATTTTGAACATAACGAAAAAAATTATTTCATTGTGTTTGTATATATATATATATATATATATATATATATATATATATATATATATATATATATATATATATATATATATATATATATATATATATTGTAGTCTTTGAACGAAAAAATAGATTTTCATTCGTACTGACAAGGTAGGCTCAGACGTTTGTTCCGTGCTGCTGCTGCTGCCTGCTGACTGGGAGGCTGCTGGTGTGGCATCCCCTCACTCGCTCTTCCTCACCTGGTGGGATGCGCAAGAGACTACTTCAGAAACTCCTTGAACTTCCATATTCATTTTTTGTTAACCTTTCTACATTTGTAACTTATCAAACGAGGAACTTGGTATGTCCGGGCAACGCAGAGTTATTCTCTGGTATATATTTTCACATCAAGATGATTAAAATCTTATAAATTATTTACCTTTCATATATACAAATGCAAGAAGATTGTTTGCACATTTGAATGATATATGATAAGCCTTATTTTGGTATGGAATTGTTTTATTTTTTTGTATTCTTTAGAGAAAACCCCGGGTTATGTAGAGCATTTTGGTCAACCACAAAATTTACAACTACTTATAATTAGCGGATTTTTTTTTTTTTTTGCAAGAATAATTTGGTGGAAGTTTTAGGATTCGCTATAACAATTATGGAGGTTATTACGAATTTTGGTCGGATGCGAATGCAGATATTAGTTTAAATTTTAGTATTACTGCAGAAGACGTACAATAAAGTGAAGGTCCAAAAATACCTTCTAATATCTCTTGTAGGAAGTCTTACTGTGTAGGGCTTATATTTTTTATTGTAACTTGTAACTGGACTCAGAACTGTATGCAATTCAATGCAAACATTGAAACATTTTAGTTCATAAACCCCAGTTTAAGAACAATACGAAAAAACATCTTCGTAAACCTCATTTTAAAAGAAATATAAGCATTAAAACATTTTAGTTCGTAAACCCAAATGTTTTTTTTCACTTATCGGTACAAGCCAAGTGGACGAATTCTAAATAAAACATTAAAATGATCTATATCTATAGATATAACAATTTTAGAATAATGGATTTACTTTAGTTATGAACCACCGAATGTACTAAACGAGCACAATAAAACGAAGCCATGAAATGGAGTAATGTACTAGTACAGTCACATGTTGTGTACACATCTGAGTTAAACATTCTCACTAGAACAGCTCTGGTGGCACTTTTTATCCCCGGGACCGCTGAGGGACTGATTACCTCAAACTACTCCTGTTCTTCACCATTCTCCTCTGTATGGACTGATGAAGCCACTGTGTGGCGAAGCATTTCCATAATGAAGATACCAAAGTGTTACACAGGTGTCTAATTTATCAGCAAAATGTAATATTGTGTATACAGCATCGTAATTAATCGCCGGTAAATTGACAGACGGTAAGAACTTTACTTCTGATTTATGATAATGAAGTCGAGTGATTATTTCCACAAACCCATTTCAACCAGCAATATTCCGGAAATAAAAGCATTTCCCACACGTCGGCGTAATTTCATTTGTACTCAACATAGCTGTGTTTTTTAAACCATACCACGGGCGGGGATAGAACCGGCGGCAGTATTCGCACTGTAAAGATCAAAAATGAATTTAGTCAATCCTAAGTCAGAATTAGGTTAATAGAAACAAGATCTTCCCCAGAAGGCATAGACTTAGACTTCGATCTTCCATTAATACTTGCCATCAATAATGAAGAAGTGGTGAATTGTTTGCCTCATAATCAAGCGAAAATGTTGTGACCAAAAATAACAAAAAGGCACAATACTTAAACACTTCTATGTCCCGTCCCTGTTCCTCTGTCTCGTCCCTGTTCCTCTGTCCTATATATACACTGGCATCCTCTTCTTTGTGTATATGACGACATTTCGGACCGAAACGTCGTCATACACTTCTCTCTCCCATGTACGGGTTATTTCTGTAATATAATTTCTGGGGATTGCTGCTTGACGACCCGGGGTACAGAGTTAATTCTTTTAGTGAAGCACAAACTCCTTGATGATGGTGAGGGATCCTTGATGATGGTGAGGGATCCTTGATGATGGTGAGGGATCCTTGTTGATGGTGAAGGATCCTTGATAATGGTGAGGGATCCTTGATGGTGAGGGATCCTTGATGAAGGTGAGGGATCCTTGATGATGTGAGGATCCTTGATGATGTTGAGGGATCCTTGATGAAGGTGAGGGATCCTTGATGATGGTGAGGGATCATTGATGATGGTGAGGAATCCTTGATGATGGTGAGGGATCCTTGATGATGGTGAGGGATCCTTGATGAAGGTGAGGGATCCTTGATGATGGTGAGGGATCTTTGATGATGGAGAGGGATCCTTGATGATGGTGAGGGATCCTTGATGAAGGTGAGGGATCCTTGATGATGGTGAGGATCCTTGATGATGTTGAGGGATCCTTGATGGTGAGAGATCCTTGATGATGGTGAGGGATCCTTGTTGATGGTGAGGTATCCTTGATGATGGTGAGGGATCCTTGATGATGGTGAGGGATCCTTGATGAAGGTGAGGGATCCTTGATGACGATGAGGTGCTCCTGATCTGAGAAATTTTACCTGTGCTCCAATTTCTTGTATCTAGTCTGAATGCCTTCCATTCAAGTCACTAACTTCTTCAGTTACCGAGCAAGGTATATCACATATTTGACTGCATAATTCTTTTTCCCCAAGGTATATCACATATTAGATTGCATAATTCTTTTTTCCCAAGGTATATCACATTCGTTTTCTTTCTCAAAACTTTTTCTTTGAGCCCTAAATTCCAAACACTACAATGCACCGGCTTATTATTTTCTGAGCTCTAATTATATACTTCTGAACTAAAAAGGCAGCATGTCTTTAAATAAAATACAGGATTAGTATATATCTCTCTCTCCCCCATTCTCTCTCTCTCTCTCTCTCTCTCTCTCTCTCTCTCTCTCTCTCTCTCTCTCTCTCTCTCTCTCTCTCTCTCATTTATTGGAGATGCTAAATTTACATTCTTCGCATTACCCTCAAATCGTTCCCTGATTTAGCTCTAACTTTATCTTTGGTTGTGTAATCCTTCCTAAAGTCTTCAGTTGCTCTAACGTTTCTACAGAGTCCATTTACCGTCTTTGAACCTTTCACTGGCTCTCTAGACACTATAAGAATACCGCCCATGACAGTGACTTCACCGTTTCCATCACACAAAGTACACAGTACTCCTATTTTCAGTATAATAATATTTTTTTTTTACTTTATAATCTGCTATCTTCCAGTGTTATTATATTTAAATACGTACTTCGCTTTGTCTCTAATTATCTCTGTGTTTTTAAGTAAGAAAATTAGTCTCGTTCTTTAACGACCGAAAGAAAGTAGACATTACTTTTCTGTCTTTTGCAACTTAAACATTGAGCAACGCTAAAAATATACGAGTCGAGGGGCGTAGCTATGTTGGTAGTAAAGTGTTTTTATCTCTGAAAGTATTTAAGATAACAAAACTTCAAATATACGTGTGCAGAACCGCAAACTTTTAAGTTTTCTTATTCAGTTCGTCTCCTGAAAGCCAATGGTAAGCGAAGAAACAAAATGTTAAAATCCACAGATGATTGGCATTTTGTTTTTCATTGGGGACTTGAAAAGCTCACACTGCAATATTCAGGATGTTTAGTATGTTGTTTTTTTGGATTGAATTCACAAATATTCCACCAAAGGCCACTTCATTACCGGTCAGTTTTAACCCTGACCTCTGTTTCCATAGTAGGTAGGTAGGTAGGTAGGTATGAGCATTGTAACATCATGTGTTGACTGAAGAAGATTACTAAGTGAGATTTCTATTCATAAGTTAATCAAAACATCTAAAAGTAATTTTTACCCAGAATTGTTTTGCTCTAACCAATACGTGGTTTCAGGGGTCGAGATACAGCTCTTGGCCCCGTTTTTTCGCTTTGCTAGTCGCTACCAAGTTCACTTTCTCTCGGTCTCTCTCATTCCTTTTCTTAAAACTATGGATCCTGCCTCTACTATTTCACTATTTCAGGTTGAGTTTCCTTAATTTTTCCTCATAGGGACTAGTCTTGTTATTAACCTCTACACTTTCTCTAATTTCTTGGCATGCTTAATCAGGTGTTGGTTCCATACTGGTGCTGCATACTCCAATATGGGCTCGATGTACAGGGTGTAAAACTTTAATTAACTGCTCCTTAATTAGATGTCGAAAAGTTGTTCTTAGATTTGTCAGACGCACATTTGCTGCAGCAGTTATTTGTGTTGATATGCGCATCATGTAATATGCTCGGTATAATACTCACCCCAGGGTCCTTCAGTGAGGTGTACAGCTTTTGCGTCCCCCTCCCCGAGTCCTTCCTTAAACTTATTTATAATAATACTATCTTTATTTCTACAAGTACATGTACAAGGTATACAGGCATAGCTGACATCAATGACACACTACTATATAGAAAGTTCCTTATTATGCTGAGTATTTCGGGCAAATTAAGTCAGTTTTGTTCCACAATGCGACCCACACCAGTCGACTAACACCCAGGTACCTATTTTATACTGATGGGTGAACATGAACAGCAGGTGTCTTGACCCACACCAGTCGACTAACACCCAGGTACCTATTTTATACTGATGGGTGAACATGGACAGCAGGTGTCTTATAGAAACGCGTCCTAATGTTATCCAGCCGTACATGAGATGCGAACTCCGGACCTCAGTGTGTGAGCTGAGTGCCCGAGCGATCGAGCTAAGGGACACTATAAATTTGCACTGGGTGGGGTTATACTCCAAGAACTATTTGTCAAACCAGGCTTGAAACCCATCCAGGTTCATTTATTAAACCAGGCTTGCAGGCTGTCCAGGTTCATTTGTCAAACCAGGCTTGCAGCCTGTCCGGGTTCATTTGTAACCTCTCCTGGTCTCCTCATTAGTTTCACGTCATCTGCAAGCAGGAACACCTGTGACCCCTAGTGTTTGGTTAGACGTTTTTCTGAACCACTTGTCGGTATCTGGTACCAAGGTTTATACCACCTCTGACTATCTCTTCCTTCATGTCATTTACGAATACAAGACACTGCACTAGCTCTAACACTGATACTTGTGTAACCCCTCTCGTTATATGCACACAGTCTAACACCTCTTCAATGACCATCACTCGTTTCCTTCCTGTCATGATCCGCTGTAGTGCTTTCCTTGTTATACCTCCCTTCTCCTCTAGCTTTTGTACCAGTCTCTTGCGGTACCGTGTCAAAAATCTTCCTACAGTCTACAAAAATACAGTCTACCCATCCCTCTCTCTCCTGTCTTCTGTTACCTTGTCCTAGAACTCCAGTTGTTGATGTGACTTGGCTATTAGTTTTTATTTGTTCCTATGTGTTGGCCCCCTCACTCATGTCTTCAGACATGAAGGCTTGAATGAGTTGACCCTATCTCTAACATGCGTCAGTTATACAGTACTGCCAGATGGATGCATGTCATTAGCAACTGCTGTACTTCTCTTATGTAGTGGTTTGCTGAGAGCGATGATTTGACGTGATGGCTTTGTGGTGGCTGGGTCACGGACACATAACTGCCCAATTCTACTTCCACATCCATGCCCACATCCACACCCATTCCCACATCCACGCCCCAAAACTCTGAACTGCCGAACTACACTCGAAGATGATATCCAAAACTTTATTCATCAGGGGTCGTTTACATTGACGAGCGTGTGTAACTTTCTCCATTATCGACACTCCTCCCCCACCCGGGCCAAGCTTACGTCTCCTCGGCCGATTCATTCAGACCATTTTGAGTGATGGGCGATCGTGTGTGTGTGTGTGTGTGTGTGTGTGTGTGTGTGTGTGTGTGTGTGTGTGTGTGTGTGTGTGTGTATGGATGTGTTTATTTGCCATTTCTTATTGCAGAGGTGAAGTCAGTGATCCATCCCTATTCTGCAGCTTATACTGGCCAGAGAAGAGTTCACTCCTAGCAGTGTACCCTATCATACCTATTCTTAACAAATAAATGTATAAGGCTTGCCTCTACCCCTTCGTTATCCAGGTCATTTCCCTTCATACTCACCACATGGCTGAAAACAATATTTCTCACATCACCATGACTCGCCTACGCTTTTAACTTTCAGCTGAGCCCTCGATTACCTGTTTCCCGTCTCCTTTTCACCCTGTCATTTCCTCGTTATCATGACATCCCTGGTTCTTCTGTTCCAATGTCATCAGGCTTAGGTCCTTTATTCTCTTCTCATCCCCTTATCTCTGGGGCTATTTTTGTTGCCAACCTTGGAATTTTTCCAGTTTCCTAACATGTTTAATTTGATGTGGGACATAAGATGATGTGGGACATGTGGGACATCGGAAGATTAGAGCAAGTTTCAAATTCTTGATGCCCAAGTGATAAAAACAGCCATATCTTCAGACTATGTCAAACACAACCAAATATGAATATTATTTCTGCCGCGGTATTACACGAGTCAAAACGTAACTAGTATCAAACCTGTTCTCAGAAGCTACAGGAGGTTCCAAGTTTAGATTGCTGGATCAAGAAAAAGAATTCATAAAATATTGCCTCACTAAGGACAAGCAGACTGATTTATCGGGTGGGGTATAATTACAGTAAGGCTATAAAAGGCTTCTTCGATAAGTCCAACCCAAAAGTTACAAGTAACTTCAAGTTAGTGAAGAACAAATCCAAAATACTTATTTTCTAATTCCTTAATATAATTTGCACTTTGATACCCCTCTCTCTCTCTCTCTCTCTCTCTCTCTCTCTCTCTCTCTTCTCTCTCTCTTCTCTCTCTCTCTCTCTCTCTCTCTCTCTCTCTCTTCTCTCTCTCTCTCTTCTTTTCCTCTCTCTCTCTTCTTCTCTTCTCTTCTCTCTCTCTCTCTCCCTTCTCTCTCTCTCTCTCTCTCTCTTCAAAAGATAGTATTGATTTTAATATGAATAGTACTTCAAGGTTATATAAATTAGATTCATTTATAATTAACAGAATTTGTGAGAAATTTAAGCTATGAGTGACATGACACTCATAAATTCACTTGGTGTGACATGACAAAACTCTGAACTACAGGGTTGAGAGGTGAGTGATTTTTAATTATATGGCAAAACCAACAAATTCTCAGTTTTATAGTAGGTATTAAGCTCTGTTTTGTAAAATGCTTTCTTTTAGCTTCATCAATTAATATGCGTTGATATTGTAAGTTAGAAGTAATTTCCCCCCTCATTGAAAAAAGGGCTACAAATCCTAAGGGCTCTCATAAACATAGAAGCAAATACACTAAACTTGTGGAATTTTTAAATGAGGATGATAATGTTCGAATTGTGGTAACTACTGAGCCTACTCACATACTAGATTTGTGCTTTGGATTTAATGTATCATATACGATTCATTACTCTGTCATAGTTCATCTTCTATCTGATCACTTCCTAAGACTCACAGCTGTCAATCTTTTTTCATATCTCCAGCAATCAAGGAGCTAAATACAGAAGGAGAAAACTCATTTCTCAACCCAGATCACAGAGATAACTTCATTAACCACTTGGATCAATAATATAAGAATTACAAGCCAACTGGCTCACAAAAAAATCAATGATTTAGTTGCCACTATTGAGAATGTACCCACAGATCAAGTGAACAGAAAAAGGCCAAAGAAATCTTCCACAATAAATGGCAACAAATACTGTAAATACTGTAATGATCCTCAACTGCGCAATTTAACACATGCAGCAGCGAGGATTGGTAAAGCGTATCGTGAATGTCTAACCCCAGACCTCAGAACGTTCCAAGCTGCACTAACAAATGCAAGGAATAGAAAGCAAGAACTTAGACAGCAGAAATGGGAGCAATTTGTTAATGAGTTAAATAGGTTTACCCCTTTAAGTTTGGCTTGGAAAAGTATAAATACAATAACCAGGAAAAAGACTGGTAGTGCTTCTGAAGGAAGGGTAAAATTTATTAATTTTATGAGCCAAAATATTGATGAGAATGATGCATTTACTAAAGGTTGATCAACCGCTGTTGGAAAGGATGGTATAACTTACGATATCCTCAGAACTTATGATATCCTCAGAACTTATGATATCCTCAGAACCCTCTGTTAGCACTGTATCATCTCAGTTACACTGAGAGTGTTCTTTGTACGGCCTTAACCAATAGTCTCATTGTGCCTATCCCTAAGCCCAACAGCCTGATACATTTATAACAATCTCCTTAACTAGTTGTCTTTGTAAACTTTTGAAATAATAATACTTAACAGAGTGTACTACAGAATCAGACACCATTTTTTTCCTCATCTCTATGGGTTCATGAAAGAAATAAGTGTGCAGAATTGTATTTCCATCTTTATCACTGCTCACACTTCTACTAGTATTACCACATTTCTTGATCTAAAATTTGCATTTGATATCGCAACTAGAACCGTTAAACTTTATGAACTAGCCAAAATGAATATTGGTGGTAGCCTACTCAGTTGGATAATAGGATACCTGTGAAACAGAGTATCCTCTGTCCTCTACTGAGGCTTTAGATGCTAGTCTAAAGAAATGTTCCTATGCTATTTAATGTTATTTAGTGTTCTACTAAAAGCTCTGCCTCGTGATATAACTTGCTTTCTGTGACCTTATTGCTGCTTTAAGCTATGCTGATGACACCATGATGCATACAACAGGTAGTAAGATGATGAGTACCATTCTTAATGAAGTTCAGGCAATCTGAAATCGATTAGGCCTCATCATATCTTCATTTAAAACAAAGATATTGACAAACGACATCCCCCACCCATCTGTCTGCAGGATGAAAACATTAGCTAAGTTAAATCTTACAGATATCTTGGTGTCGATGTACCCTTCAATAAATCCACTATACCACAACTAAATAAGAAATTCAAAGATGGGCTAAATGTTCTCAAAGCTGTTGCTAATGCGAGAATAGTGAGAATGATGTATATAGCCTATGTTAGGTCCTTAATTGATTATGCTACTCCCATGTTGATATTAGCTAGAGAAAGTTCTCTCTGACCCTTTGAGTTAATGAAAAATGAAGCTCTCAAAATTATTCTTGGCTGTCCTAAATCAACCAAGGTTCTTAATATGAGGAAGGAGCTGGTGTCCCTAGTATCATTGATAGGATTATTGAGATTAACACTGTACTTGGTATTAGAATGTTAAGAAATGAGCCAGACACTGTCACTATGAATCTTAATGAATGTCTAGAAGTAAATACACATAGATCTAAATGGGTTGAGAAAACATGCAATTCTATTAAGTTTTATAATTTACACGAACTGTATCACTGTAGACAAGTGCATTTCACCCCTTCATAGAAGATGTGTTCATTTAATATCACATACCTGTTGACCCTCCTAAGAAGTTCATCACTAGTAATTCCTTCCTGAAATCACTTGTAAAATCAACTGTTCAGGAAGAAATTTGTCATCCAACTAGTAGTAATAATTGATCAAAGGTTGTAATACACTGATGGATTTAAGCAGGAGTCTACTCACAGGGCTGCATCTGCTCTTGTTGCCACCTAGTTAAGAACAATAGGAACCTTGTTGACCTGGGCATAATTAACAACTGGGCGTCTACTCTGCAAACTGAATTGTTCGCCGTTCTAATGGTGCTAAAGCTAACCTATGACACAGAGTTTGACTTCATAATTATTACTGATTCTATGTCATCGCTGAAGGCTCTTGACTAACTTAATGACTAATAACATGCTCATTGGAGAAGCCAGATATAGATACTCAAAAAATCCGGGAGAAAGGAATTCATAAACAATTGTTATGGATTTTATCTCACTTCGGATTATTCCTCCATGATACGTTAGCTAAGGAAAGTACCCTGGAGGAGAATGTAGAATATAACTTTAGTATATTTGTGTCTAGCATTAGGAATAATATTAGGAGATAAGTAAATAATGAAACTAATTTTTATAGTAATGCAATTAGAAGCCTGAGTAGATCTATAACCACCTATAACATGAACGTAGATAAGTACGTTTATGGAGCAACTTGGTGTGAATAGACTGACTGATGTAGTGGCCAGGCTTAGGCTTGGTTACAAGCCTTTCTGGCAGTTTTGCAGACACACAGATGAGGATTAAACCAAATGCAAAGCATGTGGCCAGCCCTATGGTCATTATCTTGACCACTATGTGCTTAATTGTCCACTTATTAAGGAATATAGAGATAGTATATTAACCTATGTGACATGTCAAGATATTAATGAAAATGAGATACCAGATATATTAAGCAAATTTCCTAAATTTGCTTGTAATAGATAACTGAACTGTAGATATAAATCCGAATGTACTCCTGTTAACCCTTTTGGGACCTGGTTTCTAGGCCTTTTGTGTACCCATATGCTCTTGCGCTACCGCACACAGGATGGATATGGGGTGCACAATCAACTAGCCACTTAGTGGTAAAAATAAAAAATCCTTAATATAATATCGGTATCAGTTAAAATTAACCTATACCGATACCATAAAAATGACTGAACTGCCCAGAATAGTGGAATATTTTTTTCCATTTAAAAATTTAAATTTTACACAAAGTAACTTAGAAATTACCTTAAACCTTTTACAAATAACATTACCTAAGTTAACCTAATACTACTGAACCTATTCTAGATACGTATAAATTTAATTTCTTAATTCCGTTATATTCAGAGTGATTTTCGCTGGTTTATTGCATACATAACTTTTCGTCTGCTTATTCGGCAAAATGGAAGTTTTCTTTCAGCCAAAAACAACTTAAAATTCCCTGAAAAAAATAAAAAAAATACGATCCATTTGCAAGTAGGAAATACTTGAAATCTTGTTTGGGCATTTATGAAAGTACATTTACATTGATTTGGTGAGAAATAAATCAAAGTGATTAGCTACATTACTGGAACATGACATGAAAACGAACATACAATAACAATATACCTTGGTTTAGCGCTTCTATTTGATTATAATAATAATAATAATACTAACAATACACCGAGAATGCTTACTATCTACACAAAGCTGGAGGAGACAGAGGCTGATGCTCACTCTCCAGCCTTGTACTTCACCTCACCAACATTAAAATCACCATCATTATATATATGATAAACGTCGACGTCAGACATATAATCATCATGTCTTCTCCATCCCCATCATTATCACCACCGTAAGCACCATATTCACCATTATCATTACCATAATTCTCACAAGCATTTCCAACATAAACACAATGATCTTTTTTTTCATGACCATAAGTGCCATCATCACTTGTAGTGCCATCATCACTGGTAGTGCCATCAGCAGCAGCATCAGTACTCTCTTCAACCTATCCTCTGGACTCGCAGGAAACATCTAATACATTCAAGGAACACCCCCCCCTCTCTCTAAAACAAACACACACACACACACACACACACACACACACACACACACACACACACAGTTTTATTCCACACCACTACCCATTATATTCCAACAAATGCACTCTTAGGCAATTACCTCCCCTCTCTCTCCCCATCCCCCATCAAGGATAATGGGAAAACCCCATTAAACTCCCCATTTAAGAACACATTTGCTGGACTTGCTGCTCATTAGGGCCATGTCTTCCCTGGATAATTATGACCATAAATAAGGATAATAATTATACATTACAGCTCTGGGAAGGTCCATACACAAACACTTTTTTCCAGCGTAGACCCAAACCTTTCTCGGATTCCTTTCAAAGACACATACTGAGACACATGCCAAGGCACATACCAAGACACAGGCTTATAAAAACACATTTACCAACACATACAAAGACATATCCGAAATGCATTATATGAATGAGTTACTCACGGGTTGTATTTGCAATAATAGTTACATCAATAGTTTTTTCTAAGACGAGTACTAGAAGTAGCAATGGTTCTCATTTTAATAGTAGTAGTAGTAATAGCTCTACTAGCAGTGGTGGCTGTTGTATTACGATAATAGTAATTGTAGAACGTGTTGTATTATAGTAATTATGCAATTGTAGTTGTAATAGTACCTATAGTAGTTAAATATATATTATTGTATCAATGGCAGTAGTAGTCTGAGAAGTAGTTACTGTAATAGTAACTGTGACAAGTTCATAATAGTGCTGGTAATTATAGTGAGTATAATCATTCTTATAGAAGCTGCATTAACACACACACACACACACACACACACACACACACACACACACAGCTAATGCTTGAAGCAACAACATCAACAGTACAATTTGATGCAGTAACGTTATAATATTCTCCAATAAACTGACACTTCTATACAAATTTCTAAATACTGGAACAAGAAAATTAACTCGTGCAATACTGTTAACAGAATTCTGAATTTACTCTTGCAATACTGTTAACAGAATTCTGAATTTACTCTTGCAATACTGTTAACAGAATTCTGAATTTACTCTTGCAATACTGTTAACAGAATTCTGAATTTACTCTTGCAATACTGTTAACAGAATTCTGAATTTACTCTTGCAATACTGTTAACAGAATTCTGAATTTACTCTTGCAATACTGTTAACAGAATTATGAAATTTACTCGTGCAATACTGTTAACAGAATTATGAAATTTACTCGTGCAATACTGTTAACAGAATTATGAAATTTACTCGTGCAATACTGTTAACAGAATTCTGAAAATTTCTTGTAATACACTTAACAGATTTCTGTTAAAAGAATTCTGAAATTTCTAATTCTTGACGAACAAAACATTCGTAATGTTTGAATTAAATGGAAATGTTTACTTATTCTTTAGTAATATTATGTTAAGTTGCAGCAGCTAAAATGACACTTTCATGATATTGTAGTAGTAGTAGTAGTAGTAGTAGCAGCAGCAGTAGTAGTAGTAGTAGGTGTAAAGTAGTAGAAATATTAGTAGTAGTAACAGTCGTAGTATTAGAAGTGACAATAATAGCATTATTATTATTATTATTATTATATTATTATTATTATTAGCATCAACAGTAATAGAGCAGCAGTAGTTGTAGTGTTATTAATTGAACTACAGCAGTAGTGGTAGTAGTTTTAGTGCAGTGGTAGTTGATGTAGTGCAGCTGTAGTGTCAGTTGCACCTCAGTAGTTGTTGTAGTGCAGCTGTAGTGTCAGTTGCACCTCAGTAGTTGTTGTAGTGCAGCTGTAGTGTCAGTTGCACCTCAGTAGTTGTTGTAGTGCAGCTGTAGTGTCAGTTGCACCTCAGTAGTTGCTGTAGTGCAGCTGTAGTGTCAGTTGCACCTCAGTAGTTGTTGTAGTGCAGCTGTAGTGTCAGTTGCACCTCAGTAGTTGTTGTAGTGCAGCTGTAATGTCAGTTGCACCTCAGTAGTTGCTGTAGTGCAGCTGTAGTGTCAGTTGCACCTCAGTAGTTGCTGTAGTGCAGCTGTAGTGTCAGTTGCACCTCAGTAGTTGTTGTAGTGCAGCTGTAGAGTTCAGAGTAGAATGAATATCTTAGCAGCACATTAAGAGTACAGTAAGCATAATATTATACTATAAATTTAGTACAATATGATCACTATTAATAGTAAAAACGGGGAGATGGGTAGTACTAATGGTTGTAGTAATTATTTTCCCCACGCCCATCCCTGCCGTCAATTCTTCTCCCCACACCCACCCCTGCCGTCAATTCTTCTCCCCACACCCACCCCTACCGCCAGTTCTTCTACCCACACCCACCCCTACTGCCAGTTCTTCTCCCCACACCCACCCTGCCGTCAGTCCTTCTCCTCACACCCACCCCTTCCGTCAATTCTTCTCCCCACACTCACCTATGCCGTCAGTTCTTCTCCCCACACCCACCTCTGCCGTCGGTTCTTCTCCCCACACCCACCCCTGCCGTCAGTTCTTCTCCTCACACCCACCCCTGCCGTCAATTCTCCCCACACCCATTCCTGCAGTCAATTCTCTCCCACACCCACCCCTGCAGTCAATTCTCCCCACGCCCACCCATGCGCGTCAATTTTCCTCCCCCTCACCCACACATTTCATCAATTCACCTCACACCTACAACTGTCATCAATTCTACCCACACCTTACGTCAGTTCTTTTTCCTACGCCCATACTTGCCATCAATTCTCACGCCCACCCCTGTCATCAATTCTCCGTGCACCTTGTAATTATCATCTTCCCCCTCACGTCATCCCCTACATTGACAGTCATGAGTCTCGTTGTCCAAACTCAAATGACTAATCTTTGTTATTATGTAATAAATCGTGATACCTGTTACACGACCTCCTGCGGCCATTTCTTAAAGTATTCCTTGAGGACTTCTCTTAAGGCAGGCTCCTACTGCCTTCTGCAAATTCGGTCTGTTGCTGCTTTCTGTTAATTCAGTTCCTTCTGCTTTATGTTAATGCAGCCTATAGAGGCCTTCTATTAACACAGCCTTCTGTTGCTTTCTATTAATGCAAACTTCTATTAACGCAGCCCCTGCTATCTTCTGTTAACTCAGCTCCTGTTACCCTATGTTAACGACACCTCCTCCTGGTATCTCTTGTTAAGACTCCTCCTGCCCTCTTATAACGCTGCCTCCTGCTGCCGTCTCTATCACACAGACTTGTTTTCTAATGATCACCTCCGTAATGGCGAAGCGAACGTGATAAAACTTGGTTTAATCTGTGAGTAAGTGTACTACAACACAATGTCCGTTGCCTTAAAACTAAGAGCGTCAATTCTAAACGTTCCATGCACTCGCATGTATTGTTTAATTATACGACCATATAAAAATGAATGAAATAATGTTAAAAGGATGCAACACAAACGCGGGTTTTTGGCAAACCCGGGTAACACTGTTTTGAAGGCACATCACGTAGTGTGAAGCCAGGTTGAAAGGGTTATTTATGAATTTCATGATTTCTGCGTAACTGTTTTGGAGTAATTTACGCGGCGGTTGCTGTGGTTTTTCACGCGCAAAAGCCACAACGGCAAAGAATACTGCTCGTCCATTGACACGCAACCCCAGGCTTGAAAACCACACCAACCGCAGCGTGACACTGCTGGAGCAGTATTCTTTCCTTTGTTACAGTGTCACAATATTCACAGCTGAGACCACCTCCATCTACACTGTTTCCACGTGGCTGTTTCCACGTGACTGTTTCCACGTGGCTGTTTCCACGTGGCTGTTTCCACGTGGCTGTTTCCACGTGACTGTTTCCATGTGACTGTTTCCATGTGACTGTTTCCATGTGACTGTTTCCATGTGACTGTTTCCATGTGACTGTTTCCATGTGACTGTTTCCATGTGACTGTTTCCATGTGACTGTTTCCATGTGACTGTTTCCATGTGACTGTTTCCATGTGACTGTTTCCATGTGACTGTTTCCATGTGACTGTTTCCATGTGACTGTTTCCATGTGACTGTTTCCATGTGACTGTTTCCATGTGACTGTTTCCATGTGACTGTTTCCATGTGACTGTTTCCATGTGACTGTTTCCATGTGACTGTTTCCACGTGACTGTTTCCATGTGACTGTTTCCATGTGACTGTTTCCATGTGACTGTTTCCATGTGACTGTTTTCATGTGACTGTTTCCATGTGACTGTTTCCATGTGACTGTTTCCATGTGACTGTTTCCATGTGACTGTTTCCATGTGACTGTTTCCATGTGACTGTTTCCATGTGACTGTTTCCATGTGACTGTTTCCATGTGACTGTTTCCATGTGACTGTTTCCACGTGACTGTTTCCACGTGACTGTTTCCACGTGACTGTTTCCACGTGACTGTTTCCACGTGACTGTTTCCACGTGACTGTTTCCACGTGACTGTTTCCACGTGACTGTTTCCACGTGACTGTTTCCACGTGACTGTTTCCACGTGACTGTTTCCACGTGACTGTTTCCACGTGACTGTTTCCACGTGATTGTTTTCACATAGTGTTGTACATAGTGTGTTGCACATAGCAGTGTTGCACATAGCAGTGTTGCACATAGTGTGTTGCACATAGTTGCACATATCAGCGTTGCACATATCAGCGTTGCACATATCAGCGTTGCACATAGTGTGTTGCACATATCAGTGTTGCCCATAGTGTGTTGCACATATCAGTGTTGCACATAGTGTGTTCTACATAGCGTGATCCACATAGCAGGGTTCCACGTATCAATGTGTTTACATATGACATGCTTAATAATCGCAGTATTAATTACTATTAATTACTCAATTTCTATTCTCTTTCCCCTAGACCTTTTCTTTTTTCCCCAGTTTTTAACTGCTTAATTTTGAGTGCAAATTTGATATTAAGGAATAATTACTGCTAATGTAATTATGAAAAATAATTGAAGCATCATCGTTTTATAATGATTATTTAATGGCGGTTAAAAGCGCGTTTATCTAATTGCAAATTCATAGTATGATAATTTTAGCATTTACCGCTAATAATCACAGCATGTGACACGCGGAACAGAAAACGTCAATAAAACCAGAATTATATTATTTGACAGTGTCGTCATGCACGACAGACGTAATTTAAGTTTAATATTTAGGAAAATTCTCCTCTTGACCTTCAGGCTTTTCGACGGAGAGTTGAAAGCGTCTTGATTATCTTAGAATCGTTAAATCTGCATGTCACCTGTTAACCAATAGTCAGGGCTACATTTATTCCTAAAATAAGGAATAACTTCCCAGCGTATATACCCAGACTTAAGTATTAGCTTGCGCAAGTACTTTGAGACATACAAGGCAACCTAACTGTTGGGAAGGATTATAATTTTGTTAGGAGATGTGTTGTGTGGATAATGGATTTGGAGTGCTCTTTTCTTACAGTCCTTGATAGTATTGTATTCCATATTCTAAGTGAAGCTCGGTGAAGGTTTGATGTATTTATGCACACACAGGTTCAAGTTGGAGAGTTTCTTGTTCCTGAGGTTTACGTTCCTGTGGTTTACGTTCCTGAGGTTTACGTTCCGGATGCGGTTGAGATCACCAGAATGTTTTAAATGTGCGTGGCTGATGGTGCCCAAGAAAACTCCATCTAGACGTGACATCTCTCTCCACTAAAGCACCCATAACACAAGCCACCGATCTCCTACGAGGATGAATGATGATACCCTCGTCCTCCACGTTCCGGCCAGCGATTTTCAGAACAGCCATTAAGGACTGTTCTGATGAGCCTATACATGGAACATAATGGAACCAAAAGGTTTTCCACCATCATCCCCTTCTCGTTCTCAGTAATGTTGATGACATTCTCATCATAACTCTCAAGAGAATCGACGTCTCTGTACTCCAACAGAAGGTCATCCAGGTCGAGCCGTCTGTCCAGTTCACACTCCACGAAGTCGTTGCCATTGTACCTTTTCTTGACGTTATCTTCTGTATAACGATCAATGCTATCATTTCAACTATTACTCGCACCACCACACCAATACGTAATGTGGCGCCATCATGAGCTTCTTCCTTCGTGCTCCCGGAATCTGCAGCAGTGAATTCCTTGTGGACAAATGCTCCTCCCTAAAACAGATTTATTTGTTCTAAACTCCAGAATTCTCGTCATTTCATCAAAGACTACAGGCGCCGTCCTTCAGCATCTTCAACTCGCATCGACAACACAACAGAAGGAAGATACATAGTTCTCTACAACTAAGGCTGAATACATCTCCAGCATTACCTCCAACACCGTTCTCTAACTTCGCTACAATTAAGGGGCACCAAGACAAAAATACGGCAGGGGTATACACAATTGCTTGCAACGATTGTGACCCAATATACGTGGGAAAAGCATAAAAAGACCTCTACACTCGCATTTCTAAACATAAATATGTTGGCAGAATGGACCACTTGAACAATTGTTTCCCACAGAAACTCCCACAACTACTTGATCAATTACAAGGGCGCACGACTCGTTACAATTAAAATAAAACCCTTCAAAACACGGGATTCTAGACGCATCACGCACGAGCATATCACACAACTTCAACGAGAACAACTCCTACAACATAATTGAACAAGTCACAGTATGGAGGAACACTGTAGCAGGCCTGCTGGCCCTTACTAGACAGGTTTATCTTTAAATCCAATCTCCAAGCCATAGATTTGTCCAACCTGTCATGAGTATACCTAGAAATAGTTTAAACATAAATAAGGTACTTGTGCAATATTTGAGTATCTTTATTTTAAAAATGCTTTCCCAGCCAGTGGCTTCTTTAGTGCAATATAAAGAAGAACGTTGATAGATGAGGATTATGAAGTAATTAGTCCCTCAGCCTGAAGTCGATGTAATCAGTTTATCAATCTCTTATCAAGACTGATGGACAGAACACATTGATTCCAGGCTAAGGGACTCATCACTACAAACTCCTCTTCATCTTTCTACGTTCTTTTCTGTACTGGACTGAAGAAGCCACTTGCGCAAATATTGCACATGTTTCATTTATGAACTTTTCGCTTATTTAAAAGTCAGCACATTTCCTGCTCACTATTAGTAAGCTGTCCTGACCTAGTTCTCAGTGGTCCTAGTTTTTTTTTTCCTGATCTTTATCCCATTAATTTAAAAGAATCCTTTTTTATTTTTTTTTATTTTATAGCTATTATAATTTCATAGTGGTGCTTACCTTTTTAATGAGGCTATCCACTTTCCCTTTTGATGTGCCAATAAATTCCTAATTTCTCTAATAGATTATTTAATCTCCGATTCATTCATTTGGGATCGTTTTTATTTGACCTAATTTCTCTTTAGATAATATATATACAGTATATACTTTGGGCACGTTGCATATTAAGAAAAAAAGTCATATTCGCAGATCCTATCGTTATTGAAAGTAATATCTTCGTCAACAAAATTATTAAGGAACATCTGTTTAGACAAGACTAGACAGGTGTTCCTTAAGTCCATTATAATAGAACGAAAATCGGAGACTTTTACTATATTATCCTTATTCTCGTCCTCCTAGGTATAGATTTGTCATAACTTGCGTCAAACTCTTCAGGGATCTCTAGATTATTTACGAGGGTTTCCTTTTTAAACAAAAACAGGTCTAGTAAATTACCACCAGAGGTAATTTTGTAACAGAACCTACTACTGAATTAGTTCCGGCCAAAGAAGTTCAATCTATTTAATTAAAGTTAAAATCCCCAAATATTACTATTATCATGTCTAGAAGACACAGCAATTTCGTTCCAAAGTCTCCCCCCTGTCGCTCTCTTAGGGGGGTCAGTATATCGCACCTAAAATATATTTTTATTGTCCTTCAAGAAAATCTACTAAAATTGTCTAATCCATCGATTTTTTTAAACCAGTTTTTTATAAAACACCTCAGTCTTTTCTTGGACATATAATGATATTTCTATCACCATCGACCAACTTAAAACTTTGAATTTTGGCCCTTAGTCATGTTCCGACTTTTCAAATTAAAATATATTTCAATTACTGCAATATCATCAATATTTCCGGTCCATGCAGACAGAATTCTTTATTTCTGGTACTTCGACTATTAGTATAAAAAAAATTCAGTAATTTTTCCCTACTCAAATTTCTCTCTACACAATGTCATCATATTTACTCAGTGTTACTCGATGATTGTAATTCTTAAAATTCATAATATCAGAGCCAAAAATCATTATTTTTACAATCCATTGTTCCCTACCAAAACACATACCTTTAACTATTTCTAGTTTAAAGGTCTAATAGCACCATCCACTGAACTAGTCAGAGCACCCACACCTGCCCTAGATATGTGACCTCCATCTCTGGCATACAATGTTCTTAGTGTTTGTCCAGCCAACAATTAATACTAATTACTCTGGAAAGTCCTTCTTTTCCAACTCTCCTTCTAATGCCACATGTTTCAGGGCGGTCTCTGTTCTTCCTAATTATGTCTACTATTGACCTATACCTATGATTGTCAACATCGTTACCTCCAGCACTGAGACCTATAATAGGATCGATTCCAATACCCTTTACGATGTTGTCAAGACTGCTAACAGTATCATGCCTTCAACCACCAGGAAAATACACCCTCTGAAACAAAATAACGTATCCATAAATTTAATTTCATTGTCCCACAGTGTTTTTAGTGACTTTCTAGATGGTCTTTGTTGGGATGTTCTGGACAGTTAATTCACACTCGTCTCTTAACACACAAGGAATGATAGTTCTCCACAGCAGTCTCCTGGACATCGCACATCTTAACCTTCGCCAGATTCATTTCTATCAGCATCCAATCCTTGGTCCAGTCATAGGCGTGGCTGTTTTGTGCATACTTGTTCAGAGGATAATTCTTGCACACCCCTTTAAGCCATTGAATCTCTCTTGTAGCCTCTAACTCTGCCTTTTCCTGAAGGTACAGTTACTCAAATTGAGGTAAACCATCATCACAATTTCAGTTAGACAGGAATGGAGAGCTCACTAGGTATATCTTCTCAAGGCACGGGATGGTAATTTAATGAAATCAAGTTATTCCCTGATTTAAAGTTAGGAATTACTTTATCCATCTTACATATGCCCAACACATCACCAGTTTAAAGTTATAACGGCTCCCTCCACTGAACTAGCCAAACCTCCACGCCAGCCCAAGATAAGTGAACCCCATCCCTGGTATGTGTGCCATTTTTGCCATAGAAGAGGTCCCAGCTGCCTATTAATGATACAGCCATGCCCTTACAGTGTTTGTCCAGCCAATAATTAATAACTACTCTGGCCAATGGTTCTTTCCAACTGGCATTCTCATGGCACATATCACATGGCACTCTCCCTTCTTCTGAATTATGTTTATCGCCGTGGTTACAGGCTGTGGTGGAAGGCTATACTGGTAAGGTAGTAAACTTGTGTAGTTTTCTAAACACGCATGCTTTATTATTCTAGCATTATTATATTAAACTAGCATAACAATGTTAGGCTAACCTGGCTATGTAAAAACAATTTTTGGTATGTTGGGCTAACGTTACTATGTTAAATTTAATTCTTTAATATAGCTACATAAACTTAAATCAACGTTAAACTGACGTATTTAATTTAAGCTAAAGGTGGCTATGTTAATTTGATGTAGCTATGATAGGCTAGTGTGGTTATGTTATCCTAACCTTAGTATGTTAATTTAAAGGGGTTATGCTATACTATCGTGGTTACGTTATGTAAGTGTGGCTAAGATGAGCCAGCTTAGTAAAGCTATCGTATGTTAAACTAGCGTGACTATGTTAAGCTAACATGACTATGCTAAAAGAGCATGAATATCTTAAAGTGGTATGTCTTTGTTAAACTTGCATGGCAATGTAGAGTTACCATGCCTTTGTTAAACCAACACGACTGTGATAATCAAACAGCCTAATCTATCACAGGATCTCACAGCATTCACAAACTATGCTTTATCTCTCTTCATTCTTAATTATATTTTCATCATGGTCACTAATTAATTAATATTAAGTTTGGTATTTGGCCAGAGTGGCTTGAACAGCACGCCAACTCCAGTGTTATATCATGTTATTGCCACTGCATAGCCTACCACTTACGAGATTACCCTTGTTATACTGGTCAGGATGTAACATTATATATATATATATATATATATATATATATATATATATATATATATATATATATATATATATATATATATATAATATACTGAGAGCACCTTGTTCAATATTTTTGTTAATTTTCAATGTGGAGTTGGTCCTCCAACTGTAGCTAAAACAGCAACAATTCGTCAAGGAATTTATTCATATAGCATTTGTAGAGTATCCAGGGAAAACCTGCTCTAACTCTTCTAAACAAGACGGTGGAGGAAATCCGTTCTTGACTTGTTGTTTCAATTGACCCCACAGATGTTCGATACTATTTAGATCCGGCGATTGTTTAGGCCTATCCAAGTGTTCGACTTCACTTTCATATTATTCATGCCAATTTTGAACCACTCTAGTGATGCGAATTGGCGCATTATCGTTGTGGAAGATATCGCAAAAAAATAGCTTATAACACATTTAAATTGATTATTCAATCATTCTACAGTTCAACTGTTCAATCAACAGGTGTTCCTGTTATTTTGCCCAACCTCTTTATGTATTTATGTAATTATTCATATATTTATTTATGCTTATGCCCTGGAGTGTTGACTTTAGTACAGCTTGGTGTTACACATACAGCGAGCCCAAGTGTGTATGTACCACTGGACCACAGAGAGTTAAGTGATACCCAGGCAAGAAATGCTTGTCCTGTTGAGAGGTTAGTGCCAGCCAATGCTGTGACTCTGAACACTAGTTTTATTCTTTAAGGAACATCACTACTCTCGCGTCTAGTGGCAAAGTGTTGGGATGTTCATCCAAGAAACACCCGGCCCCGGAGCGAGTTTTGGCACTCCATTTGAAGTGCCAAGACTCGATAAAGGCCCATGATGAAATAAAGCAAGATTAAGCATTGGTAGCTTTCCTAGTGGGTTAATATGCCTTAGAAAATATGTTGAGAGTTTCAGCAGTGGCTGAAGCCTGTCCTGAGGAACACATCCCTTATAGTATTATCACTCTTTGTGGGCCAGAAATGGAATGGCTATGAAATGTAAAGACATGAAAGAAAGAGTAGGAGAGGAAAATTCAATAACATGTTCAATGTGAGAGCTACTTGGCAAAAACATCCACATCCTCTGGCTATCCTAGTCTACACGAGAGATACTTGAATATAATATTGTGCCTCAGTCCTATTCTATATGAAAGTTACTGGTTAGAATACCCCGCTGTGAGAGGCTTCCCTACTCTACACGAATAACAAAAGGAGTAGTAGTGTTACACTACTGGTTATCAAAACATTACTTGGCTGTTTGCCTAGGGAATAAAAATGATAGAGATAATCAAATGACATAAGTAAAATTTAATAAAGCAAGCTATAAATTACCTGAGTGATGGGTAACAGATACATGTAGTATCGAAATAAACTACAATTAATTTTATTTAAAAAATACACTAGATAAAAAAAAAAATTTGGCTATACCTTTTATCGTATCTTACAACAAATACATACAAATTGAGACTTATCATTAGTAAAAAAATTAACTAGGATTTCCTAGGGAAAACACAAATACTGCCAGCTATGAGTTAAAGCCCACAAGCAAGTTTCCACGGAAACATCCACTTCCATTCGCTATTGCTGGTATTGAAATACGGCAACAGTATCTTCAGTTCATAAATCACTGGACACATCTCAGCTATGACCTTCCACCAGCCAAAACATTGACCCAAAACATCATGGAGTGCACTGGATGTAGCCAAGATCTTGTCCGTCTCAAGACTACGTTGTTTCAGTCAAAACACACTCGCTTTACACATGACACATCAATAGAATATACATTATAGTAATTTAGAATAAGATTAAATGAAAATATTGCTTTCATAATGTACTCTATAAATTAACAGATTATTTTATAATAATTACAATGACAAATTACAATGTCAAGTTAGGATAAGTGTTTTTATGAGAACTTTAGCCATCCATTTCAGTGATCAAATCTGACACCATATATGTTAAATTCCCTTAAATACTTCCTGCATAAGCTCGTACAATAACAAAAAATGGGAATTTCAAATACAGTGTTAAAACTATTTCAAATCCAGCAGACTAGTGTTCCTTGGCAGGTAAGTAGGTGTTGATAAATGAGGTAATGAGACGTCAGGCTTAACTGGGTGACTTCAGACGAGCAGTGATGTAATAGGCACGAGGAAGAATCACTTCCAAGATGGAAGGGAAATATATGGCTATGTCAACTATGTTAAAGGTAAAATAATATGATAAATATTAGATAACGCAAGTCATTAATTAAATAATATAATTGGCTTCTCCCTTTTGAAAATAAAATTTTACTTGAACACTGATGAAGTATTACGACGGTGTCACATGAGTGACAGGATTTCTGGCACTATTTTACAGTATAATGAACAGGTAAGATGGCAGGAAAATCTTAGACTTCTGTAATTTAGTAAACACTTTCTTTCCTAACAAGCTTTTTCCTTAATCATATTCCAGCGTATTTTCCAGTTTACAAGGGAAGTGTTAGACTGGGCCTCCGGGGACGATTATCCTGGAACAATAAACAAAAAAACATTTATGGTAAAACTTTTCGGCTAACACGAGTAGAATCGTTTAAACATGTGGTTCATGTGAGTCGATGTTTACTCTAAAGACTCTGGGCAAAATAAAAACAGTTTTATTCCACTCGTAGATAATGCTGGTAGATAATAAGCTGGGACATTGCTGCTGCTACTGCTGTTGGTAAATCAGCATGGATACTGCTGATCCTAGCAGATAATCTGGAACGCTACTGCTAGCAGATCCTCTGGAACACTGATGCTAGCAGATCCTCTGGAACACTGATGCTAGCAGATCCTCTGGAACACTGATGCTAGCAAATCATCTGGAACACTGTTGCTAGCAAATCTGGAACACTGCTGCTAGCAAATCTGGAACACTGCTGCTGCTAGCAAATCATCTGGAACACTGCTGCTGCTAGCAAATCATCTGGAACACTGCTGCTGCTAGCAAATCATCTGGAACACTGCTGCTGCTAGCAGATATGGAACACTGCTGCTGCTGCTAGCAGATTATCTGGAACGCTGCTGCTACTAGCAGGTCGTCTGGAACGCTGCTGCTAGAAGGTCATCTTGTAATCTCCCTCCTGCTGGTTCCTCCCTTTTCATCTTGTGTTTCCTCTCCCCTGGATAGTCTTCCTTTCCCCCTCTAATGTTTAACGTAATAAAGTCTTGCTGATGATGGACTGAGGGTCCCTCACTAGTGTAATATACACCGATAAAGATTCACCGGTAAATCAGTATCGGATTATAGGGGATGCAAGCACCACGAGACCCTAATGAATAAGCGAAGTAGGGTTTTGGGCAGTGAAGGCACATTACCTTAATCTTTTTTTTTGAAAGACATTTGTTTTGAATATCGCTTGTAAGGAGGACGACCTCAGAATTAGTTGACGCGATATAACTAAAAAAATGAAGTTACAGTGGTCGGGGATCCCTACAAGTTGCTTGTCCTGTGGCCTCCAGTAAATTTCAGTCCGGGCTTGCATTGATTTAGGCCCAGATTCATCTGTCTCAAAGGCATCTTTCTATCAATTCTGAACATTCGTCAATCTGATCACTGAATAGTGTATGTAGGGCATAAACTGCTAACACCCAGTAACATACACTCTGCTAACACCCAGTAACATACACTCTGCTAACAACTAGTGACATACACTCTGCTAACTCCCAGTAACATAAACTATATCACCCAGTAACATAAACTCTGCTATCACCCAGTAACATATACTCTGCTATCACCCAGTAACATATACTCTGCTATCACCCAGTAACATAAACTCTTCTATCACCCAGTAACATAAACTCTTCTAACACCCAGTAACATACACTCTGCTAACACCCAGTAACATACACTCTGCTAACACCCAGTAACATACACTCTGCTAACACCCAGTAACATACACTCTGCTAACACCCAGTAACATACACTCTGCTAACACCCAGTAACATACACTCTGCTAACACCTAGTAACATACACTCTGCTAACACCTAGTAACATACACTCTGCTAACACCTAGTAACATACACTGCTAACTCCCAGTAACATACACTTTGCTAACACCTAGTAACATACACTTTGCTAACACCTAGTAACATACACTTTGCTAACACCTAGTAACATACACTCTGCTAACACCTAGTAACATACACTCTGCTAACACCTAGTAACATACACTCTGCTAACACCCAGTAACATGCACAATGCTAACACCCAGAAACATAAACAATGACAACAACCAGTAACATACACTCTGCTAACACCCAGTAATATACACAATGCGAACACCCAGTAACATAAACATTGTCAACACCCAGTAATATACACAATGCTAACTCCCAGTAACATAAACAATGCTAACACCCAGTAACATACACTCTGCTAACACCCAGTAACATCACTGAACATCGAGGCGAGGAGTTTCCTTCGTTTCTTTCGAGTATGTGGAACGGGGTTCAACACGCACATATCCTGGTGTGAAAATCACGTTATGTGGTGAGCTCTGGCAGTCTGTCACTACCCACTCTGGTTTAAGATACATTATTTACACACGACTGGTGCAGCCCCCTACCTAAAACGGCAGTTAGGTAGTTTACCTGCCGGCCGGCAGTCACTGGTGACGTCATCAAACGTAATGTTGGACTGCCGAGCCGGCTTGACTGACAGTGTCAACCAGACTCTCCTATGGAGAGTGCTAGCCTGACTCTCCCATATACACCACTGGAGAGTGTCAACCAGTCTCTCCCATGGAGAGTGCTAACCAGACTCTCCCATATACACCACTGGAGAGTGTTAACCAGACTCTCCACATACACCATTGGAGAGTGTAGACTCTCCCCTGCACTTGGACTGTACCTGCACCTTGGAGAGTGTACGTGTCCTGCGATAGAGACGGCAGCTACAGACGGTTGTACCTGAAATATGTACCTGAAGAAATTGTTGTACCTGAAATTACCCAGGGTGAGTGTCACTGAGTTATTTAGGCGTCTTGTGACACTGAATGGTGGCGTCTTGTGACTCTACCTGGGGTTTGTGTTTACCCAGAGTAGTGTGTACCTGGAGAGCTTTCAGGTGATGTGATGATGTGTGTCAGGTGACTCACTTAATGTTCAGGGTGTAGTGACATCTGGTGGCACGACACAAGTGGAATAATCGTGTGATTTTGTGTTGGTGTCGGATGCCGCGGTGACAAGGTATTTTTAGAGATGGAGTTGTGACACAGGGGGGCGTGCCATGTGGCACAGAGGTGTCATGTGACACAAGCGAAGGAGTGTTGTGTAACACAGAGACAAGGGTGTCTGAGGACACGGGAAGAGAATGAGTGTCATGACTAGAGGATTGGTGGTGTCCTGTGTGACACGATACTCTCTCCAAGGTGCAGGTGCACTCCAAGTGCAGGGGAGAGTCTACACTCTCCAATGGTGTAGGTGGAGAGTCTGGTTAACACTCTTCAGTGGTGTATATGGGAGAGTCTGGTTAGCACTCTCCACGGGAGAGTCTGATTAACACTCCATGGAAGAGACTGGTTGACACTCTTCGGTGGTGTATATGGGAGAGTCTGGCTAGCACTCTCCATAGGAGAGTCTGGTTGACACTGTCAGTCAAGCTATCTCGGCAGTCCAACATTACGTTTGATCACGTCACCAGTGACCGCTGGCCGGCAGGTAAACTACCTAACTGCCGTTTTAGGTAGGGGGCCGCAACACCCCCACAACAAAATGACCGACACACAAAGATATTTATTATTATTTCAAGTACTACGTAATATAAAATTTATCCCGAACAGTCATTTCCCGGACAAAAGATCCCGGACAGGCCCCCATATATTACAAAAAAAAAATGTAATAAAAGAGACTGTGCGGGATAACAATAAAATCTCATATTTAAGATATTTATTAATATATATATTATTATTAAAATAAAAACAATCTGTAGATAATATATAATCTGTGTAAAAACATATAGCTTCTATATACACATGTATAACAATTTAAAACGTAGTAAAAATAGCACAAGTAAAACAATCACAAAAATTCAATGCAGTGTCAGATGTCGCTGCCATCATCGTGTCACACAGGACACCACCAATCCTCTAGTCATGACACTCATTCTCTTCCCGTGTCCTCAGACACCCTTGTCTCTGTGTTACACAACACACCTTCGCTTGTGTCACACGACACCTCTGTGCCACATGGCACACCCCCTGTGTGACGACTCCGTCTCTAAAAAAAACCTTGTCACCGCGTCATCCGACACCAACAGAAAATCACACGATTATTCAGCTTGTGTCGTGCCACCAGATGTCACTACACCCTGAACATTAAGTGAATCACCTGACACACATCATCACATCACCTGAAAGCTCTCCAGGTACACACTACGGGTAAACACAAACCCCGGGATGCCACCATTCAGTGTCACAAGGCGCCTCAATAACTCAGTGACTCACCCAGGGTAATTTCAGTTACAACTCTCAGGTACAACAATTTCTTCAGGTACATATTTCAGGTACAACCGTCTGTCGCTGCCGTCTCTATCGCAGGACACGTACACTCTCCAAGGTGCAAGTACACTCCAAGTGCAGGGGAGAGTCTACACTCGCCAATGGTGTATGTGGAGAGTCTGGTTAACACTGGCAGTCTGTCACTACCCACTCTGGTTTAAGATACATTATTTACACACGACCAACACCTGCAGACACACACAGGACCCACTCTTACACAAAACCTGCACTTTAGACCCATGGTTAAACAAGAGCAATTGAAGAAAAACAGCACTAACAAACCCCGCAGTTATTCGAGACTTACATTTACTCAAGACTCACATTTACACAAGTCTGACACTAAAACAAGACCCACTCTTACACTAGAGGAACACACACACACACACCTACCCCCCCCACACACACACACCTACCCCCCCCACACACACACACCTACCCCCCACACACACACCTACCCCCCCCACACACACACACCTACCCCCCCACACACACACACCTACCCCCTCACACACACACACCACCTACCCCCACACACACACCTACCCCCACACACACAAATACCCCCACACACACACTCACCTATCCCCCCCACACACACACATACCCACACACACATACCCACACACACACACACCTACCCCCCCACACACACACATACACACACACATACACACACACCTACACAGGAGCCGAGTCTCGACCCCTGCAACCACAATTAGGTGAGTACACACACCTACCCACACACACACACACCAACCCACACACACACACCTACCCACACACACACACCTACCCACACACACACACCTACCCATATGGGCGACTGGCAAACCTAAGATTAGCGTTTCGTTACCTTAAGGAATCGTTCAAGACACTGTACACCGTGTACGTCAGACCCATACTAGAGTATGCAGCACCAGTCTGGAACCCACACCTGGTCAAGCAGGTCAAGAAATTAGAGAAAGTGCAAAGGTTTGCGACAAGGCTAGTTCCACAGCTCAGGGGAAGGACATATGAAGAAAGGTTGAGGGAAATAGGACTAACAACACTGGAGGACAGAAGGGTTAGAGGAGACATGATAACGACATACAAAATACTGCAGGGAATCGACAAGGTAGATAGTGACAGGATGTTCCAGAGAGGGAACACAGAAACAAGGGGACACAACTGGAAGATGAAGACTCAGATGAGTCAAAGGGATGTTAGGAAGAACTTCTTCAGCCATAGAGTAGTTAGGAAGTGGAATAGTCTAGCGAACGATATAGTGGAGGCGGGAACCATACATAGTTTTAAGACAAGGTATGATAAACCTCATGAAGCAGGGAGAGCAGAGACCCAGTAGCGGACAGCGAAGAGGCGGGGCCAGGAGCTGAGTATTGACCCCTGCAACCACAATTAGGTGAGTACAATTAGGTGAATTAGGTGAGTACACACACCTACCCACACACACACACCTACCCACACCTACCCACCCACACACACACCTACCCCACACACCTACCCCACACACCTACCCCACACACCTACCCACACACCTACCACACTACCCACACACACCTACCCACACCCTACCCACACACACCTACCCACACACACCTACCCACACACACACCTACCCACACACACACCTACCCACACACACACCTACCCACACACACACCTACCCACACACACACCTACCCACACACACACCTACCCACACACACACCTACCCACACACACACCTACCCACACACACACCTACCCACACACACACCTACCCACACACACACCTACCCACACACACACCTACCCACACACACACCTACCCACACACACACACCTACCCACACACACACACACACACATTATAAATGACAACCAGCATGGATTCATGGAAGGCAAATCCTGTGTCAAAAACCTTCTGAAATTTTATGACAAGGAAACTGAAGTCAGACACGAGAGGGAGGGGTGGGTTGACTGCATTTTCGTGGACTGCAAGAAGGCCTTCGACACAGTTCCTCAGAAGAGATTAGTGCAAAAGCTAGAGGATCAGGCACATATAACAGGAAGGGCAAGGAAATGGATCAGAGAATACCTGACAGGGAGGCAACAACGAGTCATGGTACGAGATGAAGTATCACAATGGGCGCCTGTGACGAGCGGGGTTCCACAGTGCTGTTTTTGGAATATGTGAATGACATGACGGAAGGGATAGACTCAGAAGTATCCCTGTTTGCAGATGATGTCAAGTTAATGAGAAGAATTAAATCAGATGAGGACCAGGCAGGACTACAAAGAGACCTGGACTGGCTGGACACGTGGTCCAGCAACTGGCTACTCAAATTTAACCCCGCCAAATGCAAAGTCATGAAGACCGCAGACAGAGTATTGGCTAAGTGTCCACAGACTGCAAACCTCATCCACGGAGAAAGAACTTTGGGTGAGTATAATACCGAGCACATCTCCGGAAGCACACATCAACCAGATAACTGCTGCACCATATGGGCGCCTGGCAAACCTGAGAATAGCGTTCCGATACCTCTGCATGGAATCGTTCCAGAGCTAAGGGGAATGTCCTACGAAGAAATGTTAAGGGAAATAGGCCTTACGACACTGGAGGACAGGAGGTTTAGGGGACACATGGTAACGACATACAAAATACTGCGAGGAATAGATAAGGTGGACAGAGACAGGATGATCCAGAGAGGGGACACAGAAACAAGGGATCACAACTGGAAGTTGAAGACTCAGATGAGTCAAAGGGATGTTAGGAAGTATTTCTTCAGTCAGAGTTGTCAGGAAGTGGAATAGTCTGGAAAGTGAGGTAGTGGAGGCAGGAACCATACATAGCTTTAAGACGAGGTATGATGAAGCTCATGGAGCAGGGAGAGAGAGGACCTAGTAGCGGTCAGTGAAGAGGCGGGCCAGGAGCAGAGTCTCGACCACTGCAATCACAAATAGGTGAGTACAAATTGGTGAGTGAGTACACACCTACCCCCCCACACACACATTTACCCCCACACACGCACCTACCCACAACACACACACACCACACACACCACTCACACACACACACCACACACACCACTCACACACACACACCACACACACCACTCACACCACTCACACACACACCACTCACACACACACCACTCACACACACACCACAAACATACATCACACACCACTCACTACATACAAACACCTACCCCCACAAACACCTATCCCCACACACACCTACCCCCCACACTCCTACCCCCCACACTCCTACCCCCCACACTCCTACCCCTCACACTCCTACCCCACACACACCTACCCCCCACACTCCTACCCCCCACACTCCTACCCCACACACACCTAGCCCCCACACTCCTACCCCCACACACACACCTACCCCCACTCACCAACCCCCACACACCTACCCCCACACACCTACCCCCACACACCTACCCCCACACACACCTACCCCCACACACACCTACCCCCACACACACCTACCCCCACACACACCTACGCACACCTACGCACAAACACACACCTACCAACACACACACCTACCCACACACCTACACACACACACACACACACACCTACCTAGATACTGGACATACACTACATAAATTTACTCAAAACATATATACACATTTCCATGTGTATATATTTATGTCGTGCCGAATAGGCAGAACTTGCGATTTTGGCTTAAATAGCAACGCTCATCTTGCCATATAAGACAAGCGAAAATTTGTGTATGCAATAATTTCGTAAAAATCATTCTGAACATAACGAAAAAAATATATTTCATTGTGTTTGTTTATTATTAAATTACTGTAAACGTATCTAAAATATATTTAGTTGGGTTAGGCTAAATTAAATTGCACTTGTTATAATAAGGTTAGGTAGGTTTTCAAAGTTTCTCTTGGTACAAAATTATAATTTTTTACATTTACATAAATGAAAAAAAATATGTCTTTAAACGTATAAGAGGAAATTTTAGAAACGACTTAATTTTAAATGAGTTCTTGCTAATTGACCAGTTTTACCTAATCGGCACGACATTTATAAAGTACGACAGTATTTATATTTAGTGCAAGTTTTGTCAAATTGTAATCTTGGGTGACTTGTATAATGGAGTTTTCGTTTATAACTTCTTGTCTGACTTGTATAATGGAGCCTTCGTTTATAACTTCTTGTGTAACTTCTATAATGGAGTCTTTGTCTATAATCTCTTGTTCTCTAAAGTTAATCTAAATTATTGAAGAGTAAAAGACGATAATTATTTTAAGACAGTGATCTCACTGTTTTTTTAATTTGACACAGCACTGTATTTGTCGCTTCTAAATTTCGAAACGTCTTGAATAAAAAACTATCCTGATTTCGAGATCATTGATATTTTTTGAACCAAAATATTAATGTTTAGGATTCCAAATCCTGATTTCAAATTCAAAACCTTGCTAAATCAAATTCAAATCCTTAAGAATCAGGCTCAAATCCTTTCGAATTCTAATACAAATTGTCAAGACTAAAAATCCTAACTACCTCTCTTCTAAATCACCTTATACTCAAATCAACACCCTAAATAATTTAAATTCTAGTCCTAAACTCTCATCAAAATCATTCTCACTATTATTTCCAATGATAATTCTAATATAGAGGCTTACTATTTCAAATTCAAATCCTAGGTAATTCTAATTCACCTTCTTATCCTTAGAAACAGAGCAGCTGAAATAACCATTACTTCGTGGCTTAGGGAATTTCCAACTTCTGTCATTCAAATTCTAAAGTATTAAGATCTGTGCATTTCAAATCATCCAGGAGTTTTGAACTTCTAGAATGGACCGTTTAAAAGTTTAAGAAAACTATTATAAGTTTTAATACATGTTGCAAACGTCTTGGCAGTGTGTAGGTGATATTCCTTTTGTGTTTTATCTTTATTCTATCATTATCTTTAGTTTTACAAATAGAATAAAATAATTATTAATTTAATATATATATATATATATATATATATCGTGCCGAATAGGTAAAACTGATCAATTAGGAAGAACTTATTTAAAATTAAGTCCTTTCTAAAATTTTCTCTTATACATTTAAAGATATATTTTTTTCTTTTATATTAATATAAAAATTAATAGAAAACTTACCTTAGCCGAATCGAACTAAATATATCTTAGATAAGTTTACAATAATTTAGTAAACAAACACAATGAAATATATTTTTTTCGTTAGGTTCAGAATGATTTTTGCGAAATTATTGCATACACAAATTTTCGCTTGCATTATTCGGCAAGAAGAGCGTTGCTATTTAAGCCAAAATCACAAGCATTACTTGTGTGTGTATATATATATATATATATATATATATATATATATATATATATATATATATATATATATATATTGTTGATGGCGAATAAGGGTAAATAAGGACAGGCTGCGCTAATAATCAACAGAGTGTGAAATAGGAGAAAGGGAAAACGAGATAGTGATAATACGAAGTTCTCTGGAATTTCAACATAACGAATTATGGGCTCATTAAAGTATGTAATTAGAAGGGTGGATGGCTACCTGATACATGAATCTTTGTTGTCTGAAAATCTGTCTCTTTCTCTATCTTTGCCCCTCTCTGTTGTGTACTCACCTAGTTGTACTCACCTAGTTGTGGTTGCAGGGGTCGAGACATAGCTCCTGGCCCCGCCTCTTCACTGGCCGCTACTGGGTCACTCTCCCTGCGCCATGAGCTTTATCATACCTCTTCTTAAAGCTGTGTATGGAACCTGCCTCCACTACATCGCTTCCCAAGCTATTCCACTTCCCGACTACTCTGTGACTGAAGAAATACTTCCTAACATCCTTGTGATTCATCTGAGTCTTCAACTTCCAACTGTGTCCCCTTGTTGCTGTGTCCCATCCTTGGAACATTCTGTCTCTATCAACCTTGTCAATTCCTCTCAGTATCTTATATGTCGTTATCATGTCCCCCATATCTCTCCTGTCCTCCAGTGTCGTCAGGTCGATTTCCCTTACCCTCTCCTCGTAGGACATACCCCTTAGCTCCGGGACTAGTCTTGTTGCAAACCTTTGCACTTTCTCTAGTTTCTTTACGTGCTTGGATAAATGTGGGTTCCAAACTGGTGCTGCATACTCCAGTATGGGCCTAACGTACACAGTGTACAGGGTCCTGAACGATTCTTTATTAAGATGTCGGAATGCTGTTCTTAGGTTTGCTAGGCGCCCGTATGCTGCAGCAGTTATTTGGTTGATGTGCGCCTCAGGAGATGTGCCTGGTGTTATACTCACCCCAAGATCTTTTTCCTTGATTGAAGTTTGTAGTCTCTAGCCCCCTAGACTGTACTCCGCCTGCGGTCTTCTTTGCCCTTCCCCAATCTTCATGACTTTGCACTTGGTTGGGTTGAACTCCAGGAGCCAATTGCTGGACCAGGCTTGCAGCCTATCCAGATCCCTCTGTAGTTCTGCCTGGTCCAGTGTGTGTGTCTCTGTCTGTTTGTCTCTGTGTGTGTCTCTCTCTCTCTCTCTCTCTCTCTCTCTTTCTGTCTGTCTGTCTGTCTGTCTGTCTGTCTATCTGTTTGTCTGTTTGTCTCTGTCTCTTTCTCTGTCTCTGTCTCTGTCTCTGTCTCTCTCTCTCTCTCTCTACCTCCCCTGCCACGTGGAGTTCATTACTGATCATCAAATACCCTAAAAAATAGTTTCCCTGCAACAGAGGGCTTGATCCAGGTTATATATCAGCTATCACCATAAACATCTTTCTCCCCACCTAGTTATTTCATCTCTCACCACCGATATAGCAGCCAAGGTGCCATCCCCACCCTGAGATTAATATGATATTGACGAGTGCCTCCCAATATTAATGCAGTTTCGCATGCAAATAGCGTCCGTCGAGGGAATATTTGAGACTGGCTCATCACCTCGGCTGCAAGAACCTCTCAACGCCAATATGACTTAGTCTCGTTAGCATCCAATGAAGGCAATTCTGTTCGTCAGAGAGCGGTGTGTTGGAGAAGTCTTGGGCACGGTTAGTGATGTGTTGGAGGTTAGGGAATGGTGTAAGAGTGATGGGAGTATTGAAGGAGAGCTGATGTTGGTGAGTGTTGGAGAAGTATTAGTGCGTGTTGGAGAAGGGTCGCTGAGTGTTGGTTCATGAAGAGTATAGAAAGTTGATTATTAAAGCACATGTGCAACATTTGAGTATCTTTCTTTGAGAGGCCACGAGAGGCTCTATTCTAATCGTGAAATGTGAGAAAGGAGACAAATATTGGGGAAGCAGAGAGGTGGCAATAGTCTTTGCCATAAGCATGGTTGGGGCCTGCTTATGTCTGCATCAACTCCCTCGTAAGGAAGGTCTCGGTCACATCACCAAAAGCTGCAACTGTGGGTCATCATATGACTAAGACCCGCGCTAGGAAACACATGTCCTGTTTCCTGACAAAACTAACTAAATTAAATCGTGGGTGAAACGTCTCGATAAAGGTACCCAAAATATTGCACATGTGGCTAATTTATCGAAAGGCCTGCCTAAGAAAGTCTTCAAACTGCTTAGAGAGGTCCACGACCTGGCTAAGTGTAGGAGGGAGGTGTAGTCCATTGTAAGACATAATAAATGACTGTCGGTAAAGACACGGAAAACTGGACGGAGACTCGAGAAGTGGTGGCCCTGGTACATATCAGGCTCAGCGCTTTACCAATGAGATAGGAAGTTTTCAATTGGAAGATTTCGGAAACAGAACTTCTGTTCTTGTTTCCTTCAGCGGCAGCGTCTGTCATCCTACTGTCTCTTGCCACAACCCGAGAAGCATTAGTGGTAGATATGTTCTCATGCCTTTCGACGCTATTTTGTCTATGAACTCAATATGTACTCGTAAGTCGTAATAAACTGCTATCAGTGAATGAACAGAAGAATGGATGGGGTTCGAATCGTGGCTCTGGTGTTTATCAGGTCCTTCACTTTACCACCGAGCTTCGTAGCTCAGTGATAAAACCCTGGACCTGCTACACACCAGGGCCACGGTTTGAGGAGACCCCGTCTACTTTTGCTGTCCGAGGTATTCGCACAGAGGCGTCCATGATCCTTCAACCAAACCAGCTTGGCTTTGGGGTCCCTCAAGGAAGCGAAGCAATAAGGGCGAATATCAACACCCTGCCTGAGGACAAGGCAGTGGTAAAATTACATTTCAAGAATGCATTTCATATCCTGAAAAGAGACGTGGTATTAACAGCTGTACAAGAACATTTCTCTGGTCTCTTACTTTTTGTTTCAGCTGGATATAGCAAGGAATCAATGCTTCTGTTTGGAGAGCAAGAAACCACATCATCAGAGGGTGTCCAGCAAAGGGACCCTCTGGCACCATTTCTCTTCTGTATAGCAGTTAGGGAAATGACAGTCAGGCTGACCAGTGAGCTAAACATCTGGTTCCTGGTTGATGGCATACTAGCAGGTACAAAGGAGTCCCTTCTAGATGATCTTACACAGGTGATGACACGGGGACAGAAAATGGGTCTCATCCTGAATCCATCCAAATGTGAAATAATTTCAGTCAACATGTGATCGACGCAGTGACGTCAAAACTACCAGGAGCATCAGTCATTGCCCCAGAGGTGCTTGGAGCACCTCTGGGGCCATTGACACAGTTCTCAGGAAGAAGCTGGAAGGGTTGAGAAGAATGGAACAACGAATAGGCAATCTTGACACCCATGATGCCTTGTACCTTCTCACAAAGTGATTGAGTCTGTCCAGGTTGACATATTTCCTAAGATGTGCACCTTCATATGATAACCCTATACTGCACGAATACGACAGTATCCTGAGGCAGATTTTTACAGAAGTACTTAACCTTACTCTAGAAGATGGGCAGTGGGACCAAGCTACATTTCCAGTCAGACTAGGAGGCATTGGTGTCCGCAAGTTATCACAGATTGCGCTACCTGCTTTCCTATCCTCATGTGTTGCATCCAGCGTACTTGTAGTAGCGATTCTCCCTGAATATCTTAGGAACAAGATTGGAGTCCATGACCAAGAGTTCGTTGATGAAGCCATGATCTGAGATAATCTAAATGGCTCTGAAACTAAACCTGCTCCCCCCAACAACTACAGTCACACTGGGATGGCCCAGTAGTGGAGAATATATCTTCAACAATGCTTCAGAGTGTCAGGGAAGGATAGAGCCCGCCTCTTGGCAGTGAGAGCTCCTCATACAGGGGACTTTCTATTGGCAGTTCCCAACTCCAGCCTTGGCGCACACCTCGACCCACAGACCATCCAGATTGTTGTCCTTCGACTTGCTGCCCTTATTCTCGCCGAACACAGGTGTATTTGCGGCAGTGAAGCGGCAGACTGATTTGGATACCACTGTCTTGTGAGCTGTAGATACGAGGGAAAGATTGCAAGGCATGAAGAGATTAATAACATTATCAAGAGGAGTCTCACAACAGCCGGATGCCCAGCAATAAGGAAGTCACCCGAACTATGCAGCTCTGATGGCAGCCGAGAACTTCCAGATGGTATCACCCTTCAAGCCTGGACAGACAGCAAGCAGATGGTGTGGGACTACACATGTGTATCTACATTGCTGTTACCTATCTACAATGCAACAGGGAAGAAGGAGGGGCAGTTGACAGCTTCAGGGAGTCCCAAAAGTCTAGAAAATACAGTGAACTTGCCCATCATTACATGTTTGTTCCCATAGGCTCAGAGACCCCTGGGCTCATGGGGAAAGATTGCATCTAAGTTCCTTAAGTAGCTAGGCAAAAAACTTATTAGGGTAACTAGGGATCCCAAGGCTGCTAGTTTTCTATTCCAGCAACTCAACGCTGTTGTTCAGAGGGGTAATGCCCCAGCTCTGAGGCGCTGCATGAGATTTTCGCATTGTAATCTGTGATAAACACGTAGCAATATGTACTAGTAATGTATCCCTCATGTACTGTACATGTCATCTTTATACCAACAATGTATCTTTTAAATCTTTTGTACCATATTATGAATAAAGAATACCTATTAATAAAAAAGAATGAAAAGATAAGGTGGCAGAGGAAGTGTAATATTCAAATGGCTTCAGAAAGAAATCCAATTATTTTTCCTCGAAGCCTTTTAATTCACTTTTCCGAGGCTGTGGGTCCCACAGTTTGCACCAATTTGTCGATCGGAGGAAATAACTCTCATAAAATAAAAAAAAGGAAGAATATATTTTTGCATTAAAGTGGACAGGGGAGTTAGGGGTGATGTTAACCTTCTGGGATGGCATTACAACCTGGAAGATTAATGTTGTTGAGGGAAGGAGAGGTTTGTTATGTGATCAAAAGTTACTTGATGCTGGACTCACTGTTCCTTGGATCTCAGAGTAAACGGTAAAATATTTTGTATTTTATTTGTTAGGTATTCTCAGCTAAATATCACATGCTATAATAATAATAATAATAATAATATAATAAGAATAATATAATACTCTAAAACTATTCTCCCTACTTTCTTTTACCACCACTACTACTACTACTACCGCTGCCAGTTTTACTACTACTTCTTCCTCTCTTGGTCCTGTCCCTGTCCCCCTCTCGACTATATATACTGGCCCCAGCACTTTTTTTTTTGTTAGTGTGACTTTGTAAATGATCCAAGTCGGACCGTAACGTCGTCGTAGTCTATGTGCGGGTTATTTTTGTATTATTTAAATTGTTAATTATCAGTAATTTCCATACACTACCTGGAGAATATTAGGGAAAAGATGCACAGAAAGCAATGATCTCTCCAGCTCCTTGGAGAAAAAAACCCCTTCATCAGGGTGAAGACGTCCTCCCGTGAAAGCAACTTGGTGCAGCGGAGGAGGTGCCGCTAAATCTAATTTTCAGTTTTCGTACTTAAATTGTACTTTTGGTTTTCTCGTTCATTACAGCACATCAATGCTTGAGCGCTCTAAATTACATACAAATTTAAATATCAGTTTATATAAGCTGCTTAGTGACCGCCTCTGGCCACGGAGAAGACACTGTCGGGCGAGACTTGTCCAAGATCTTTTTCCTTTCAGCTTAGATTTTACGCAAAGAAAAAACTCCCAGGGGGTTGAGCGTAGAAGATGAGGTAGGAAGGCAAAAATGTTTTGCGAGAGAGGTTGCTGGTAGGAGAGAAAGAGCGATGGTTTAACCTATCTTTTGGGTTTCCTTTCACCATGTACTACTTCTGGTTGTCTCCCCATCTCCCACGTTTTCATTACTCTGCACTTTTCCAGACTGGCTTTTGGTACATACAGATTTGACCAGGTCTTCAGTCTAAACCCTTTGGAGCCGCTTTTTTATGTCCGATTGTATTCATCAGCTTTACACTGCCATATTCTGAACCTTTGGGTGCCCCACTTGTCACACTGTTATATGTATGTCCACTTAAAAGAGAGGAATAAATGCCACACTTCGTGGCTCGAGAATTACCCAACTAAACCACAAATCGGCGCCGGTCTGGACTTTTACGACTCACTAGCCGCGAGTTCAATCCCCGCCCATACCGTGGTTTGGCGAGGTAACTTGAGTGTGTCGATCAACGATCAACCGCAGTCTAATGTGTCATCTCTGTGAAGTAAATAAGTTCTTCAATGAGAATTAATCTTTCATGATTTAAAAATATATTTCAAAAATGCATTTCTGCAGTCTAGGAAGACGCTGGTTTAACTGGTTCATGTCCATTGCTCTCACACTGTAGATTTAAGACTAAGGAGATCATGAGACAAGACTTGCGTTTCCTGAATCCATTTGGCTGCCTCATGTGTGACCATTACGTTATAGGTAATTAATTGTTTTCAGATGATTTAATGTAGATATTTTTTTGAGATTACACAGTTCAATCAAGACTCTCTCTCTCTCTCTCTCTCTCTCTCTCTCTCTCTCTCTCTCTCTCTCTCTCTCTGGAGTAATGTGCTCCTACGATAATGTACTGTAAAGTTGCTACTTAGCTTATTGATGAATCCAAGATGTCGCAGCCGTCCCCAACACCTTCTCAGGGAAAACATCTATGGCCTCATTCTCCACAGGGCTGTAAGGTAAACATAAAGTGAGTATAATTATTGCCCCAAAGGAGCATATGCCCATATTTCAGTCTTTAATAAACTGAAAGGCGGTTTACTCACTGTTTTTGGGCGGAACGCCCACGATTTACCGGGTGATATGATAAATCTGCCTAAAGCAACCTATGCATTCCTTACTGCGCAGTAGGTGGCATCTAGGTTTAAGCAGACTTACCTGGGTATTTGTAACGGACCCTTAATTCACACCCGGATATCGCTGTCTTGTTTGAAGAACGCTGCTGAAGAGTCACTGTCTTCTTAGACGACGCAAACTCATTGTCCCTTTACGTTCTTTAATGTCAGCCTTTTTGCAGTAGTAAGAAGCTGCGCACACTTCTGAATATACCGCGATTTTATACACTAAACGCGCTGGAACAGACTTCTTATCCGATTTCCCGACGTTAGTGGAGATTGAGGGAGAACGAACGCACACACGACGATGGTCTCTTTGTCTGGTTATACACCGCGCCGTAGCACCTTCCCCTTTCGGTGTCTTAAAGCAATCTAATCCCTCCCACGTCCCGCAGTTCGGTCAAGCTGGGCGTCGCTGAGGTCAGCTAAATTTCAACACTTGCAACCCACTGCAACAATTTGCAATTCAAGAACTTGTGTTCTCTAAATTTTTAGATCCCTGGAACACATGATTGCAATGTTCAAGTGTAGAAACTAATACAGCAGTTTACTATAACTTTCCTGCTAAGGTAAAGAAAGAGTAACATATCTCAATGTCTATCACTCATTACTTCACATTGGTTGCAACCCTGGTCAGCTACTACGTGACTCTTGGCTGTTTGGGTCCATCCATATGTTTTTAATTAAACTGTTGACCAGTAGGTTGTTGATCAGGACGCTATACTCGCCGTCTGGCCCTTTCTAAGGGCCGAAAAGGGTTGAGCCCTTTCTAAGGGCAGAAAGGGTAGTTACCCCCCTCCTTTGGAGAATTTTCTCCACACACTCTGTCTCTCTCTCTCTCGCTCGCTTTGTTTACATTAAAACATTGTAATAATATTGGTAGAATTACCGACATTATGTTACGTAAGAAGACGCAAATGCAACTAATGCGACATTCTATTGTGGCAACGTTTCACTCTCCTGGACAAAGCTCCCGGAGAGCGAAACGTTGCCACAGTAAAGTGTCACATTATACTTGCATTTGTGTTTTTTACCTAATACATAAAAAAAAAGAATTCTCTTCTTCCTTTATTGTGATAGTTTCATGTAGACACTTCTCTAAAGCTATCTCTATTCTCCCAGGTATCTTATCTGATTCCTCAAATGAAGTGCGTTTAGAACTTTCTCTTCAGTTCTTCTCTTTCTACCACTATCACAACAATTTCTTTCACAACCACAACTTTAAGTACTGTTACTAAAACAACAAGAATGTAAACAAGAGAAGCAACAGCGTGACAAATATGTTACAGGAGAGAGAGAGAGAGAGAGAGAGAGAAAGAGAGAGAGAGAGAGAGGAGAAAAGAGAGTAATGAATACACCTGCGAACCCAGAATGACTTAATTATTCGCTAACTTAAGTAGCTGAGTCCCGTAACAAACTATTTTGGCAGCCGATCAAAATAAGATAGAGAGAAAGATAGAGAGAATGAGAGAACGTGTACTCACCTAATTGTACTCACCTAATTGTGGTTGCAGGGGTCGAGACTCAGCTGCTGGCCCCGCCTCTTTGCTATGAGTGAGTGTGTGTGTGTGAGTACCAGTGAGTAATTGGAAAATAGATATTGGTAAGAGAGTTTTAAAACTTATCTGGGAGTCTGTCTGCTAGTAAGGAAAGTCTTCATCTGTCTAGATTAAAGACTTTTGTCTAGATGCTTGAGCCGAGAAAAGTAAAGCGGAAGGCTATCGCCCTACCCTCCACTCCCACCGGCCATTGCCGGCATGAAATGACGAAATATTTACCACATACAGTATTAAAAAAATCGTGGCATGGAATTCATAGAAGAAACAGAAGAGAATGAAATTGCTGAACTACATCTTTATATATATATATATATTAGTAATGTTCCTACTGCAAACACTTGGTTGCTCCATTACCACCCACAGTAAGGCAACATTGGGCGTGTTTCCTACATCTGTTGTCCCTGTTTACCTAGCAGCAAGTAGGTACCTGGGTGTTAGCCGACTGGTGTGGGTCGCATCCTGAAGGAGGTGGTAGTAAGCCTCAGCTAGATCTGGGCTTTGAAATAAGCTGGTGCTCGTACGTCACTGTATACTGAAGTCCAGGTGAAAGCTTTCTCCCCTAAGAATACCACACCTTCCTCCTATCCTACCAATGCTCTTCTTATTGACTTGTGTGGATCACTAACTGTTAGTACTAATGTTGTTGCTGAATTAGCACCAAAATTCGTTGATTGGAGTTTTCCTCAATTTAGCACTAGTTGAATGCAGTGATTGCAAAGAGCTTATTAAGCTGGTTATTAAATTACTGTATTCTCGTTGTACTTATAGATTCAGCGGGCAATTTGATTGCATTCTTGTATAATACTATTTGTAAAATCATACAAATAATCACGACGTTTCGGTCAGACTTCGGCCATCGAGTAGTCACACTAACATACGAAGGTGAGGGAACCAGAATATATAGGAGAGGAGGACATTGACGGGACAGAGAGAGGAGGAAGTGGTGGTAGAGGTAACGTGGTAGTGGAAGTAGTGTTTAGGTCATGCTCCAGGTCGCACCGAAACGTCGTTATAACCTTGTTTCTTCCATGAACGTATTGTTCCAGTGACGATATTGTGTGTTTTTCTTCATTTGTGAAAACTTTAGGCTCGTGTTTCAACACTTGTCCCCAAGTTTCATTCCATTAATTCGATTTAATGATTCATTTTACTCTCTATATAGTTCGTGTGTGTGAGTGTATCAATATAATTCAATATTTTAAAGAATGGGTTCCCAACATGGGGTACATGTGTCCCCAGGGATACGTTTTCACTTCTCAAAGGGTACACAGGGGCCTGAGAGTATAACCACGGTGTACACTTCTGCACAGTGTACACCGTGAGTAATGCAGAACATATAAAAATATAATACCCTAGTTACAAATCAGTTGATAAAGAGAAGAGTCAACTAGGCAGTGTCTCCTTCCTCTTGTTACAAAGTTGCATATATGTATCAATTCGAAATTAATAAACTTAAAAACAAAACAAAAATCGCACCGAACGCGTTTTGAACGCGTTCTAGTCTTGTCTTGAGACTAGAACGCGATTTTCGTTGTGCAGTTGCTAAAGTATCAACTCGTATTAGTGAACTTCTCGTCAAGAAACATTCTCAATCATATCTACTTGTATTAGTATTTAGTTTTGTGTACATTTACTCATTATCCATGATTAGTATATATTATAGAGATGATAGGACAGATTAATATATTTTAATAAATTCACTGAGTTCAAGTTATTGATGTTCTCAATAGAATATCCTTATATAATCTCTAAACATACATATATCAAAATAAAATAAAATAAATATAATTTTATCCATTTTTTATCCTTAATTTCTAGGAGTACATGGAACCTGTCAAAATACCCAAGGTGCATAGAGGAACGAAAAGGTTGGAAACCCCTGTTTTAAATGTTTGAATGAGATATCGAATTCTAAGAGAGGAAAAGTTTTAAGTTCCTTGAGTCTTGCATAACATGGCTTACTTTTTACTGATGGTACAAGCTTGGTTGCTCTTCTCTGAATCCTAACTTTTTTTTTCTCTCTCTCTCTCTCTCTCTCTCTCTCTCTCTCTCTCTCTCTCTCTCTCTCTCTCTAGCACACACACACACACACACAAACATGTAAACTCTGCCCCCACCCCCTCATAACAAACTCCACCCCCACAGCAACCCTTCCCATAGTGCCCCGCCAGGTCTCCCGCTCCCTCAACCCCAACGTTCTCCCCAGACCACAGTTTTAGCAAAGAAGTTGAAGATTTGGTATACGAAGGCAGATGGAATAAATAAATGTGAGGAGTGGCATGAAAGAATCAAGAAGTCGTCCCCAGACATCATAGCACTCACAGAAACGAAACTCACCGATATAACAGAGGAAAGGTTTGTTCCCAAGACCAACAGAAATAATGGGAAGACCTGAAAGAAACCTTTGTTTACCCAAAGGTGTAGGGAGGCTAAAACTAAGTGCACTACAGAATGGAAAAAGAGCAGAAGACAAAGGACCCAGGAAAATGAAGAGATTAATCGAAGAGCCAGAAACAAGTATGCACAGATGAGGGAGGCTCAGCGACAGTACGAAAACGACATAGCATCAAAAGTCAAGTCTAACCCGAAGCTGTTGTATAGCCACATCAGGAGGAAGACAACAGTCAAGGTAATCAGGCTGAGGAAAGAAGGTGGGGAACTCAGAAGAAACGACCAAGAAGTATGTGAGGAGCTCAATGTGATATTTAAGGAAGTATTTACATTGGAGACAGAAAGGACTTCGGGAAGTCAGAACAGGGGGGTACATCAACAAGGTATATACCAAGAAGTGTTGGATGAAATACACACAACAGAGGAGGTGAAGAAGTTGCTAAGTGACCTTGATACATCAAAGGCGATGGGACCGAACATCTCTCCGTGGGTCCTTAGAGAGGGAGCAGAGAATAGTTTTTGCGAAATTATTGCATACACAAATTTTCGTTTGCCCTATTCGGCAAGAAGTGCTTTGCTATTTAAGCCAAAATCGCAAGTTTTACGTATTCGACACGACATAACAATACATATATACGCTCATTGCCGCTTAATTAGATCCGCCTGCACACCTTCTTAATGCAGATATCAAATTAGCCATTCACCTGGCAGCACCTGGTGTCTAAAAGCATGCAGACATAATCTAGAAGTTTAGTTGTGACTCAGACGAAACATCGGGATGGAAGAAGAAATGTGATCTCATTATCTCTGGCCGTAGAATGTTTATTGATGACAGACGGAGTAGTCTGAGGTTCTCCTTGTATTCTCTCCTTGAGTTTACGGAAACTGCGTAGAAAAACACAGAACAGCCAGTGAGCTGTGTAGTTCTGTTGGCAAAACATTGATGATAAAAAAAAATGATAATGATAACATTGACGATGAAAACATTGATAGTGAGAGGAAAGTTGCTTCCCTCTGCTGTACTCTGCCAAGCAACTGACAGTGTAACAGTGCTTATCATTGCTGCTTCGGACAGTTCAAAGCAGCCACGTGGTTTTCATATACGCTTATCTAAAAATCAATATCAGCCGGCTTAGTTAAATATTAAATCACAGCTGCGATTCACTGTTTACTACCATCATGTTCTCTTTTCTCTCATTATTGACATTCATCCCTCTCTTGAACCACAACTCATCTCGCTGTCACTGCTCACCTGTGGAGAAAATTCTCCAAAGGAGGGGGGTATGCGCCCTTACTACCCTTGTTAAGGGCCCTCACCCTTTCCTCCCTTAGGAAAGAGCCAGAGGAGGCGCGTCTGGCTGAGAAAAACAATTTAATTCAAGCCAGATGTACTGACTACAGTGTGTCACAAATTGTGCTGACCACAGCACCACGAGACACCTCGTGGCTGCACGTGGCTGCACGAGGCTGCACAAGGCAGCACGAGGCGATCAGATTGAATACAGGCTCCGAGAGGTCATACAACTCTAGGGGTCATGCGGCGCGAGGCGACGTAAATCAACATAGACATTAGTTGTACGCGTCCGTTATTCTAATTTAATCTCCACTAACGTCGGGAAATCAGATAAGAACTCTGTTCCAGCGCGTTTAGTGAAAATCGCGGTATATTTACTGCAATTTACTGCAAAAAGACAAACGTAGAGACAATCGCAAGTGAATTCCATCGATACAAGACGGTGACTTCAGCGGCATTCTACAATCAAGACAGCATTTCCGCCGTATATGGTGGAACCAACACCATCGCTCAAAGTTACACGAGCAAGGTATGAATTTTATGTTCTTTTCAAACAGGGGACTGCGCAGTTCTTGTAGTCAAGAACATCTAAATTTACCTATTGACGGCGGTTATGCGTGGACTTTTAAAGTCCAAAACAGTGAGTAAACCGCCTTTCAGTCCATCTAAGATTGAAATATGGGCATATGCTCCTTTGGGGCAATAACTCACACATTGATGTTTATCTTACAGCCCTGTGGAGTGTGAGGCCATAGATGTTCCTTTGCAGGAGTTGGGGATGGCTGCGACTTCTGGGATTCATCAATAAGCTAAGTAACATACAGTCCACGTTATCGTAGGAGCCCATCCTCCACACACCAGTAAATACACAAAGATCAGCTGACGAAAGTCTCCGTTCCTTAACCCACAGTAGTATTGAGGCACAGTTTATAGGAGGCTGGAACTCCTAATAATAATAATATAATAATAATAATAATCAAGTGAAAAATGAACTGGAGCGATTACGCGTTCATTAACTCATACCGATCCGTCACCAAATACATCCTGTGCTCATCTTAAAAGGGGGAAAAACATCAGAAGCATCGACGTCACCAGGCACAACAAATCTTACGCCATCGTATGCCATTTCCTCTGTCTCACTGACTAATTCATTTTAAAATTCTGTATTCAAACAATGCACCTGAAATCAAGTTGTTCTGCGACTGTAAGGGGTTCTCAACCGGCCTGCATTTTTCACAACTGCTGAAGCGATAGCTCGTCTACAGGGGCCACAAATTCTTTGGGTTCAGCTCCCTGCATAATTCAGCCTAATACTTGTATTTGGACTCTTCCACAAGATGCCTTTCTATATGAGTATGTACAAATAGGAAAACTTCAAAATATTGAAAGGTTTAATATAAAATGTTTGTTTTTAATTAGACTACAAGTACCTATGAATGTTACTACTGTCAATCTCTGGCTGGACTACAAGTGCCTCTGAATGTTACTACTGTCAAGCTCTGGCTGGACTACAAGTACCTATGAATGTTACTACTGTCAATCTCTGGCTGGACTACAAGTACTTCTGAATGTTACTACTGTCAAGCTCAGGCTGGACTACAAGTACTTCTGAATGTTACTACTGTCAAGCTCTGGCTGGACTACAAGTACCTCTGAATGTTACTACTGTCAAGCTCTGGCTGGACTACAAGTACCTCTGAATGTTACTACTGTCAAGCTCAGGCTGGACTACAAGTACTTCTGAATGTCACTACTGTCAAGCTCTGGCTGGACTACAAGTACTTCTGAATGTTACTACTGTCAAGCTCTGGCTGGACTACAAGTACTTCTGAATGTTACTACTGTCAGCTCTGGCTGACTACAAGTACTCTGAATGTTACTACTGTCAAGCTCAGGCTGGACTACAAGTACTTCTGAATGTTACTACTGTCAAGCTCAGGCTGGACTACAAGTACTTCTGAATGTTACTACTGTCAAGCTCTGGCTGGACTACAAGTACCTCTGAATGTTACTACTGTCAAGCTCTGGCTGGACTACAAGTACTCTGAATGTTACTACTGTCAAGCTCAGGCTGGACTACAAGTACCTCTGAATGTTACTACTGTCAAGCTCTGGCTGGACTACAAGTACTCTGAATGTTACTACTGTCAAGCTCTGGCTGGACTACAAGTACTTCTGAATGTTACTACTGTCAAGCTCAGGCTGGACTACAAGTCCTCTGAATGTTACTACTGTCAAGCTCTGGCTGGACTACAAGTACCTCTGAATGTTACTACTGTCAAGCTCAGGCTGGACTACAAGTACTTCTGAATGTTACTACTGTCAAGCTCTGGCTGGACTACAAGTACTTCTGAATGTTACTACTGTCAAGCTCTGGCTGGACTACAAGTGCCTCTGAATGTTACTACTGTCAAGCTCTGGCTGGACTACAAGTACTTCTGAATGTCACTACTGTCAAGCTCAGGCTGGACTACAAGTGCCTCTGAATGTTACTACTGTCAAGCTCTGGCTGGACTACAAGTACTCTGAATGTTACTACTGTCAAGCTCAGGCTGGACTACAAGTACTCTGAATGTACTACTGTCAAGCTCTGGCTGGACTACAAGTACCTCTGAATGTTACTACTGTCAAGCTCAGGCTGGACTACAAGTACCTCTGAATGTCACTACTGTCAAGCTCTGGCTGGACTACAAGTACCTCTGAATGTTACTACTGTCAAGCTCAGGCTGGACTACAAGTATCTCTGAATGTTACTACTGTCAAGCTCAGGCTGGACTACAAGTGCCTCTGAATGTCACTACTGTCAAGCTCTGGCTGGACTACAAGTACCTCTGAATGTTACTACTGTCAAGCTCTGGCTGGACTACAAGTACCTCTGGCTCCAGCTGGGTTACAAGCACCTCTATTAAATCTCTAAGGCAGTAATGACTAATATATTACTAGTTGACAACTAATTTTATTATAAACTTGGATTAATAGTTTCCACGCGATAGCTTCCCTTTAATGCGTCGTCTGAACTACTTAAGATCTGAAACGCTGATATTGATTGAACTCCATTAGAAACATACATGACACGATTTACTATTTCTTTTGCGTGCAGTGAGGAACAAAACTTTATATATATATATATATATATATATATATATATATATATATATATATATATATATATATATATATATATATATATATAATATGGAAGAGGGTAAGGTACCTAGGGATTGGCAGAGAGCATGCATAGTTGCTTTGTATAAAGGCAAAGGGGACAAATGAGAGTGAAAAAACTATAGGGTAATAAATAACAAAAAAGGCCCAATACCTTGACTGGAACAATACACAAATAACCCACACATAGAAGAGAGGAGCTTACGACGACGTTTCGGTCCGACTTGGACCATTTACAAAGTCACACTGACAAAAGAAGGGAGGGAGGGAGTTTATATAGGCAGCCGAGAGGGCGGGAGCAAGAGAAAGTAGTTGAGAAGTAATAGTGGTAGTTGTAGTGGTAGTGTGACTTTGTAAATGGTCCAAGTCGGACCGAAACGTCGTCCTAAGCTCCTCTCTTCTATATGCGGGTTATTTGTGTATAGGGTAATAAGTCTGTTGAGAATATCTGGTAAAGTGTATGGTAGAGTTAATATTGTAAGAATTAAGAGTAAGACGGAGAGTAGGATAGCAGATGAACAAGAAGGCTTTAGGAAAGGTAGGGACCAAGTGTTTACAGTGAAACATACAGATGAACAGTATTTAGATAAGGGTAAAGAGGTTTTTGTGACATTTAAGGATTTAGAAAAGGCGTATGACAGGGTGGATAGGGAGGCAATGTGGCCTATGTTGCAAACGAATGAGGTTTTTTAGGCTCAAGTTAGAGTATGTAGGAGAGAGCGAGAGATTATTTCCCTGTAAAAGTAGGCCTTAGACAGGGATGTGTGATGTCACCATGGGTGTTCAATGTATTTATAGATGGGGTTGGCAAGAGGTGATAAAGAATCGAACACAAAGTGGGAGTGGTCACAGTTACTCTTTGCTGATGACACTGTGCTTTTGGGAGATTCTGAAGAGAGGTTGCAGAGGTTGGTGGATGAATTTGGTAGGGTATGTAAAATTAGAAAATTAAAAGTGAATATAGGAAAGAGTGAGGTGAGGAGGATAAAAAAATAATTGACGAAAGATTGGATATCAGATTAGAAGGAGAGAGTATAGAGGATGTGAATGTATTCAGATATTTTAGGAGTGGACGTGTCAGCAGATGGGTCTATGAAAGATGAGGTGAATCATAGAATTGATGAGGAGAAAAAATGTGAGTGGTGCACTGGGGAGTCTGTGGAGACAAAGAACTTTGTCCATGGAAGCAAAGAGGGGAATGTATGAGAGTATATTTATACCAACACTCTTATATGGGTGTGAAACGTGGGTGGTGAATATTGCAACAAGAAGGCTGGAGGCAGTGGAGATGTCATGTCTGAGAGCAATGTGTGGTGTGAATACAATGCAGAGAATTTGTAGTTTGGAAATCAGGAGGAGGTGCAGGATTACCAAAACTATTATCCAGAGGGCCTTGGAAAGGTTGGAAGGAAGGCAGGGTAGGGGTCGGCCTTGGAAAGGTTGGAGGGAAGGGGTAAAGGTTTTGTGTGCGAGGGGCTTGGACTTCCAGCAAGCGTGCGTGAGCATGTTAGAGAGGAGCGAATGGAGACATGGTTTTTAGGACTAGACATGCTGTTGGAGTGTGAGCAAGGTAACCTTTATGAAGGAAGTCGGAGAAACCGACAGGTCGGACTTGACTCCAGGAGATGGGAAGTACAGTGTCTGCCTCTGGCAAGACAATGATGAAGTGAATGATGATTTTTTTTCCTTTTTCGGGCCATGTGTTAATAAAAAAATATATATGTCGTGCCGAATAGGTAAAACTTGTTATTTTGGCTTAAATAGCAACGCTCTTTTTGCCGATAGACAAGCGAAAATTTGTGTATGCAATAATTTCGCAAAAATCATTCTGAACCTAACGAAAAATATATATTTCAGTGTTTATTATTAAATTATTGTAAACTTATCTATAATATATTTAGTTGGATTAGGCTAAATTAAATTGCGCTTGTTTTAATAAGGTTAGGTAAGTTTTCTAAGGTTCTTTTGGTACAAAATTATTAATTCTTACATTAACATAAATGGACTTAATTTTAAATTTCTTGTTAATTGGAGAGTTTTACCTACAGGGCTCCCGCCCTGTAGTGCCGCCCTGTAGTGCCTTTTGCACATTGGGTTACAGGAATGGGGTCCTGGAATGCTTGGGATATCGTCATCTGATTGAACAGTGCCGAAACATGTTCAAGCTTTTAAGAAATTGGATTTCTTATACCTTCGGTGAACTGCGAGAAAAAGAGACCACAAAGGCTGGAGTGAAATTGTCAGCTACACAGTGGAAGACCAAGCCAAAGCTTCCTCTTAGATCAGTTATGGAGAGATGACACTTACTGCATTAGAAATTCACAAATTATCTCATGAAAACCTGACTCATAATTTTGGCAATTTCCTCAATACAATTAGCAGATTGATACCAACACAGCCACTACCACCACCACCGCGACCCCCCACCCTCACCGCGACTCCCACCACCACTCCTACTACCACCCCACATCACAACCACCCCATCTACCCCCCCCCACACCACCACCACCTCCCTTCCCGACCTCCATCCCTATACTTATCACCATCCATCAACATCAATCAATGGCCCGACCTCCACAACCAACACTACCGCCCCTATCCTCACAACCACTATTACCCCACCCTACCCCTACCACAAAAACCACTTCTACCCCCTCCACCACACGTACCACCAACACTACCACCACCACCCACCCGAACCACCACCAATCACACGAAAAACCACCACCACCCCCCACTCAAACCACCACCACCCACTCGAACCACCACCACCACCACCACCCACCCGAACCACCACCACCCACCCGAACCACCACCCACCCGAACCACCACCACCCACTCGAACCACCACCCACTCGAACCACCACTACCACCAATACTCGTACCACCACCACTACCGCTACAATATTGCTATCTGCATCTCCTGTCGTTGACAATTGCTGTCTCCACACTGGAGTCACAGTCTAGATAAGACGCCATACATTACTGGTGACACGACAGTCAGGTTTATCCTTGCATTAGAATGATAAAATTTCATAGTTATCATCACCTGATAACACGGAAGTTGCTCATGTCATCATATAACAGGTATAATTTTCGTATTATCTTCGTTTGATAATTCTGCTACGAGTATAATATCAGGATATGATAATTATCCTGTAATTATCTCCAGAATGTTAATACCGGTGACACTCTTGTCCAAGTGTGTTGATTATGGTATCAGAATTATCAGGAGATAATTATTCAGGAGTGGCTGGATCAGATCAGGATCAAACCTAAATGCCTGCTGTTCTTCAAGCTATGAGTAATCCGTACGTATTTGGCGCTCCCCATGAGTATAATAATGTTAATAATAACCATATTACTATTATTATTAAGGAGAAAGAAAATGATACTACTAATAATAAAATAATACTTAGTAGCTGTTATTATGAGAGCATAATTCTAATATCTGAATTGTCAAGATGGTATACTATTCGTGTCTTTTAAGACGAGATTAGCTTACAAAGCAACGATCTCTGGGAGGTTTTGAAGAGGAGTGGCTATAATGGTCATATGTCAGGAAATTAATACCTGAGCCAAGTCGTATCTCTGAAAACGTTCAAAACTATATGATAATTAATTGGTGCTGGCAGACAGGAGGGTTATGTTGTAGATTTGCGAAGCGACGAGTGACCTGTTACACTAACGTTGTGAACATCTGTCTGACCTGTTACACTAACTTTGTGACCATCTGTCTGAGCATCGTGGAACTGACATATTTCAATGATAATTACTAACTAAACTGAGGCTGACACAGGATAGGTTTAGTAGGATTAGTATGTTAAATGACGTTAATTTTAACAAGGCTAGAAGACACCTCTGGGTTAATTTTGGTCACAAATTAAACATTTGTATACCATGATAATTCACCAAAACATATGCCAATTTTCGCATAAATTTGATTTTTCGACTTAAAAGAGTTCGACTTGTTTGACTCTGTCTTAAGAAAGACAACATTCAGTACATAGACTGTCAGAGTAGTTAAAACACCATCATTAAACAGTTTAGATTGGTCTGTCTTAGAATTCACTGAGAGAAAATTACACATAAGTAATCCAAGAATTCGAAAAATGTGATTTTTTTTTAGTTAGCTTAGAAAACCTTGCTGCAGTACGCATACGGACTCTTGACTACAAATATATAGCATCGGTAAACACACAACTAGCAATGGCACTGTAGGGGATGCTTAATCACTCAGCAGGTCATCATTTAACAAAATGCGTGCCTCCTTCCGTAGTCAGAAGATTGCACTCATCTCCGTAGTCATTTGGATCGCTTGTTATATCCCTTGAATTAAGACTCAGCCTCCACTGTTTAACACTACAAAAGTTTGTTTCCTAAGGAGGAAGTCATCACCACCGTGTGCTAAAGATTTCAAGATGGGATGGATCTCCTGCCTCTATAGTGAAGACATGTTATTGTTTCTGTAACTCTCACTCTTCTCTCTCTCTCTCTCTCTCTCTCTCTCTCTCTCTCTCTCTCTCTCTCTCTCTCTCTCTCTCTCTCTCTCTCTCTCTCTCTCTCTCTCTCTCTCTACTTCTCTCTCTCTCTCTCTCTCTCTCTCTCTCTCTCTCTCTCTTCTTCTCTCTTTCTCTCTCTCTCTCTCTCCTCTCTCTCTCTCCTCTTCTCTCTCTCTCTCTCTCTCTCTCTCTAATCTTCTCTGTCTCTCTCTCTCTTTCTCTCTCTCTCTCTCTCTCTCTCTCTCTCTCTCTCTCTCTCTCTCTCTCTCTCTTATTCATCAGTCTGCGTGGGGCTGGTATTCCCTCTGGCTGCAGCCTCCCACATGGTTTACGGTCTGGGTGGCAGCACGGGGCTGGCCAGGCATTCACAGGCAGCATTCAGATGTTCCGGTAAATTCCTGGATGACACTGCCAACCGACCCGTTTAGTCGTGGAATAACGGAAGGAAAGGAGCCGTTAAATATCCTATTGTAACAGCAGATACAGAGGTAGCTGACTGAATTCTGGGATGTATATCGGCATTTATTTCCTGCTTTTACAAAGGGGAAAATTATTATTATTAAAAACACTGAGGAAACGCTGAAAAACATAGGGACATACTTTCTTTGGATCAAGAAGCTTTCACGAGCATCAAGGCATCCTGACCTCCTTCCAAGGGAACACGAGCCAAAAACTAATTTAGCAGCAAATGTAAACGACCCCAATGGAAATAAGTCACCCTGTCTGACTTTTTTGGGTTATCCTAGGTTCTCTACACATATGCTGCTATGTATGATAATGTATGTAAATGTATTTGTGTATACCTGAATAAACTTACTTACTTACTAACGAACTGATAAATCTACGTATGTAAAAAAAACATCCATTGTGTATAACACATTGTGGTATGAGAAGAGAACGTTACAATTTGACTTCTGTGACACGCCCATATAGGCATGTCCTCTCCACCAGCGGAGTATATTAAGTAAAAGGACACAAGTGCAACTAATGTGACATTTGTCAAGCTGTAACGGCTTGACAAAGCTCCTGGAGAGCGAAACGTTGTCACAGTAAAATTTCACATTAGTTGCACTTGTGGCCTCTAACTTAACGTATTGTCGGTAATTCTACCAACATTAATACAGTTAAGAGTATAGCAGGAGGGGCCCCACTGTTATGCTAACTTCTCTATTCATCAAGCTAGTCACGGGAAAGCTCGCCAGTTCTGCCAAGCGACGTCTGGTACTCTGGCAGCAAAATTGGTAGACTTTCCACCAAGAAAATGGTTCAACTGTGTTTCTTTTACATTGACTTACTGTACATATTCTTTGTATATATTGTACATTGACTGCACATATCTTTGGAAAATTAAAATGTATTTAAGAAGTTATTCTGCTGTCCTTTGCTAGTCCCTACATTGCTAATTGTTTGTCACGCTGACTCCGTTACGAACAGGTGCACAGGCCACAAGATTACACCTGCGTTCGTAGTACACATCAAAAATTTGGATAACAAGAGAGTCCTTATATACACACAAAAAATGCGCATGTACGCACGTGTAATCAGTTAAGAGTTGGTCTTCGTCCTGGGTATAAGGACTAGAGGCGAGCGACTAAGAGTACTCACTAGAGGCGAGGTGTTATCTCAGACAGGTTCCAGCGAGTCCAATTTCGTGATAAAATACCCCCATTTTTAAGGGTTTAGCGCTTAGTTATGATTATTATTATAATAATCAGATTTGTGCTCAATATTTTATATGAGTGTTTTATTTAATAAATATTTTGAAATCTTTATCGAGTCTTTATTTCAAGACGACTTTTTTCTAACTTGAAGCTCAGAACAATAGATGGAGGTGCTTTGTTTTCAAGATAGTGTATGTCCGGAGCTTGGTTGAGATGGTGCTACGCACCCGTAGCTCAATTGCTAGCGCACTCGGCTCACAAACTGAAGTCCGGGGTTCGAATCTACTCCGGTACGGCTGGAAAATATTAGGGACGTGTTTCCTGCTGTCCCTGTCCCTGTTCACCCATCAGTTTAAAATAGGTATCTATGTGTTAGTCGACTGGTGTGGGTCGCATCCTGGGACAAAACTGACCTAATTTGCCCGAAATGCTCAGCATAACAAGCTAGGCCTGTATACCTTGTACATGTAGTAAATACAGATTATATTATATTAAATTATTATTATATTATTATATTTTGAAGGAGGGAAAAGAGACCATCTTTGCTGGATCTCTCATAAGGCACCAATTTCCCAGAACTACAGCTGGTTTCAAGAACACAACAATATTAATCTATCATATACATTCTGTAACTCTCAGTGGTTGTACTATATATTAACTCCTTACTTTTTCAATTTTATTGCACTATGTTAAGAAATTTCTACCTTATTTTCAGCCTTCCCCTTTCTCTTCCCAGTTTAAAGACCCTGTCACCCATACCATTAATATAATAATGATGATACACATACTCAGTTTACAATAATATCCATAAGTTCTCACCTTTAAAGGTCTTCAAAGACTCAAGTCTTCTGAATCCATTTACAATATATCAGCTAACAAACACTTGCGTTGCTTTTTCTGCATTTTCACATAATTCGTAATTTAAATCTTTGGAATCCATTACATAATTATGATAGATATTTTTTTTTTTTACATAGATATTCTTTAAACTTTTTCCGGCATGGTTGCCAAGGTTGTTCACTAGAATTTTCCGATGAGCTGTCAGTCAGAAAATGTGATTAACAGAACAGTATTTCGTTAAATTCATTGTTGTCAACACTGAAAGCTCAGTCACCACTCGCACCACCATCACCCCCACCACCATCACCCCCACCACCCGCACCACCATCACCCCCACCACTCGCACCACCATCACCCCCACCACTCGCACCACCATCACCCACCCTCACCACATCACCCCACCACTGCCCACCATCACCCACCACTCACCTCCATCACCCCACCATCGCACCACCATCACCCCCACCACTCGCCCACCATCACCCACCACTGCACCACCATCACCCCATCACTCGCACCACCATCACCCCCACCACTGCACCACCATCACCCACCATGCACACCATCACCACCTGCACCACATCCACCATCAACCATACCACCCCCACTAATAGAACAATAACCTCCAGCGCCACCACTTACACGACCATAACTATTACTACCATCACCACCACTAATACAACCTTAACTTCCTACCCTACTACTAGAACAACATAGACATTACCACCACCAAAAAAAATAAAGGTTACGGATGGAACTCGCGGTAAGTGAATCGTAAAACTTTAGGCCAGTGCGTAAGCCACTTAAATTACCATAACTACCATTACAACCAGCACCTCTATAGCCCCCGTCACGTCGTCGACCAAACCATAGCTACCACCACTACCACAATCTCCACCATCACAACCGATCCCTTTATTCTCACAACCCTACCCCGACTCTCATAACCCCCACCACTAGCACCACTACCACCACTAGCACCACCACCACTAGCGCCACTTCTAGCACCACCACCACTAGCGCCACTTCTAGCACCACCACCACTAGCGCCACTTCTAGCACCACCTTCATCACAAATACAGTTCCATGTAATTTGACTCCCGGAAATTTGACTCCCGGAAATTTGACTCCCGGAAATTTGACTCCCAGTAATTTGACTCCCGGTAATTTGACTCCCGGTAATTTGACCCCCGGTAATTTGACCCCCGGTAATTTGACTCCCGGTAATTTGACTCCCGGTAATTTGACCCCCGGTAATTTGACTCCCGGTAATTTGACTCCCGGTAATTTGACTCCCGGTAATTTGACCCCCGGTAATTTGACCCCCGGTAATTTGACTCCCGGTAATTTGACTCCCGGTAATTTGACTCCCGGTAATTTGACCCCCGGTAATTTGACTCCCGGTAATTTGACCCCCGGTAATTTGACCCCCGGTAATTTGACTCCCGGTAAAATAGTTACTGGTCAATAGCGCTTTCAGTAAATTATCTTCATATTTAATATAATTAATTGACGATTGAATTAATGTTTTTTAGAAACCTAATTTACCCTAAGTAAAAATTCTATAACATGATTTAATCTAACCTAACCTATCCTACTTTCTAAAGTATCCTAATCTAACCTTAGCACCCCACCCTAACCTACCCCTCCCTAATCTAACCTAACCTACCCCACCCTAATCTAACCTAACCTACCCCACCCTAATCTAACCTAACCTGCCCCACACTAATCTAACCTAACCTGCCCCACACTAATCTAACCTAACTTACCCCACCCTAATCTAACCTAACGTACCCCACCCTAATCTAACCTACCCCACCCTAATCTAACCTAACCTACCCCACCCTAATCTAACCTAACCTACCCCACCCTAATCTAACCTAACCTACCCCACCTAATCTAACCTAACCTACCCCACCCTAATCTAACCTAACCTACCCACCTAATCTAACCTAACGTCCCACCTATCTAACCTCCACCCCTAATCTAACCTAACCTACCCCACCCTAATCTAACCTAACTACCCCACCCTATTACTAACCTATCCACCCTAATCTAACCTAACCTACCCCACCCTAATCTAACCTAACCTACCCCACCCTAATTCTAACCTAACCTATCAAACCCTAATCTAACCTAACCTACCCCACCCGTAATCTAACCTAACCTACCCCACCCTAATCTAACCTAACCTATCCCACCCTAATCTAACCTAACCTACCCCACCCTAATCTAATCTAACCTAACCTACCCCACCCTAATCTAACCTATCCCACCTTAATCTAGCCTACCCCACCTTAATCTAGCCTACCCCACCCTAATCTAGCCTACCCCACCCTAATCTAGCCTACCCCACCCTAATCTAACCTACCCCACCCAAATCTAACCTAACCACTCCCACCCTAATCTACCCTAACCTACCCCACCCTAACCTAACCTACCCCACCCTAACCTAACCTACCCCACCCTAACCTAACCTACCCCACCCTAATCTAACCTAACATACCCCACCCTAATCTAACCTAACTTACCCCTAATCTAACCTAACCTCCAATATTCTCATCTAAGTTAACCTAACCAGGGATCGGGTGAGTCTTCTTATAACTCACAGTCCGCCTAACCTAAGCTTATCTAATTTCACCTATCTTACCCGAACTTAATCTAGGCTAACCTAACTAGCCTTATTTAACCTTATCTAAACTATGGATGGACCACAAATTTTAATAAATATGTAAATGAATATTGTAAATAAGTTTTTTTTTATATATGGGGAGTGAAATTATCCGGTAAGAAATTGAGGATGAAATTACCAGTCACTCGCAAACACAATCCACCACCTTCATCCTAACCTCCACTATAATCCTCACACACCATCACCACCACAATAATCACAAACCTCTTCACCATAACCATTATCACAATCACCACTACTATCATTGCATTCACCACTACTATCATTACATTCACGACTATCACTGCTGTCGTCAAAACTGAAAAAAAAAAAACATAACCACAACTAATACTACATCTACCACCATTTCATTCACCACCGCCGCAACTCAAGCAACAACACAACCATAACTACCACCACTACCTCCAAAACCATCACTAACGCTACTACCACCACTATTTCCACCGCCATTACCACGGCCGCCACAATAATAATACTGAGCAGCCTCGCGCTGGTGACGCCTCATCATGCCTAACAAATTAACGATGACAGCCTCGCGATTAAATTGTCTCCCCAAATCTTTTGTATTTTGTTCTCAGCTGGACCTTTTTTTTTTTCCATCCTCATTTTTTTCCCGTAAGCGACTTTGTTCCTTCCCTATTTTTTTTTTTTAATTTACTTATCTCTTTTTCTCCGGTTCGTTTATCATTCCGTTAGTTTTCCGTCTCTCTCCATCTCTTGCGTTCTTGTTTTTCTCTTCAGCTCTTTTTTTTCACCTCGTCAATCTTATTTTCTTCCCTGTGGCATTTTTGCCTAGATTACCATTATCCCATTTCTCTCATCCCAGTATCGAATTGTAGTCTCTCACCCCCATTGTTAAATTAATGGGTGTATGATCGGTGAATGTGAGGCTTAGGTACGTCGTCAGGCGTGGCAGGTCCTATTAATTCTCCGGTTGTAAATGGGGTAAATCCTTGGGTGTGATATATGCTGGCGCTCGTTAGTGCTATTATTACCTGCCTCCCCTTGCTGTGTCGCCCACCTTCTGTTTGTCTGCCACATGTTATCCACTAGCTGTCGTCTGCCTGTCATATCACATCCATTTCTTTTGTGTTCATCCCATTGGTCTGCAGAAATTCGCTTTCTTGTTAACTGTTATTCAATTGGGCTGCCATCCTGCGTCCACTGGCTTGAATTTCTGCTTTCTATTCCCCTGCCACCTGCCAACACTAGCTCTGGTGTTGGAAGGAAAAAATTGCTGATAAGTATGAAGATCGACACTGAGCACAGCAAATCTTGGGGTAAAGGCTGCATTTTACTATCGTCCTGACAAATCTCCGTTTAGGGTAATCCACTGATAAAGCATTACCCAATAATCCTTTACTATTGTACGTCCTATCACCTGTTTTCAACACCTCTCTGCCACCAATCCTCTATTTACACCACCTGTCTCCAACCATTCACCCATTTACAATTCCTGCCATCTGCCAATTTTCACCATCTTTCCTTCTTTGCCACCCATTTCTAGCTTCGTTTTACCACCTCTTGCCACATCCCACAATATTCCCTTCATCTAATTCCAACACCTTCTACCCAATCCTTCCAACTACGCTGTCACTGTTTTCAAGCGCTGAACCCATAACGGAAATACAGTGCCTGGAATATAAGAGGGATAGAAGGTATTCAGGTATGATCTAGGGACATGGATCAAGTGCCCATCACTAAATCCAAGGTACTATACCAGGCCTTTATTCTCGGCCTGACTCCCGTTGCCACTAATTTCTTCTATTTATCTCCAAAGCTAAGCTCTAAGAATGTAAATCCTACGGATGTAATTCCTTACAAAGCAATTCCTAGGAATGATGTTAAGCATAGTAGTCAAATGTAACTTGCAATAATCTTGTATTCTTTGTACTTCTGTAATATCATTCATTATTTAAAAATAATAAGTTGTACAATTATTAATTACATCACACACACACACACACACACACACACACACAAATAACTGCTGCAGCATACGGGCGCCTAGCAAACCTAAGAACAGCATTCCGACATCTTAATAAAGAATCGTTCAGGACCCTGTACACTGTGTACGTTAGGCCCATACTGGAGTATGCAGCACCAGTTTGGAACCCACATTTATCCAAGCACGTAAAGAAACTAGAGAAACTGCAAAGGTTTGCAACAAGACTAGTCCCGGAGCTAAGGGGTATGTCCTACGAGGAGAGGTTAAGGGAAATCGACCTGACGACACTGGAGGACAGGAGAGATAGGGGGGACATGTTAACGACATATAAAATACTGAGAGGAATTGACAAGGTTGACAGAGACAGAATGTTCCAAAGATGGGACACAGCAACAAGGGGACACAGTTGGAAGTTGAAGACTCAGATGAATCACAGGGATGTTAGGAAGTATTTCTTCAGTCACAGAGTAGTCGGGAAGTGGAATAGCTTGGGAAGCGATGTAGTGGAGGCAGGTTCCATACACAGCTTTAAGAAGAGGTATGATAAAGCTCATGGCGCAGGGAGAGTGACCCAGTAACGGCCAGTGAAGAGGCGGGGCCAGGAGCTGTGAATCGACCCCTGCAACCACAACTAGGTGAGTACACACACACCTACCTACTTACCTACGTGTGTATGTGTAACTATGTGCTGGCCAGAGCAGTGAGAGGGAGGATGGAGGTTTAATAAAGGTTATGTAGATGGAGCAATCATGGAGACCAAGGAAGCTGGAGAGGTGTGAGGGGGAGGGGTGAATGAGAGGAACAGAGGCATAAGAGTCTAGGCAGATAGAGGAAAAAGACAAAAGTGAGATAATGAAATACACAAATATTCTCTGTCTGTCTGTGTCTGTCTGTCTCTGTCTGTCTCTGTCTGTCTCTGTCTGTCTCTGTCTGTCTCTCTGTCCTCTGTCTCTCTGTCTCTCTGTCTCTCTGTCTCTCTGTCTCTCTGTCTCTCTGTCTCTCTGTCTCTCTGTATCTCTGTCTCTGTGTCTCTCTGTCTCTCTCTGTCTCTCTCTGTCTCTCTCTGTCTCTCTCTGTCTCTCTCTCTCTGTCTGTCTGTCTGTCTGTCTCTCTCTCTCTCTCTCTCTCTCTCTCTCTCTCTCTCTCTCTCTCTCTCTCTCTCTCTCTTCTCTCTCTCTCTCTCCCTCCCTCAAACATTCTATAAGTGATTTGGTAGGAAGAAGAGGAAAGGCAAACTCATTCACTGTTGTAGAGGAAAGAAACGATGAAGGAAAAGGGAATGTCAACTAGAAGCATGGATCAACGTGTAGATAAAATGCATGATTAAACTTGTGTGATGTAAGGGAAATCTGCCTTTGAATTCTTGGTAAAGGTGATAGAAGAAGCGGAGAGAAGGACTGTTGAGGAGCTTAGAGAGAGAGAGATGGAGGAGACATTCAGCAAGTTTAAGGAAAGAAAAGAGATTTCGTTGAAAAACTTTAAAGTAAACAAGAGGCTGCAACGGAAAGAGGGAAGGACCTAGCAAATGAAGTAAGGATGTTTAGACAGGAAATGGAAAGATTAACTTTAGTAAGAGATGGAGATATTTAAGAGACAGATTGACATATAGGACAAAAACATGTGTAAATAATTATAAAGATATAAGAAAGTAGGACCTGCTAGTACGGGCAAATTGGCCAGTACTAGCAGGTCAGAAGATAGAGAAATTAGAAAAGATAAATAACCATGAAGAAATAAAGGCATAGAGAACAACGTTGATGAGCCATGATAAGTCGGGCGCTAGACACGGAGCTCACATGGTGTTCGGTCTAAACGAAGAAAGGAAACCTGATAGGAAAGCATGAAAAAAGAAAGAGTAACTAAAAATTGTAGATCTGATAGGAAGGTTGGGAACAGCAAGAGACAAGACCATTAAAAGTGCGTTTACAATGTCAGAAACGAGAAATCTAGAAATCAGAAGGAAATCAAATGTAAGGGGATCTCGAATCTTCACAAATGTCCGAGAAGATATGGAAAAGGACGAAGGAGCAGAAAGGGAGACTTGGGAAAGGAGAAAAAACAGAGGACTGGAACTGGGAACAGAAAGCCTTTTGTGGAAAGGCTTGTACAACACGGAGAAAGAGTCAAGGAAACCCTCCAGCACTCAAGAGATAGTGTCCTGTAGCTTGACGGTAGCGCACTCAGCTCTCACTCTGAGTATCCGTGGTTCGATCCTCGGTGCACGTGGAAACAGATGTGATAAATGGTTTTGAAAACCGACAAGTTGAAGATTGAGACACTTATGCAACATATGGGAATCTTTGTTAAGGAAACGCTCCTTGCTGCCTCTGCAAGGTGCGTTGAAGACGTCACCATGAGGGCTTTCGTGTGATTGGATGTTGAATTACCAATAAGCTTAACAGTGGGGCTCCAACCTGCTATTCTCTAAATTGCTTGTTAATTGCTTGAGAGGACATGCCCATATGGGTCGAATAAAATATAACATACTCTGAGTACGCCGCAGGTAGCTAGATGCAACACCAGTGGAACCAGACAATTTATTTCCAGGTGTATTGAGTGAAGGGACAAAACTATGTGGTTCAATAGTAAAGATGTTCAACTAATTTCTGCAAACAACAGCTGAAGAGAGAAGCAGATATGAAGCACTGAATTACAGGAAAGTAACTTTGACAAGCATGAGTAGTGAACTTTCTGCCAGTATGGCTGGGAAGTATCTACTTCCGAGCCATACTGGCAGAAAGTTCACTACTAGCATGCTGTGTGAAGTTCTGGTGAAGATGATGAAAAAGATTCTGGGATCTTGGAAAGAAGATTATAGAAAACAGGAACGGATTTAAAGTTGAAAAATTCTGTTTTACAATTTTGCTGAAATTCTACGACAGGGTCACATAGATAAAACAAAAAAGAATGGGTTGTGTGGATTGCATTTTCTTAGACTGTAGAAAAATATTTTATAGACCAAATCATAAGAGATTAGTGCAGAAATGCGGAAAAAAAAAGATTGAAAAAAGTGCTTCAGTGGAGTGCCCAAATGTTATAAATCAGTGAGTAAAAGTAACTGATGAGACTGATAAATGGAGAGGATAAAAAGTAGGGTTCCGCAAGGTTCAGTGTTATGACCCCTATTGCTCCTAATATACGTGAGACACCTGTCACAGGAGAAAAAGGCCTAAGTGTCACTGGCTGCCGACGATGTAAAACTAATGAGAAAAATAAGAAAAGGAGAGGACAGTGATTAACTCCAGAGAGCTCTTGACAGATTGCAGATTTGGTCAAGCAAGAGTTCAACCAAAACAAGGACAAAGTCGTAAGTTTTGGAAGAAAAGAGGATAAACCGGACACAGAGTACAGCATAGGCAAGGTAAGGCTGCAAATATCAGATAATGAAAGGGACCAGGGTGACAATATAACGCTTAAAATATTGCCAGAATTGCATATTAATCGTATAAATAACAGCGGCCTATAAAAAATAAACAAACCTCAGAACAGAATTCATGAAATTTGATAAAACAAATCCTTTCAAGACCTTGTATACGACATGTTAGATCCATCATGGAGGCCACACCTGGTAAAACACGTGAAGAAACTCGAAAAGGTCTCACGGTATACAACCAGACTAGTACCAGAACTGAGAATAATGAACTGTGGGGAGACATTGAAGGAACTGAGACTAACGACCTTAGAAAAGGACAAGTGGCAGGTGAGTTTTACATACAAAATCTTACTTAGGAGAAAGTTATAGGACAGATAGGGAAATATTTTTGAAATAATCAGAATCAAATGGACAAGTGGAAGTTGAAAACTCAGGTTGAGTCACAGGATTACAAGGACGTATTTCTTTAGTTTCTGGTTGTTGAAAAATGGGAGACTTGGATAAGGCAGTGGTAGAGGAAATATTAGTACACAGCTTCCGTAGTAGGGATGATATGGCTTCAGTGTATTAGAAGGCAGTGATGTAGACCATAGTAGTCTAAGAGTACTCACACGCACACGTACGTACGTTTAGAGTGGCGTCTAATTGCAAAAAAATTAACCCATTGTAGCACATCAATACGCCAATAAATATATATTTTTTTTTTCATAAAGGTGATAAACACTTGATACACAACAGAAAACGAAGAGCCTCCGAGCGAACTGTACAATATAGTGTCAAATAATCAAGTTTTTATTGCAGTGTCAACGACACACACTGGACGGTTTTTAGCCCCAATAATGTACTGACGTTGCAGAGGACAATGAGCTCTCTCTCTCTCTCTCTCTCTCTCTCTCTCTCTCTCTCTCTCTCTCTCTCTCTCTCTCTCTCTCTCATCCCTATGTATCACCTTGCTTTCTTCCTCTCCCCGTTCTCTTATTTCTCTTCCCTTACTCCTCTTTTCTATTCCTCACCTTCTCAGCAATTACATCACCTAGGCCTACCGCAGTCTTACTTTCTTCCCTTGCTTTCTAAGTTGAAATTCCTACAATAGTTGTAGTTCTACAGTATCTGGATGGGGGTGATAGTGGCCAGGCCCCTCGCAACCCTTCCTTCCCAAACACGACCTCTCACAGCTCTCGTTGCTGGTTCTATCTACGCTCAAATGTTTTTCTGTCAGTCTATATACACTAAGTTGACTCTTTATTAGGTACACCTGTATATCTGCTCGTTAATGCAGATATCTAATCGATCAATCACATGACAGCACCTCAATGCCTAAGAGCATGCAAACATACTTGTGCAGACCAAACCACAGAATGGAGAAATAATTGTAGGTTTTTGAGTATATCAGAAACCGCTGATTTTCAGGTATTTACGAGCACAATAGTGTCTAGAGTTTAAAGAGAATAATGTGAAATATAAACAAGCGGTGAGCGGCAATTTTGTGGGTGATAAACGTCTCGTTAATGTGAGAGGTCAGAGGAGAACAGCCAGACTAGTTCAAGCTAACGGAAAGGCGACAGTAACTCAAATATCCAAGAGTCACAAAAGTGGTATGCAGAAGAACATCTCTGAACGCACAACACGTCGAACTATGTAACTTCCCCCAGAGGTAGAAGACAAACTTACTGAGTACTTCAAATTAGAATGTGCTGGTTTGAAAAAAGCTAGACTAGACTAGACTGATCCTTCTGCTATCAAAATACAAGTATTACTGAGGCATCATGTGAAGTGTTTGTGATGACACGTATCAAAGGGCCACATACTGTTGGAAAGATCTTAATCAAGCCTTGCATCATGTATATAGTTCGTCTTCTTTTAAGGTCAGTTTGTGCTAAAGTCTGTCAAGAGTCTCTGACAAACGATTGTTAAATTCACGAATCCCTGATATGTCAGCAGACATTCATGATGAAAACTCACGAAAGTGTAACAAAACGACTGCGGTCAAACCAGGGTACATGAGGGGGAAGGCCGTTTGAACCCATGGGGAGTGAGTCTAAAACTCCTGTCGAGTGTGTAAGCCACTTACGACTCACTCGCCATGGTTTTAAACCCCACGCGTGCCGTGGTTTATTCATGACCAAGTGATGAGAAAGATAAAAGTTATTTTTAATTCGGGTGGATGAAGTGGCAGATGTAGTCTCTTCTGACTGTTGTCAGCTGGTATTATGAAAATTCATTTTAAGAGGAATTTCCCTACAGATACTGACAGTGTTACGAACTCAGTGTCAGTATTTGATGAGTTTAGCTCTGTGGAGTTTGTACTGATGATCTTGCAATTGCTTAGATCGCAATTCAAAAGAACTATAGAGAAAAACTCCTGAGTTGCATGTACTCACTGCATGATTTCTTGTCATGTGCTTCACCAGTGCTATTTCTCAGGACATCTTCATGGTGTTACAAACTGTCATGAAGATTGTGAGCCACATCAAAAACAGTTATCTGAACACATACTTGTTTACAAAAATGTGACAGGATCTGGATTCAACTCATCAGAATCTCTTGTTTCCTAAGCAGGTTCGCCCTAAGTATCTCCTGCTTCCCTACCTCATACTTGGCAAAAACATTCCACTGAACGAATCTCCTGGGACCTCCTACTTACTTCAACAAACAATGATGTGTTGAGTGAAAACAAGAAAGGCTTAGAGCATTCAACTTTCTCTTCTGTGGTTGTTTGTGTGTATATATATATATATATATATATATATATATATATATATATATATATATATATATATATATATATATATATATATATATATATATATTTTTTTTTTTTTTTCTCAACAAGTCGGCCGTCTCCCACCGAGGCAGGGTGACCCAAAAAGAAAGAAAATCCCAAAAAAGAAAATACTTTCATCATTCAACACTTTCACCTCACTCATACAAAATCACTGTATTTGCAGAGGCGCTCAGATATGACAGCTGAGAATAAGTCCCTCCCAGCTGTCACTATCCCAAACCCCTCCTTTAAAGTGCAGGCATTGTACTTCCCATTTTCAGGACTCAAGTCAACTAAATCAGTTAACTGGTTTCCTTGAATCCCTTCACAAAATGTTACCCTGCTCACACTCCAACAGCTCGTCAGGTCCCAAAAACCATTCATCTCCAATCACTCCTATCTAACACGCTCACACATGCTTGCTGGAAGTCCAAGCCCCTCACCCACAAAACCTCCTTTACCCCCTCCCTCCAACCTTTACGAGGACGACCCCTACCCCGCCTTCCTTCACCTACAGATTTATACGCTCTCCAAGTTATTCTACTTTGATCCATTCTCTCTAAATGACCAAACCACCTCAGCAACCCCTCTTCAGCCCTCTGACAAATACTTTTAGTAACTCCACACCTTCTCCTAATTTCCACACTTCGATTTTTCTGCATAAAATTTACACCACACATTGCCCTTAGACAGGACATCTCCACTTTCTCCAGCCGCCTCCTCGCTGCAGCATTTACAACCCATGCTTCACACCCATATAAGAGTGTTGGTACCACTATACTTTCGTACTTTCCACAGATACCTCAACGCACCACTCACCTTTTTTCCTTCATCAATTCTATGGTTAACTTCATCCTTCATAAGCCCATCCGCTGACACGTCAACTCCCAAATATCTGAAAACATTTACTTCTTCCATAATCCCTCTCTCCAATGTGATATCCAATTTTTCTTTATTTAAATCGTTTGATACCCTCATCACCTTACTCTTATCTATGTTCACTTTCAACTTTCTACCTTTACATACCCTCCCAAACTCGTCCACTAACCTTTGCAACTTTTCTTTAGAATCTCCCATAAGCACAGTATCATCAGCAAAAAGTAACTGTGTCAACTCCCATTTTGCATTTAATTCCCCATAATTTCATCCCACTCCTCTCCCCAACATTCTAGCATTTACTTCTTTTACAACCCCATCTATAAATATATTAAACAACCATGGTGACATTACACATCCCTGTCTAAGACCTACTTTTACCGGGAAGTAATCTCCCTCTCTCCACACCCTAACCTGAGCCTCACTATCCTCATAAAAACTCTTTACAGCCTTCAGTAACTTACTACCTATTCCATACACTTGCAACATTTGCCACATTGTTCCACTATCCACTCTATCATATGCCCTTTCTAAATCCATAAATGCAATGAAAACATCCCTACCTTTATCTAAACACTTGATCTACACATCCCCTACTCACTCTAAAGCCTCCATGCTCATCTGCAATCCTACTCTCTGTCTTACCTCTAATTCTTTCAATAATAATCCTACCGTACACTTTACCTGGTATACTCAGTAAACTTATTCCCCTATATTTCTTACAATCTCTTGTATCCCCCTTCCCTTTATATAAAGGAACTATACATGCTCTCTGCCAATCCCTAGGTACCTTCCCCTCTTTCATACATTTATTAAACAACAATACCAACCACTCTAACACTATATCCCCCCTGCTTTTAACATTTCTTTCATTATCCCGTCAGTTCCAGCTGCTTTACCCCATTTCATTCTATGTAATGCCTCACGCACCTCCCCCACACTCACATCCTGCTCTTCTTCACTCCTAAACGATGTTATACCTCCCTCGCCAGTGCATAAAATTACCGCCTCCCTTTTTTCATCGACATTTAAAAGTTCCTCAAAATATTCCCGCCATCTACCCAATACCTCCAGCTCCCCATCTACTAACTCCTCTACTCTGTTTTTAACTGACAAATCCATTCGTTCCCTAGGCTTTCTTACCTTGTTTATTTCACTCCAAAAAAATTTCTTGTTTTCAGCAAAATTTCTTGACAGAACCTCTCCCACTCTTTCATCTGCTCTCCTTTTGCACTCTCTCACCACTCTCTTCACCTTTTTTTTTTACTCCATATACTCTGCTCTTCTATTAACACTTCTGTTTTGTAAAAACCTCTCATAAGCTACCTTTTTCTCTTTTATCACACCCTTTACTTCTTCATTCCACCACTCACTCCTCTTTCCTCCTGCACCCACCCTCCTATAGCTACAAACTTCTGCCCCACATTCTAATACTGCATTTTTAAAACTATCCCAACTCTCTTCAACACCCCCACTACTCCTACTTGCACTAGCCCACCTTTCTGCCAATAGTTGCTTATATCTCACCCTAACTTCCTCCTCCATTAGTTTATACACTTTTACCTCTCTCTTACTTGCTGTTGCCATTTTCTTTTTGTCCCATCTACCTTTTACTCTAACTGTAGCTACAACTAAATAATGATCCGATATATCTGTCGCCCCTATATAAACATGTACATCCTGAAGAATACCCATCAACCTTTTATCCACCAATAGATAAACTAACACACTACTTTCATTACGTGCTATATCATACCTTGTATACTTATTTATCCTCTTTTTCATAAAATATGTATTACTTATTACCAAACCTCTTTCTACACATAGCTCAATTAACGGTTCCCCATTTACATTTACCCCTGGCACCCCAAATTTACCTACTACTCCGTCGACAACATTTTTACCCACTTTAGCATTAAGATTCCCTACGACAAGTACACTCTTGCTTGTTTCAAAACTCCCCACGCACTCACTCAACATTTCCCAAAATCTCTCTCTCCTCTACACTTCTCTCTTCTCCAGGTGCATAAACACTTACTATAACCCACTTTTCACATCCATTCTTTATTTTACTCCACATAATCCTTGAATTTATACATTTATATTCCCTCTTTATCTGCCATAACTGATTATTCAACATTATTGCCACTCCTTCTTTAGCTCTAACTCTATTTGAAACCCCTGACCTAATCCCATTTATTTCTCCCCACTGAAACTCTCTTAACCCCCTTCAGCTTTGTCCCACTTAAAGCCAGGACATCCAACTTCTTTTCATTCATAACATCTACAATCATCTCTTTCTTATCATTCGCACAACATCTTTGACGGTTTTCTTATTTTTCTTTTTAGTAAATCTATACAGGAAAAGGGGTTACTAGCCCATTGTTCCCTTCATTTTAGTTGACTTTTACAACACGCATGGCTTATGGAGGAAAGATTCTTATTCCACTCCCCCATGGATATGAAAGGAAAAGCAATAAGAACAAGAACTATTAATAATAAAATCAAAGAAAACTCAGATGAGTGTGTATACATAAATGTGTGTATGTATGTGTAGTGTGACCTAAGTGTAAGTAGAAGTAGCAAGACGTACCTGAAATCTTGCATGTTTATGAGAGAGAAAAAAAAAACACCAGTAATATTACCATCATGCAAAATAAATACAGGCTTTCGTTTTACACTCACTTGGCAGGACGGTAGTACCTCCTGGGTGGTTGCTGTGTACCAACCTACTACCTATATATATATATAATATATATATATATATATATATATATATATATATATATATATATATATATATATATATATATATATATATATATATGTCGTGCCGATTAGGTAAAACTTGCGATTTTGGCTTAAATAGCAACGCTCTTCTTTTGCTATATAAGACAAGTGAAAATTTGTGTATGCAATAATTTCGCCAAAATCATTCTGAACATAACGAAAAAAATATATTTCATTGTGTTTGTTTATTATAAAATTAATGTTAACGTATCTAAAATATATTTAGTTGGGTTAGGCTAAATTAAATTGCGCTTGTTGTAATAAGGTTAGGTAGGTTTTCAAAGTTTCTCTTGTTACAAAATTATAAATTCTTACATTAACATAAATGAAAAAATATATCTTTAAACGTATAAGAGAAAATTTTAGAAAGGACTTAATTTTAGATGAGTTCTTGCTAATTGACCAGTTTTACCTAATCGGCACGACTATATATATATATATATATATATATATATATATATATATATATATATATATATATATATATATATATATATATATATTGATCAATAACAACAGTGCGCTAGCTAAGGACTCGAACCCATGTTGTACTGGCCCGCCTCATGGTGAGCGAGAATCTCATGACACTTTAACCCACAGGACCACCAAATCCTACACGAATGACGCAGCCAGCAAGGCTAGCTGTTTTACCGTCATCCGAGGACATACGGTGGTGTGGGAGCTTGTGAGCTAATTCCATTCTCCTCCCCATTTGGTGTACTAGCCTCATGAGCAGCATATATATATTATTGTAACCACAAACGAGTGGTATTAATCAATAACAACACTGCGCTAACCAAGAACTCCCTCCTTGCATCACTTTTCCTTTGAAAAAATCTCTTATATGGTAACTTTTTCTCTCTTTACCTCATCATTCCACCAATTGCTCTTCTTCCCTCCCACACCCACTTTCCTCTAACCACACACTTCTGCTGAACACATTAACTTTACATTCCTAAATCTATCCCATACCTCTTCAGGCTCATTGATTATACTCTCTCTAGCCCATCTTTCCTTCAGTAGTCGTATATATCTTACCCTAACTGCCTCCTTTAATTTATAAACCTTCACCTCTGGCTTGCTGATGCCATTCTCCTTGTATCCCATCAACCATTTACTCTCAATTTAGCTACAACTAAAAAATTATCTGATATATCTGAGGCCCCTCTATAAACCTGCACATCCTAAAGTCTACCCATCAGTATTTTATCTACCAATACATAGTATAACTACTGTCATTACACTTTATATCATATGGTTATTGTTTACCTTTTTTTTCCTTAAAATATTACCTAATCCCTTTCTGTACAAAATTCAAAGGCCCCCCCCCATTGTCATTTACACCTGGCACCCCAAACTTATCTACAACTCCCTCTGTGTTAAATTTACAATTGGTAGAACATCAACTTGTACAGTAACATGAAACACTGTACTTATCTTTGTTGCTGGGTCATCTTTCTGCAGCAGCAGCCAGAAAAATCCCCCGACGTGACCCAGTGTTCTACCGCCACGGAGCTGTTAGGGACAAATATGTATAAAATGAGTATAAGAATAATTGCCCCTGAGGAGCGTATAACCATACATTCAGTAACTGAATACTGAACAATTAGGTACTATACTCACTGGGTTGGGCTAAAAAGCCGGCAGCTTACCGGGTGTATGACAAATCTACCTAGAACATAAATCAGTTCCTAACTGCATAGTCAATAGAACTTTTAAATGTCTGAGCAGACTTACCTGGGTACGTATTTGTATCGGACCCTTAATTGACACCCGGAAAATGCTGTTTTGCTTAAAGTATCTCTGAGGAATGTCACTGTCCTAGTCTGGAACTTTGTTACACTCGCAACGTCACTACGTTCTTCAGTATTTGTGTATTTGCAGTAATGTCACTACAAGAAGCTGCTCACACTTCACTGTAATATACTGCTAATGTGGATTGTCTTTTATACACAAAAAACGTGTTGAGCAGAGTTCTTTATCCGTTATCCCGGCGTTAATGTTCCCTCTGGGATGATATAATACAATCTCATCTATGACTTACCTCGCCGCCCTGGCGTGCCCTGTATCACTGACCTAAGCACCATTTCCCAACTTGCTTAACACTGCAGCAGTTTGCAACTCAAATGCTTGTTTTCTTGAAATATTTCGATCACTGAGAGTTCATGATTGTTCCACACGTGTATAAAGTGAAACAGGAGTTTTCTGTACTTTTCCTGCTATGGCAAAGAGTAAATTTTCTTAATTGTCTGTCACTCATATACACTACCACTAATCTCAAGAGGCGATGCATTCGTGACCAAGATACGTTGTATACGCGACATCTGTGATGCTCCAGAGTAGAAACATGTGGTAAATATTAAACTGTTGATCAGGAAGCCAGCAAGACGCCATCTGCCCTTTCTGAGAGGGCTGAAAGGAGCTGATAACCCCCTCCCCCTCTTGGAGAATTTTCTCCACATTTAAATGTCCTACCACAACTAGTCTCTCACTTGGTTCAAACTTTCCAAACAGTTAATTATCTCCCAAAATATCTCTTCTCTCTTCCACACTTCCCTTTTCCCAAGGCGCATAAAAACTTATTATAAAGCACTTTTCATATCCGACATTTATTTTAATCCACATAATCCTTGAATTTATGCATTTATATTCCCTCTCCTCCTTCCATAACTGATCCTTCACATTATTGCTACCCCTTTCTTAGCTGTAACTATCTCAGATAATCCTGACTTAATCCCATATATTTCTTCCCACCGAAACTCCCCTAACTCCTTCAGCTTTGTTTCGCTTAGAGCCAGGACATCCATCTTCTTTCCATTCATAACAATGGCAATTATCTCTTTCTTATCATCTGCACTACATCCACGCACACTCAAACATCACAGTTTTATGAAGTTTTTCTTATTTTTATTCTTTTTAGTAATTTATACAGGAGAAGGGGTTACTAGACCATTGCTCCCGGCCTTTTATACGCCTCTTACGACACGCATGGCTTACGGAGGAAAGATTCTTTTTCACTCCCCATGGAGATGAAAGGAAACAGATATAAACAAGAACTATTTAGAAAATAAAGAAAACTCTGATCAATGTGTATACATATATGTGAACATGTATATGTAGTGAGACCTAATTGTAAGTAGAAGTAGCAGGACGTATTTGTTTTGTTGCTTTTTCATGAGACAGAAATAAAAGAAGACAAGCAATCCTACCATTGTGTAAAACAATTATAGGTTTCCGTTTCACACGCATTTGGCAGGGCGGTAGTACCTCCCTGGGCGGTTGCTGTCTACCTGAGAGAGAGAGAGAGAGAGAGAGAGAGAGAAGTTACTTATTTAAGAAAGGAGGTTAAGAACTCCTGTCTATCATTTTTACCTAGCAGAGGAAAGTAACTGGTACGACTTGCAAATATTTGTCTATTGGTTTCCTTCATTTGCCTGAACCTGGCAGTGCTGTATAACCCCTGTGGTTTAGCGCTTCTATTTGATTATAATAATAATGAACCTGGCAGTGAAAGCTTTACAGTTAAGTCCATTCGAGTTTTGGAGGGTGATTTGTCTCATTTCCTCGGGGGTTTAATGGTATAAAATTCAGGTCCTTAGTCTTTACAGGGTGTTGCTCCTCAGGTCTTGTGGCTGTAGAGGGTGTTGCTCCTCAGGTCTTGTGGCCGTAGAGGGTGTTGATCCTCAGGTCTTGTGGCTGTAGAGAATGTTGATCCTCAGGTCTTGTGGCTGTAGAGGGTGTTGATCCTCAGGTCTTGTGGCTGTAGAGGGTGTTGATCCTCAGGTCTTGTGGCCGTAGAGGGTGTTGATCCTCAGGTCTTGTGGCTGTAGAGAATGTTGATCCTCAGGTCTTGTGGCTGTAGAGAATGTTGATCCTCAGGTCTTGTGGCTGTAGAGGGTGTTGATCCTCAGGTCTTGTGGCTGTAGAGGGTGTTGATCCTCAGGTCTTGTGGCTGTAGAGGGTGTTGATCCTCAGGTCTTGTGGCTGTAGAGGGTGTTGATCCTCAGGTCTTGTGGCTGTAGAGGGTGTTGATCCTCAGGTCTTGTGGCTGTAAAGGGTGTTGATCCTCAGGTCTTGTGGCTGTAGAGGTGTTGATCCTCAGGTCTTGTGGCTGTAGAGGGTGTTGATCCTCAGGTCTTGTGGCTGTAGAGGGTGTTGATACTCAGGTCTTGTGGTTGTAGAGGGTGTTGATCCTCAGGTCCTGTGGCTGTAGAGGGTGTTGATCCTCAGGTCTTGTGGCTGTAGAGAGTGTTGATCCTCAGGTCTTGTGGCTGTAGAGGGTGTTGATCCTCAGGTCTTGTGGCTGTAGAGGGTGTTGATCCTCAGGTCTTGTGGCTGTAGAGAATGTTGATCCTCAGGTCTTGTGGCTGTAGAGGGTGTTGATCCTCAGGTCTTGTGGCTGTAGAGGGTGTTGATCCTCAGGTCTTGTGGCTGTAGAGGGTGTTGATCCTCAGGTCATGTGGCTGTAGAGGGTGTTGATCCTCAGGTCTTGTGGCTGTAGAGGGTGTTGAACTACAGGTGCATCTCTTCTTAAGTGTGTTGAGCTGAAGCGCTAAGGGCTTCTTCAAGGTGTTGATCTCCAGCTCCTGGGCCGACTGAAATGGTTGAGTTATTTGCTCCTGATATTCTTAAGGGAGTTGAGCGGCAGCTCCTGTTCTCGAGGGTTTCGAGACGCAGTTTATGCATGTGCCAAGGATACAGAGTTGAGATTATGGAATGCGTGAGAAATATCTCTCATATCGGACAGCGACCGAAATGCACATTCTAAATAAGGCAACATTCAACAAATAGAAGAGTATGGACGAAAGTAAACATGCAGGTGAATGAAGAGGATCCCAGAAGAGGGTCGAAATATGCAGTTCAATCTTATTTTCTGAGTTTGTCTCCATGTGTTGCAGAGAATAAATATTTATGAAGATATTGAACAATTCAGTAATCCTGTGGGAATATACGATTAAAGAAGAAAAGAGTTAATGTGGAAGACCCAAGGAAGTATATATATAATTGTTATTGCTGAAGCCGAAGTTAAACAAGAGTTATGCAAAGAAATATTAAGGATAACTAATAAATAAGGATTCAGCAAACATAGGACTAAAAAAGGTTAAAGATGCATTCCAGTTTGAATATTGTACAAACGAAAGAAAATAAAGAGGGAATTCTGTATCGCTAAGATGGAGGCGCTAAAAAATTTGCGAGACAAGCGAAATTTCTAAGGTAAATAAAAATATGAAAACACTAAAGAAAATTTTAGTAAAATTTGACTATTTTTGAGTTATAAGACATGAAAGTCAAGATAAGTCATTTGCAAAGTGTTCTTAAAAGTTGCACAAACATGTCTATAAAACAAAACAAAAAAGGCAAAACAAATTAATATTCGGAAGAAGATTTACTAAACTATAAATTGGAAATGTCAGTGGCTACTAACCTCAGACTCGTTCAATAAGTTTTTTGAAGAAAAAGTAAAAACAGTCTTAATATTGTTAAGAAAACTGAGAATAAAAATGTTCAATCGATCATTTAGCAAATTTGACAAGAGTAGTTAAAATATGCTAAAGAAAAATATAATCCCAAATTATCTATTATTCGTCTCGTTACAAAATAATCAGTTCAACAGAAGGAATTTTGTTAAACATTCAATATTAAATTTCGAAACGTGTTTACTTAAAGATATTAATGGAAAGAGATACAAAAATATTTCGGTCTACACATGTGCAACAGTTGAGTATCTTAACTGTTGACCCTTTTCGCCTACACAGTAGGCTTCTTCAGTCAGATATAGAGGCGGCAGATGTGTTAGTAAAATGAAGTTGATGTAATCAGTCCAACAACCTCACAGATCTAAGGCTGATAGACAGATTACATCTTCATTTCACTACTACACCTTCTGCCTCTGTATTTGACTGAAGAAGCCTAGTATGTAGGCGAAACGTTTCAACAATAAAGGTACCCAACTGTTGCATAAATCTTAATCCTCATCGTGTCTGTATTTTATACCATTTTCAACATAACAGTATGATGAGGTGTTCTTCTGGGAAGTTCCATTAGTCTTCCTAATAGAGATCCTCCCTGAGCTGAGATCAGGTGAGCAGCAGAGCGGATAAAGACATATATAGGAAGACAGGGGCACAGAGACAGAGATGGACATACAGTGATAGATGTAGATTGGGATAGAGAGGCAGACAGGACATAGATACAGCTAGAAAGAGAAAGAAAGGCAGTCAGAATCGGAAAGGATTCCCTATTTCGAAGTCTTGCATTCCTTCCATTACATTTGCAGGCAGTCAGTTTCTCCATTATCACCAGGGTTCTCCTAATGATATTTCATTTGTTTCTCACACGACAGAAAACGCTTACCATGTAATCACAGGCTCAGGTAATGCACCTCTCTAACTCATTTTAGTGTGGAATGATGCGGTGGAGCTTTTGGGTGAGTGTAATTATCAGTCTTTATTACCTAATTGTAGTTACATGGGCAGAGCTACTTTAATTTTATTTACTTTCATTTTACGACGCAATTTATTACTTTAATATCTTTAATTTATCATGTCATTCTTTAAAGTTTACAATTGTCGTAGCACACACGACCTCCTCTTTCATCCTAGGTTAGGTTAGGTTTGTTAGGAAACAGGACGAGTGTTTCCTGACGCGGGTCTTAGTTATATGATGACCCGCATCTGGAGCTTTTGGTCACCAGACAGAGGCCTTCCCCTGGCTGATGGGTCCGCCCCTTTAAAAATTATGGTTGTAACTGCCTAGTCTTCGATCCTATTTCAATATTCTACTTCATTAATGGAGAAAAAATAATATTAACCATTAAGCACATTTTTTCCCTTGTTTTTCAATTGTAAATTTAAGGCAAGTAAGAAATTTTCGTCTGTTTCTGTTAATACTTTTCTTAGGATCTTCTACGAGGATATCATGTTTCTTTTTTTTTTACTTTTAGCGGAAGAAGTTACTTTGTGTTTTCAGTCCTCGTCAGTTAATTTAATTTAAGTTTTAAAAGCCCCTCCTGGGAACGTATCATCGATATTATTTTAATAAAAGACAGTGCAAAGGCATCTCCTCTAAAAGACATTTATCGCCCACTTAATAAGCACATGTCGCACATTATATATATAAATGGATGTAAAAGCAAATCCACTGGCAGAGCTGCTTCTGCTCTTGTTACTTCCTCAGAAAATAAATATATTAACCACATTCACTTGAGCATGAATATTACTAGGATTTTACACTACAAACTGAACTATTTTATATATTAATGGAACTAAAATGAACTTATAATAATGAGTTTGATTTCTTAATATTCACAAAGATTAGTTTTTAATATTTAATATCTATAGGAAGGCCTAAGCTAATGTAGTTTATTTAATACAAGTAATGGGGAAGACTCTATCCCTCATGAAATGGGTTTTCATACCGGTGAAGGGGCTCTGAATCAACACTGCCTCATATTTGCCCAGCGCTGTAGGAAACAGAGGACAGGAGAGTTAGGGAAGATATGATAACGACATATAAAATACTAAGGGGAATCGACAAGATGGACAGACAGGATGTTCCAGCAACAAGGGTCACAGTTGCAAGTTGAAGACTCAGATGAATCACAGGGATGTTAGGAAGTATTTCTTCAGTCACAGAGTTGTCAGGAAGTGGAATAGTCTGGGAAGTGATGTAGTGGAGGCAGGATCCATACATTGCTTTAAGAAGAGGTATGATAAAGCTCATGGAGCAGGAAGAGTGACCTAGCAGCGACCAGTGAAGAGGCGGGGCCAGGAGCTATGACTCGACCCCTGCAACCAATTCGGTGAGTACACACACAATCTTAAACATATATCTCGAAACAGGGCGACTACCTGAAGTATGGAAGGCAGCAAATGTTGTCCCAATTTTTAAAAAAGGAGACAGACACGAAGCATTAAACTACAGACCAGTGTCACTGACATGTATAGTATGCTAAGTCATGGAGAAGATTATCAGGAGAAGAGTGGTGGAGCACCTGGAAAGGAATGAGCTTATCAAAGACAGCCAGCACGGTTTCAGGGACGGGAAATCCTGTGTCACAAACCTACTGGAGTTCTATGACAGGGTGACAGTAGTAAGACAGAGAGAGTGGTGGTAGATTGCATTTTCATGGACTGTAAGAAGGCGTTTGATACGTTCCATACGTGATTAGTGCAAAAGCTGATGGACCAGGCAGGGATAACAGTGAAGGCACTGCAGTGGATCAGGGAATACTTGTCAGGAAGAGAACAGCGAGTCATGTACATGACGAGGTGTCAGAGTGGGCGCCTGTAACGAGCGGGGTTCCTCAGGGGTCAGTCCTCCTAAGACCAGTGGTGTTTCTGGTATTTGTGAACGCCACGACGGAAGGAATAGACTCGGAAGTGTCCCTGTTTGCAGATGATGTGAAGTTGATGAGAAGAATTCAGTCTGACGAAGACCAGGCAGAACTACAAAGGCATCTGGACAGGCTGCAGGCATCGTCCAGCAACTGGCTGCTGGAGTTCAACCCCACGAAGTGCAAAGTCATGAAGATTGGGGCAGGGCAAAGAAGACCACAGACGGAGTACAGTCTAGGGTGCCAGAGACTACAAACCTTACTCATGGAAAATGATCGTGGGGTGAGTATAACACCGGGTACATCTGAGGCGCACATCAACCAAATAACTGCTGCTGCATACGGGCGCCTAGCTAACCTAAGAACCGCATTCCGACATCTTAATTAGGAATCGTTCAGGACCCTGTACACCGTGTACGTTAGGCTTATATTGGATTATGTAGCACCAGTTTGGAACCCACACCTAGGCAAGCAAGTAAGGAAACTATAAAAAGTGCAAAGGTTTGCAACAAGACTAGTCCCGGAGCTAAGGGGTATGTCCTACGAGGAGAGGTTAAGGGAAATCGACCTGACGACACTGGAGGACAGGAGAGATAGGGAGGATATGATAACGACATATAAAATGCTGAGAGGAATTGACAAGGTGGACAGACAGAATGTTCCAGAGATGGGACACAGCAACAAGGGGACACAGTTGGACGTTGAAGACCCAGATGAATCACAGTGATGTTAGGAAGTATTTCTTCAGTCACAGAGTTGTCAGGAAGTGGAATAGTCTGGTAAGTGATGTATTGGAGGCAGGATCCATACATAGCTTTAAGAAAAGGTATGATAAAGCTCATAGAGCAATAAGAGGGACCTAGTAGCGACCAGTGAAGAGTCGGGGCCAGGAGCTGTGAATCGACCGTGCAACCACAACTAGGTGATCGCGCGCACACCCATATATATATATATATATAGCCTCTGTATGTTAGAAGTGATCAAGATCCCAGGATCGAAACGTTTTTTAATATACGTATATGTCCTAGTCACGCATCTGTCTAAGCAATTAAAATCCTTATTTTTATTAGGATTAGAATGATGAGCTGGATTATAATACCTAACTATTTTCACCTAATTCTAGAAAGTATTTTTGAAAAAAAAATAGTTATTTTGAATGACATTAAAAGGCAGTTAGAGGTCTGAGAAGATTTATAAACAGTATGATAATGGGACTGTAGGTAAGAACGACTACGGAACAACTTTTAGCGTGAAAAAGACTGAGGAATGCTGAAGTAGCCAGGCTCAGGCTGGGTTATAAATATGCCTTGCGAATTCACAGACCATGAGCACACTACAGGTTAAGTATGCTGTGAGGTTAAGTATGCTGTGAGGTTAAGTGTGCTGTGAGGTTAAGTGTGCTGTGAGGTTAAGTGTGCTGTGAGGTTAAGTGTGCTGTGAGGTTAAGTGTGCTGTGAGGTTAAGTGTGCTGTGAGGTTAAGTGTGCTGTGAGGTTAAGTGTGCTGTGAGGTTAAGTGTGCTGTGAGGTTAAGTGTGCTGTGAGGTTAAGTGTGCTGTGAGGTTAAATATGGTGTCAGGTTAAGTGTCGCTTTTATCCCTCTGTTCTTGATTGTCAGTTTATTGAGGAAAATAGAACCATAACCTGTATGTCAAAGGATCGCATTAGTGAAACTGGTATTCAAGGATTTGTTTTTTTTGAGGGGGGAAGGGGTAAGTATCCTAGATTTGTAATAGATGAATATATACCTTTAGGGTTTTGATCTACCGTACACAGGATGTATTACAACCTCAGGTTCAATGGCCTGTTATCCTGAGTGTAACAGGGAGCTTGGAGCAAAGAAACACATTAGAAGATACTCAGAATTTCTATTTCTTTCACCAATCAGTTAGATTAATATCAGACTTTTGTCTTTTCCTTCACCAATTATTACAAAAGGGCTTTACAAGTATTTACACTATATACACAAGGAGTAGTATTAGTGCACGCCACTGTTGTCTAGGCTAAACAGCAGCCAAAAGACAGACAACTTTCCACAACCAGCTCAATGCAGGAATTCCAATGACAAACCGCGAGTGGTATCCACGTCACCTTTGTCATTGTTAAACTCGCATTTTAATTGGCTGAACCGAGTCGTTGATTTGATGATGGGGCCCCATCGCCAAACCCTTAACGATGGTTCGCTGGTTGGAGGGGAGCCTATGTGGGTGTGTTTAACATGCTCCGAATAAAGGTTACGTACTCTTTGCATGCAACAGGATGGATGAAGGATACACAAAAATCTCGCCGCTACAGTCCACAGGATGAATTTTGGGTTGACAGAAATCTAGCTTCCGTTTACACGATAGATATGAGGTGCATAAACACGCTAGTCGCTACGGTCCATAGGTAGCGGATAGCGTGAAAAATATCTTCCAATCCTCGCAACTTTTATTTCTTAGTTCTGGAAGGTGATTTTCTCTCTTTTTCTAGTTTTATGCAAAATATATACGGCTGTTAGAGCGATATGAATTTTAAATTTACTCTAAAAATAAGGCATCCTAATTTCTGACTAAAAAATGTTGCAGATTGTTTTTTTTCCGCTCACCAGGAGCTTTGTCAAGCTCCTGGTGAGCGAAACGTTGCCACAGTAAAATGTCAAATTAGTTGCATTTGTGTCCTTTTACATAATATATATCCAAAAAAATTCGCTCACGTCATGTACATTTAACAAGTAACAACATATCTAAGTGGCGTACACAACATCATGTTACAGCATGTCATGTAACAACATGTCACAGCATGCCATGTTACATGCATTGCTGACACTTGGCAAGCCTATTTTCTTCCTGTTGCGACTGGGATGCCACGAGACATGGAGACCCTGGAGAGTGCCATTGTAATGTTTGAAATACGTGTTGAACATGACGTTTTTTACATTTTCCCTACCTAGGACTAGGTGTTGGTAGTTAATTTTAAGGGTTTCCAAAATAATAAGAGCTAATTTCGTTTCTATAATTGCGAAATTCCTGATAAATTATGTGGCTATGCACAATTTAAATTAGATATTTAGTTACCTCACTATCAGCATTCCAGAACAGTGGTGGGAGCCTACACTTATAGCTGCCAGAAATACCTAATTAATATCGCTTTATTTCACTCTCAATAAAATAACGTTATCGAGAATATTTTATTTTAAATTGATTAGTTTTATAATTAAAATGCAGTGAAGACCTCTACAATATGTTCATATGTTTTCTTAATAAGGACGTACAGACATGTTTTAAGTGCTTTAAACAGCAACAAGTACAGGACTCGTGTATTACCTGCAAGCCGTCTGCAACTTCTCACTGAAGCACTGTAGGAGTGTTTTGTATTCTGAATGCCATAACTAAATAATTTCATAAGCCCCCACCTTATAATAAAAACAGAGACTTCTTTGGCTCTGTTTCTTAACGGAACCTGATAGCATCCCCTTAACAGATCTAACTTAGACATACTTCGCATGTCCCTCCAGGTCAGTGATGGTATCTATTCTAATACATGTATATATTTATTCAGCTTAGTAACAGGACTGATCCTTCGTAACTCAGTATGCATGCATTTTGTGCTTTATGACTTAGGATTAGGAATACAGGGGTGAGGCTCATGCACTATTAATTTTATGATATTGGTCTTGAGAGATCATGCTTACTGAGTTAGCACAATATGGATGCTTCAAGATGTGATAAACATCATTTACATCCACTTCTTACAAAAAAAACATGCATAATTAAGGCACATCTCCAAAAATACATGAAAAAATAATTAATTTCAAAACTTTGGTTAGCTTTACGTCTGGTAGATCAGACGCCAGCTGGTTTGAATTGCTCAGTCTGAGTATTTTTCGGGCAGATGTCAATATTACCACCAAACTTATCAGTTACACTTTCAATAAATAAAAAGTCTACTGGATTCATAACGGTCACACACACTGGAGTATTATACTGATAAGTGAGCTAATGTATATAAGCTGGGAATATCGTTCTCGGGTGTGTTTACTGCATGATTTAAATCACTTAACTTGACCTTTAGTTTTAAAAGGTACATAAGTTGTGCCTGTTGTGTATTACGTGGCACACGGTGTTGAATAATGATCTAGTCCTCTACCGAAGAAACCTAACATGGCTTATTTATATCAATTCTTCTTCACCTGCTGTGCTACTCACAGGTATGCTAGGGCTAGATCATTAACCTGGCCAAGTTTATCCAGAAATTTAGGAACCTCAAGCATGGGAGCCTCGGTACTTACGAAACACTGCACACCACCGATCCAGCCCACGCTGGAAAAATTTGGCGTTTCTCTCACCGAATGTCCAAAATATTACCTAAACGAGACTGTCGAGGCCTGGTCACGGACCGGGCGCGAGGGCGTTGACCCCCGAAAGCCACTCCAGGCATACTCCAGGTGACCAAGCGAGCCTTACACGTTTTCAACTCATTTGCGTCTGAGGTAAGGGACCAACACAGTCAAAAACCAGTCCAATGAATGGTTCAGTGAATGTTGGAACTGGAAATAATGGAGCTGGTTAGATAAAAAGACCTAAATTCCCTATCACTTTTTAAGTGGTAGATGTTCTCACATGTGCGGACTCTTCTGCCATCCTCGACAAGAAAAAGAAATTGGAAATTTTGGCCAATGTCTTATTTACACCTATAAGCCTACCAATATGACTACTGCGTGCCATTGTGATTATTCTCGGTTTTCGACTTTGGTGACCCGTCTGACTTCGTGATGAGAGTTACTGAGGACTGTATAGCCTCGCCTTCACTTGGGTTACAACCCATGATGTGCTGATCCTTCTAGCACTGAAATCACATTAAAGGCATCCCCTATGATCTGGAGTCAAGAAAAAATGCAGTGTTTCGGCTGTTATTTTCTCATTTTTACCAGAGTATTTCTCCAAATGGTCTTTATTTCAAAAATCTGGAACCAAGTGGAACCAGCACCTTTGTAGAGATTTTCCTTCCAAAATAATTGATGTAAATACCTACAAAGGTGCTAATGACGTGACTATTACTCTAATTGTGAGTCTCTATATATTGCTTAAGGCCTGTAATTGCATTAATTTGTTATACTATGGAAAAAATCACAATAAATTTCGTGATTGCAAATAAGAAATAAAACCTGAGCGCTTTCATGTGCTTAAATACACATCCTCAGATTGTGTAAGCAAATGAAAGCACTCAGGTTTTATTTCCTATTTTCATTGTTATACTATACATAATAAACAAAATCACCATTTCAAAATATCAGAAAATTTTGATAAAACATAAATTTTTAAAAGTTAAATTTATGGTAGCAAATAATTCCTCTACATACTGATAAAATAATTTATGATTATTTGCTCACTATTCTCAGTAATAAACTATAATTCACTAATCATGGGGAAGGGAGGGGGGAGGGGACTTAACCAGTCGCTGAAACAAATATATAAATCAAATATAAATCAATGCCAATCTCTGCAGACATCTGTCTTCGCATCACTGATACACACTGGCTTCATCGTGGCACTTGGCCCCTTCCACCAATCTGCACAGATCTATTTAGTTTCGGTATTAATTTATCCAAAACACTAGTACTGAGCAGTATACACTCATCAGTCCCAATACAATCACTTTCAACATGATTATCTATCGTTATCTGGCATACAAGGTATTTTACCCATGTGTTTTACCTTGTAATGGTATTGGAACAAGTGCAGCCCAATCTTCTTATGGCTAAACTATGACTCGAGTCTGAGTTTCAAGCACTTCGAAAAAAATTTCAAGCTATTATTTCAGGAAAGTATGGTACTATAACACACTTTTATAAATTAAATTGTTAAACATATTAATTTCGAAGCTCCACTCTCTTCCTCCCATCATATTCCCCAGTAACGAAGGCTCGCTGTTGTTTGTAAGTTTTTAATTATTTTTTTCATAAATTCATATGCCGGACTCATTACCGATAAGTCTTGTGCCGCTCTTGGTGCTATACCTTCTGGATATTCCACTGTCGTACGATCACGGGAAGGATCATCAATACATTGCACACCGTTAGATTTACGAGAAGACTTGAGTCGTCATAATTGCAAAATCGGAAAACAGTCGGTGGCATGTGAGTTAGTGAAACTCCCAGGCTGTTATTCGCCACCTGTAAACAGTCTAGATCGATGAAACAGTAAATTAGGCCCAATATCCAAACGTCTAAGTCTTACAGGTAGCTTTACCCTTTCCACAGCAACAATGCAAAAACTCAATATACAACATGGTTTAATACTCACTGAAATGGCTGACGACCATTGCACTAACTTCACTACTTCCGCTACAGGTTTGTGGAAAGTCTTTGTGCTATTAACACTGGTCAGTAACAATCACAAATATCACCCAAGAAGGAAAAGCAGCTAGGCTCAGAAGTAACTTTTGTGATTTACATACATTCATCTCTAACCAAATCCCTATGAACAATATTTACAAAAGTATATATGCCAGCGGACGGACTGAGAAACTCTAGTTAGAAAGTATGATTACCATAGACCAAGTAACAGACCTGTACACTAAACTTTTTCCTGACACTTCAGACTTCCACCTAACGGTCACCAGATGATCTAGGGTTGCATACTCCCACTAGATAGCTCACGTTATCATGCTTACAACTGTCAAAGAAGATTACAGGAATGCACAATAAATACATACATAATTTTGCAACTTTTCCAGGTTCGACGGTAATCTGTTCCTGTCCTTTTTATCTTTTTTATTTTTCTCATTGTTTTTACGTCAGTGAGAAGAACTGTATCAGTCTAAGTATCGATTCTTGTGGAATCCCGCTTGTCACTTATCTACTATTTCTCTTCTTTAACAATCACTCTTTGTTTCCCTCCTCTTAGGTATTTTTTGGTTCTTTGTAATGCATTCCCTGGTTTCTGTTGTATTGTACTGTGTTAAATGTCATCATCAGTCCAAGAATACACAGTCTGCTCATCTGTCTGTCTGTCTCTCTCTTTCTGTCTGTCTCTGTTTTTCTCTGTCTCCCTTTCTGTCTTTCTCTGTCTCTCTTTGCCTGTCTCTCCATTCATCCCTCCCTTCCCCCATCCTTCCTTCCCTCCTCTCCTCCCCCACTCAGTTCTGTTACTAGTCACATAACTCAGGCAGGTTTGCAGAACGAGGTTTTCATTTCTTAAACCGTGCAATTGGATTTCTTTTTATGAAACCACTCCTTCCCTAACGCTCAGCCACTCTTTTCCTGATTATCTTCTCCTTTATCTTGCATTTTATGCGTGTAAAGGAGAGAGGAATGTATTTTAAAGTGCCGAGAGTATGTTTGCTGTTTCCGCCTCTTGTAGATTTTAGCTAGAAGTGTGTCTGTAATCACCTGTTTTATGTGCCTAATATATATATATATATATATATATATATATAAATAATCGTGCCGAATAGGAACTAAATAAGCACTTTAAACAGATGATTTCACACACACACACTGCTAGCTAAAAAAATTGTTTGTTATCCTTCCTTAGTCTGCATGACGCTTCTCCATATCCTTTGACAGGGCGGATTTGGCTTCGTAATCGCAGGGTACAGAGGACAAGATGGGATGAATCCATCTCCATGTTAATTGTCTTGATGAGAGAGGCTGGCTGGGGGCTGGGTACGAGGAGCCTCTTGGGATGTGGTTATCCTTCTCATGTTAACATACCAAACTATGATCCCTCGCTGGGGGATTCGAATCTGTCATTACTCTGTTCGACCCGACACCTTCACCCACGTGATTGACTTTATTATCCAGTTCAAGAAATCCGAGGTAAACATTGCAACATATGTAAATTTTTCACTTGCAATAAAATAAAAAAAATAGCTTATTACGCAGTTTGAGCGCAGTGAAAGAGAAGTTCCATGTACATTTGTGGTCATGTACAAAATGAGAGCTTACACAAACTGTATACATGCTCAGGCTTTACATACCCAGGCTTTACATACCCAGATTTCATACCCAAACTGTATACATAAATTTACATCTATACGTAAATACTTGGCAATCTTAACAGAAAGTACCTGTGTATACGAAAGAAAAAAAAAGGCTGGATGCAGATATCAAAATTGAATAACTGACTAAATTTTAAACCTAATGACTTTTTACAGACATAGAACTATATTTGCGCCATTTAGCCCAATTAAATTTTGAAAGCAAATGTGATTAGCTTCATCAAATTAAGAGAGCCTTGCGTTTCTCTTCTGTAACAGTTGAATAAACACTTAAAATTGGTGTCTGGGATGAAGTCACTTTTTAAATACGCATTGACAGTTCTTCAAATTGTTTGATACCTAAATACTCAAAATATCGCGTATAACATTAACAATGACATTAAAAAATTATGTTCAAACCTTCGTGCTTATGCTGTTATTATTACTACTACTACTCCTACTATTAATAATACAAATACTACTACTGCAACTACTGTTAGTTATTACAACTCTTGCTCCTGCTACTACTAATTCCACTATTAGTGCATCTACTGCCACTATTACCACTGCTGTTGATACTGCTCTGGCATTACTGATACTATTGTTATTACTACTGCCACAGTAAATATTTACCACATTACTACTTCTACTACTGCTGCTATCACTATTACTAATAATGCTACTTCTGCTGCGTCTGTTTCGCCTGCTTCTGCTAATACAATTAATGATAGTGCCGCTGCTGCTGATTATCATAATGTATTGCTGCTACTACTACTACTATTTACTACTACTACTACTACCACTATTTCTAAAACTATTCCTTCTACTACTATTGTTTCTAATACTGTCGCCTCTGCAATATATGCCCTTGTTTCCGCTATTGCTAAAACAACTTCTACTGCAACTAATATTGCTATTTACACTGCTGCCGCCGCCGCCGCCGCTGCCACCACCGGGAAAAGGAGGAGGACAGGAAGGATAAAAAGAATTAAAGTGGGAGGACACGGAGGAAAAACTAAGACGAGGGAAAGAGGAGGAATAATAATAAAATTTTATTATTATAATTATTATGAGAGTCGGCAGTATTCCACTGATGTGGGAGGAAGAATTAGGTGAGAGATTTAGTATGGATCTGCTGCCTCTCTCCCCTTTTATTTATTCTTCTCTACCCTCCTTGTATTTTCATTATGTCCAGTTTTTCCCACTTTCAGTCCGTAAATCAATCTCTCTCTCTCTCTCTCTCTCTCTCTCTCTCTCTCTCTCTCTCTCTCTCTCTCTCTCTCTCTCTCTCTCTCTCTCTCTCTCTCTCTCTCTCCCACCCCCCCTCCCCCATTGTATGAACCACGGATGGTTCTTCCACTAATGTGGAATAATGATTCACGTAATTTCCCAAGCATAGCTTAATTAATATACGGTTAATTAACTCTCTCATTATTTTGGAACTGTGAGAGGGATATTTCTCCCGGTGTTGTGGAATTTTTAAAGAAATAAATTTCTCAGTATTGTGGAATTGGAACATGGAAAATTCCTCCCAGTTTTCGTAACTCCAGACAGAAAATCTCTCTAGACTTGGTGGGATTTATATTTTGTTCTGCCTAAGTCCCCCACTTCAAGTCAATGGCTTACTTGGTAACAACTTGAAGCAGTTCAGGAGACTTGGTGTCGCAAGTATACGGCACAAAGAACTTTGTTCAGTAATGTTTATGTTTTTGTTTCTTTTATTATTATAATAATTAATATTCCTATTATTATAATTATTATAATTAATATTCCTATTATAATTATTATAATTAATATTCCTATTATTATAATTAATATTCATATTATTATAATTATTATAATTAATATTCATATTATTATAATTATTATAATTATTATTCATATTATTAATCTTCCTATTATTATTAATCTTCCTAATATTATTAATCTTCCTAATATTATAATCTTCCTATTATTATTAATCTTCCTAATATTATTAATCTTCCTAATATTATTAATCTTCCTATTATTATTATTCCCATAATTAATATTCATATTATTAATAGTATTCCTATTATTATTAATAATAATAATCCTATTATTACTAATATTTCTATTATCCTTATTATTATTATTATTATTAACACAAGAACATAAAATAGCACCACACAAGGCCCACTGGCCCAAGTTAGTGAGGTCCAACTCACACCCACTCACGTATTTGTCTAACCTATTTTTTAAACTACACAACGTTTTAGCTTCAGTTACGTTACTACGTAGTTTGTTCCTCTCATCTATAACTCTATTACCAAACCGATGTTTTCCTATATTACAGGGAAATTTTTCTTTTTTTTTAATTCCCCTTAGGTTGCAGTGCGATGGTTGAGAACGTCTGTGAAGATCGGGTTCAAACTTTCAGAGTTAGTATATCTTAGTTGAATGTTTGGATTGCCTTTGATCTTTGTAGGTCCCATTCAGACAAGTTTAAAAATGAAATTCTGTTTGCGGTTTCCATGGGATTATTTGAGAACGTTTCACTTGATAGTCTTCAAACTTTCAATACATTTCTCGAAAGAAATGTTAGTTAGTTTTATGATGCCTAGGTGCAAATGTGATAATAGTATAGCATAATAGAGCGGAGATTATTTCCATTCGAAAGTTGAAAATTGCCCTTTCTGACTGGCTTTAAATTTCCAGCTCCGGTGTATTTTGTCCAAAAGAATGATTGAATTGTTTGGGGAAAGAGCATGTGTCAATTTTATTATTGGGATATTGGTATAAATGCAAGAGCTTGAGAAGGCTTTTTCTGACCGTTTTCTAACTCTTGATTTAGAAAGGCATGTGAGCAAATGCTAGGACATACTAGAAAACGTTTAGGTCCTAGGACCTAGGTCACTATGAGTTGTGACCTAGGTCACTGAAGTGTGACCTAGGTCACTGAGGTGTGACCTAGGTCCTGGGACCAAGGTCACTATGAGTAACTCACACCCCATATATATATATATACTGTCATTTTAACCTCCGTATGTTAGAAGTGAACAAGGTACCAAGACCGAAACGTTTTCTATTATATAGGTCCTAGCGTTTGCTCACGTGCCTTTTTAAACCAATTTTTCGGTATCTTTTACCAAAGTTTATATCAAACTCAACACAAGTGCGTCGCACTTAGATAAACATCACGTTAAAGTTCGATCTGCATAGATGCCACTTTGCTTGTTTTATTGTATAAATTAGTTGATTTCTGTACAGCTGCATAAGAATGCCTCTTTATCTCAGCATCAAACTTTCAGTTTTGGTGTATTTCATCTTATAAAGATTTTGCTTTGTTGTGCGTTTTAGCACCTATGAGCTAATTTTATTAAAAAAAAATATGGTCCAGTACATATATTGCATATGAAGATATCGCAGGAAGTTCACAAGGTTCAGTCTATATGAAGATAAGGCAGGAAGTTCACAAGGTTCAGTCTATATGAAGATAAGGCAGGAAGGTCACAAGGTTCAGTCTATTGGTTTCCGTAATGAGAGACTAACCCGTCTCTACCCTTGAAAACCATTGTCTCGAAGTACCACGTTAACCAGGAAAGTCTACGGTCTAAGCCAGCCACGTTTCGTATGATTGGTGTCCAGCGCCGACTCCAGCCCATCCTTTTGATAAGCCAGTCATATGGGTAACTGTTTAACGAACCTTAATAGAGACGACTTATCTGACTAATGTGTTTAATGGGTCCACATTTTTCTTTGTTCACGAGGCAAAACATTTTCTAGTTTTTATCTTATATATCATTTATTGGCATTGTTGTATATTATATTTCGATAATATATATGCTAAGACTCCTAACAGTTAATTATCAAAAGTTTCTAACTTACCACTAACTTGAATATTATATTTATCCATAAAAAAGTGCAAAATAACTAAATCCAGAAGAAACTGTTTCTCATGGTTCTCTTCTTTTAGAAAACTCAGAAAATAATTCCTTAACATTTCACAGAAAACACAGACAGACAGACAGACACACACACACACACACACACACACACACACACACACACACACACACACAGACAGTTGGAAAGGCAAACATGCAAATTATCCATAAACGTATCAATCACTGTCAAACAGAAACACCTCACACACCAGCATGTTAGGCTGAGGGGCTGAAATATTAAAAGAAGGCACGTGTGTGTCTCGGCTATTTTGGCTATAATGAGATGTGCTGGCTAGATACTCTTGGTCATAACAATACATAGGTAAAGTTTTCAAATATTTCAGCAAAGTATTATAAAGTTATTACATGATGTAAGGTTTGGATAGGCAAAATTCGTCACTAGAGCTTTTCGTCATTTGATTGAGGCCTTCCGCTGGCTTATTTAATCAGTTTGTTTATTATTACAATAATATAAAATACTGCTCGTTGGGCTAGTTCACCAAACAGGGAGCAGAATGAAATTAGCTCAGAGGCACCCACACCACCGTATGTCCTCGGATGACGGTGTCTGAGACCTATGTCTCCCATGGGAGGAGATACAAGTACCCCCTCATCATCTGTGACCAACTGTCCCCAGGCCTAGGCACGTTCCCCGCCCTCACGGGGCTCGTATGGAGAAGCTAGGCCCCTTGTCTGCCATATTCCACGCCCCAGGGGCTTCCGTGGGAATGGCAGTCAAGTGAGCTGCAGATGGTAGCAATCTCTGGCACCTACCCCGCCCTAGAAGGGCTGAGCATGATGTTTATCCACCCCTATTCTAAACATAACGAAAAAAATATTTTTCATTGTTTGTTTATTATTAAATTATTATAAACGTATCCAAAATATATTTAGTTGGATTAGGCTAAATTAAATTGCGCTTGTTATAATAAGGTTAGGTAAGTTTTCTAATATTATTTTTTGTGCAAAATTATTTTTTTTTACATTAACATTAATGAATAAAATATCTTTAAAAGTATAAGAGAAAATTTTAGAAAGGTCATAATTTTAAATGAGTTCTTGCAAATTGACCAGTTTTACCTATTAGGTACTATATATATATTATGTAATGTCGTGCCTAATAAGCTGAACTTGCCGACGCCGAATTCCCTTAAAAATTACAATTTTCCGATAAATTCTTATACAGTTTCAATGATACATTTTTTTTTATTGAAAATGACATAACATCATTATTTTTGGACAAACCAAACTTAGAAACCTCACCTAACTTAATCTAACGTAATCATAGTTCAGTTTATATTTAATATATTTAAAATCAATTATGTATATTTTCTCGTTATATACAAATTGATTTTAGCAGATTTATGGCAAAAACAATTTGCGGTTAGAAATAGAAAATAGAACAAATAAAACCAATAAAGAAAACTTAACAGTGTTCAGAATAAGAAAACGACCAACAGAAAATGGGAGCCGAGTCGAGTCATATGAGAAACAGTGTCAGTTTCGTTCCTAGAATGTGTTGCTTCATATTGAGAGAGAAGTTATCATCCCTCTGGGCATTGCATTGTCTACTTATTCCAGATAAAATCTCCTGATTGCAGCAAAGCGACTTATAGCGTGTCCTTGTTGTCGGGACACGGGACATGTTCAGCATACTGAGTTAAGTATATTAGAATGTTAGTTATAGCTTACATTTGTGCTGGTCCACTTTTGCGTAAATAATACATGAAACATTGAGTTCCTAAGGATTAATTAGATTAATATAGTTTAGTTATATAATTTAAATGGGTTGGTCTTAATGTAAATTAGGATAACCTGGGTAAGCTCAACCAAAATTGGCTTAATTTTTTTCGGTTGTTTCATGTGATCCAGGAAAAGGAATTTGTGTGTGTGTATATATATATATAAAATATATATATATATATATATATATATATATATATATATATATATATATATATATATATATATATATATATATATTTATTAACACATCGGCCGATTCCCACCAAGGCAGGGTGGCCGAAAAGAAAAACTTTCGTCATCATTCACTCCATCACTGTCTTGCCAGAGGGGTGCTTTACACTACAGTTATAAAACTGCAACATTAACACCCCTCCTTCAGAGTGCAGACACTGTACTTCCCATCTCCAGGACTCAAGTCCGGCCTGCCGGTTTCCCTGAATCCCTTCATAAATGTTACTTTGCTCACACTCCAACAGCACGTCAAGTATTAAAAACCATTTGTCTCCATTCACTCCTATCAAATACGCGCACGCATGCTTGCTGGAAATCCAAGCCCCTCGCACCCAAAACCTCTTTTACCCCCTCCCTCCAACCTTTCCTAGGCCGACCCCTACCCCGCCTTCCCTCCACTACAGATTTATACACTCTCGAGGTCATTCTGTTTCGTTCCATTCTCTCTACATGTCCGAACCACCTCAACAACCCCTCCTCAGCCCTCTGGATAATAGTTTTGGTAATCCCGCACCTCCTCCTAATTTCCAAACTCCGAATTCTCTGCATTATATTCACACCACACATTGACCTCAGACATGACATCTCCACTGCCTCCAGCCTTCTCCTCGTTGCAACATTCATCACCCATGCTTCACACCCATATACGAGCGTTGGTATAACTATACTTTCATACATTCCCCTCTTTACTTCCATGGACAAAGTTCTTTGTCTCCACAGACTCCGAAGTGCACCACTCACCCTTTTCCCCTCATCAATTCTATTCTACTAAAAAAACGAATAAGAAAAGCTATATATATATATATATATATATATATATATATATATAAATATATATATAACAATTCGCAAACGGGCGAAATTATTTACGAACATTATCTATCAGTCCACTGTTGGATTCGAACCTGCAATTCGGCATCAGAGTACACAGTACTTTATCCACACATCTGGAGTCTGACTGTAGCGATTAAGCACTGTGTACTCTGTTTCCGAGTTTGCAGGTTCGATTCCTGCTGCGGACTGAGAAATAATATTTATCTTTAAATCTTGTCTATTAAGACAGTCGGCGACTCTGGTAAGGGACACGGCGGCGTCACTGCCGACACTAAACTATATAATGCTGGACGGTCGACCGCTGAATCACACCCATATTTTGTAACATAAATGGTAGCATCGGATAAGTTTAAATATGTTGAGTGTTTTCATAACGGCGGTCGCCTGAAGAAATTTCATGCCTTATTCGGCAAGAAGAGCGTTGCTATTTAAGCCAAAATCGCAGTCTTACCTATTCGGCAAGACATATATGTCGTGCCGATTAGGTAAAACTGGTCAATTTGTAAGAACTCATTTAAAATTAAGTCCTTTCTAAAATTTTCCCTTATAAGTTTAAAGATATATTTTTTTTCATTTATGGTAATGAAAAAATTTATAATTTTGTACCAAAAGAACCTTAGAAAACTTACCTAACCTTATTATAAAAAGCGCAATTTAATTTAGCCTAACCCAACTAAATATATTTTAGATAAGTTTACAATAATTTAATAATAAATAAACACAATTAAATATATTTTTTTCGTTAGGTTCAGAATGATTTTCGCGAAATTATTGCATACACAAATTTTCGCTTGTCTTATATGGCAAGAAGAGCGTTGTTATATATATATATATATATATATATATATATATATATATATATATATATATATATATATATATATAGTACGGGGTTTACTCCACAAACGGTTGGGTTTAGTCCTGACTCTTTCTCTTCTACTGCAGTTCTTCCTCTCACCGGCTATTCTTCGTCTGTCCCTACTTCCCCCTCGCCCCTAGTGGGTCTTTACCTGTGAGTCTGAATGAATGAATATATATATATATATATATATATATATATATATATATATATATATATATATAATTATATATGCATTGCGTCAGATTCTCATTATTCTTGACGTGTCCTTCGAGAACTAGATGAATTTCGGGGCAGTGCAATACGAAAAATGTATCCCTAAATCTCATAAGCCCAACCCTCTCTAAAAAAGAATTTTACAGAGTGCGGCGTGAGTTTCTGTGGCAGTTAAATACAAACATGGAAAATCTGAGACATGGGAACTTGTATCTTTATTTCCTCCAAAAAAAAAAGAAGAGAAAATCGGCCCCTACACAGCCCAAAACCAATTTAAATCTTAAAGTTGGACACAACATGTATGGAAGCGTTAAATCCAATCAGAAGAGTAATTCTCTAGTTATCACACAGACGGTTTTATCGAGATTATTAACAAGAACGGTTAGTTACCGAGAATAACCCAATAAAATCAGGAAGAAATCGAGGACTACTTTTTATTTTATTTCCACCCGCTGTCTTTTAACCTTCTCCCCCAGGATGCGACCCACACTGGTCACCAACATGCAGGTGGGCCTTACTAAATGAACTGGGGCGGGAAACATAAGAAAATGTACCCAAATTTTCCTCTCGTGAAGGGAATTGAGTCCTTGTTCCTCAATGTGCGAGTTAAGGCTGGGGTATACCCGGAGGGTGTTTCAGGGGTCAACGCCCCCGCAGCCCGGTCTATACCAAGCCTCGCGGTGGATCACGGCCTGATCAACCAAACTTTAACTGCTGGCCGCATGCAAATCGACGTAGGAACCACCGCCCGGCAGGTCAAAATTAGGTTAACTTTATCCCCAGGATGCGACCCACACCAGTCGCCTAACACCCAGATAACTACTTTGCTGCTTGGTGAACATTCCACCCTTAACGGGGATCGAACCACGGACACTATGAGCTGAGAGCGCTACCAACCGGGTTTACAGCAGGTGAGAGGAACCCTGTTCAGGCTTTGGACATACACAGAAATCGAACCCTGGATCTTTTCGATTGTTAGCCTAATACTCTACTAGTGAATAATTAATTTGAAATACACTTTTAAAATTACCAGAATAAAATAACTGGTAGTATATTAAGTGCATTCCACCAGTCACTGAACGATACTCTTAAATGAACGTTGCTCACTCAATGAGACGTTAATGTTTGCTGTGTTTGGTGAGGTGAGTGAAGAAGTGAGTTAAGCTCAGTGTTGAGCTCAGAGCTCCACTTATTGTTGCTGAAGGACTCTTCACTTAATGAACTGGAGTTAACATTAATCCTCTCCCCCTTTCCTTGGATAAATCCTGACTACCACTTAGTCCCCGGATTTAATGCTTCTCTATGAATGCAATAATTATAATAAATGTTCTCGGCACCCTTTTAAATAATATTTTTGGCTGCAAATCTTGTCTCGTTATATTATCCTCGCGATTTATCCATTTTTAATGATGTTTTCATACGAAAGCTTATTAAATGAACCGGATTAAAATTCGTTCGTCAAAAGTGAAATGAAGCCATTTGAAATAGAGATATAGAAACTAATATTGATCTTTTGATCAAAGTAACAGTACTGGACGAGGTATCATCCTGGGTATTAAAATAATGCCACGAAGATAGCTGTCAATTGTCGATTTCTTTTGAACTTTCAGTTGAAGTCTTCCGATAGGGGATTTTCCTCAAGGAAGGTTCTTGATGCTGGTGAGGGGCTCTTGATCTAGGGAATTGGACCTGTACTCCAATTCCCTAAATTTAGCCTGAATGCTTTCCATCTCCCCCCCCCCCACGCTGTATAACCAGTACAGGTGTTGCGCCCCACATAATAATTGAATGGAGATTCCTTAATTCTTAAGGGAGGTTAATCCCAGGAATTGGAGCTAATTTCGCCATTCATTGTTCAAAGCTGACTACTTCCCATCCCCCAAGAAGCTCTAAGACCCTGACGAATTTAAAACTTTCCAACAATAATAATTATAATTCAATAGAAGAGGATCACCGCCACGGGTGGAAACAATGGGCATGTTTCCTTACACCTGCTGCCCCTGTTCACCTAAAAGCAAGTAGGTACCTGAGTGTTATGTCCCCTTACATCTGTCACTGTTCACCTAGCAGTAAGTAGGTATCTGGGTGTTAGTCACCTTACACCTGCTGCCCCTGTTCACCTAGCAGTAAGTAGGTACCTGGGTGTTAATCCCCTTACACCTGTCCCTGTTCACCTAGCAATAAGTAGGTACCTGGGTGTTAGTCGACTGTTGTGGGTCGCCTCCCAGCGAGGTTTAGTTTGCCTTAGCAGAGAGCTCAGGCAGGATAACGGCTCTTAGCTAGTAAAATTGATCCTAGTAAAAATTAGAAACCTCAGCATTTTAGGAGTGTAGGATCAGGTTGGTTTGCCAGGACGGGTCCTGGCCCGGGTCTTCTCCCTCTGGCGACCCAGGACAAATTTTAGGAGTGTCTCACTAGCAAGTGTTGCTGCTAAAAACACTGGAAGGTGTTGCGAGAATCTGGAAGGTGTTGCGAGAATATTATGATATAAAAAATACGCAAATTTCATGTGGATTCCTCAGAAATAGTAACTAGAAAAATATTGCTCAAATATTTCTTTATGAAAAATGTGATAAATAGCATATATTTTAGATCTACACCAGAATTTTTTTGCATATCCTTTATCGTGATTTATTAAGAGGTATAAAAGTTTAAAATTTATGAGGTTAAGAAATTTATAATCATGAAGCTAAGACGACTTCATGAATTCAGATTTTTACGAATTCAGATTTGAAATTCTGATATATATGAGAAAAAATGAAATTATGAACAAGAATTTTTTAGTAGGAAGGTGAACGATATTTAAAGGACAAATGTCACTAGAGGAGTACCACGAGGATCAGTGTCCCTTGCTGGGACCCACGAGGATCAGTGTCCCTTGCTGGGACCCACGAGGATCAGTGTCCCTTGCTGGGACCCACGAGGATCAGTGTCCCTTCTGGGACCCACGAGGATCAGTGTCCCTTGCTGGGACCCACGAGGATCAGTGTCCCTTCTGGGACCCACGAGGATCAGTGTCCCTTGCTGGGACCCACGAGGATCAGTGTCCCTTCTGGGACCCACGAGGATCAGTGTCCCTTCTGGGACCCACGAGGATCAGTGTCCCTTGCTGGGACCCACGAGGATCAGTGTCCCTTGCTGGGACCCACGAGGATCAGTGTCCCTTGCTGGGACCCACGAGGATCAGTGTCCCTTGCTGGGACCCACGAGGATCAGTGTCCTTGCTGGGACCAACGAGGATCAGGTCCTTGGGACCAGGATCAGGTCCCTTTCTGGGACCCACGAGGATCAGTGTCCCTTTCTGGGACCCACGAGGATCAGTGTCCCTTGCTGGGACCCACGAGGATCAGTGTCCCTTGCTGGGACCCACGAGGATCAGTGTCCCTTGCTGGGACCCCCGAGGATCAGTGTCCCTTGCTGGGACCCCCGAGGATCAGTGTCCATTGCTGGGACCCACCCCCGAGAATCAGTGTCCCTTGCTGGGACCCCCGAGGATCAGTTTCCCTTGCTGGGACCCCCGAGGAACAGTGTCCCTTGCTGAGACACACGAGGATCAGTGTCCCTTGCTGGGACCCACGAGGATCAGTGTCCCTTGCTGGGATCCACGAGGATCAGTGTCCCTTGCTGGGACCCCCGAGGATCACCCTTACATGTGGGATCACACAATGATCACCATCACTACCAGGGTCATTTGAAGGATCATTTTCACTTGTAAGATCATACAAGGATCAGTATCGCTAGTTGGATCCTACAAGGATCAGTACCACCACAGGGATCCCACAAAGATCAGTACCACCACAGGGATCCCACAAAGATCAGTACCACCACAGGGATCCCACAAAGATCAGTACCACCACATGGATCCCAAAAGGATCAGTACCACCAGTGGGACCCCAGTGATATACTTAATCTACATAAATGACTTACTAGAACGAATACATTAAAATCTAAATATATTTACAGTGGTGATGACTCACATGCTTGCAAGAAGATGGTGCAACATTCTGCACCAGGATTCAGTTAATCCGGTAAATTACCATCGCACTGCAAGGGAAGGATTTAATTCCACTTTGATAAATGTCTAGTTATGTAATGGCTTATAGCGATAATAGTCCTTGTAAATAATGTAGTCAAATTCACTTTATTAATAATGCAGTAAAGTAAACTCATCAAAAATAGGTAAATAATACATTAGATGAATAAAGAAAATACAGTTCACTAAGATTGTATAATAGACGCCTGAAATGAACTAAAATAGGTCACATTAGAAATGAGAAACAGGAAAAAAATGCAAAATAGGCCTCATTAGGAATATAATAAGGACCTAATTAAAAATGTAATGTGTGTGAAGCAGTCTTAGCCACATGTTGAGATCATTATGCAGGTGAAAAGCTTACTTATCGTCCCATTAATCACATCAACACACTAGTGTTAAACTCTTATCTTATAATGACGAGAGACCTGAATTGTATTCTAACATTGTCCCCTCAAGGGAGGTTCTTTGATGTCATTGAAGGGCTCTTAATGGAAGGGTCATACTGTGCCTCAAAGGCACTATATGACCCCTATGAGTTTAGTGCTTCCCCATATATATAATGTTAGGGTTAGGTTAGGTATGGTAAGGTTTGTCAGGACACAGGACAAGTGCTTCCTGTCGCTGGTCTTAGTCAGAAGATGACCCACCGTTGGAGATTTTGGTCATCTGACCGAGGCCTTCCGCTGGCTAACAGGTCCGTCCCTTAAAAAAATATGGTCATAATTATAACCATTTATATTATAATGTTCTAACCATTTCACCATTCTCAGATATGAGAATGGTGAAAATAACTTTGGTAAAAGAGTTAAACTTTAGAAAAAGAATGTAAGTCACAATAACATGAATGGAACAATTGACAACAATCCCACAATTTACAGAGATTACGTTGAGTTGAACGTGTTTCCTTGTGCCTGCTGCCCCTCTTCACCTAGCACTAAGTAGGTACCTGGGAGTTAGCCGACTGCTGTTGGTCACATCCTGGGAGACAAAAAATGCTCTGCATAACCAGGGGCTTTCTAAAAAAGAAAGTTTGCCAATAAAGTCAAGAAGGTTTACCTTAGTTGTATCATGTACTTTGTAGGAATAAAGACTGCTTTTTATTATTATTATCATTATTTTCAACACACCTGCCGTATCCCACAGAGGCAGGGTGACCTAAAAAAGAAAAACGAAAGATTTTTCTTTTAAATTTAGTAAATTATACAGAAGAGGTTACTAGCTTCTCGCTCCCGGCATTTTAGTCGCCTCTTACGACACGCATGACTTACGAAGGAAGAATTCTTTTCCACTTCCCCATGGATATTATTATTATTATTATTATTATTATTATTATTATTATTATTATTATTATTATTATTATTATTATTATTATTATTATTATTATTATTATTATTATTATTATTATTATTATTATTATAAGAGAAACATGGTAGATAGGATGTCAGTAACTGTTAGATTGTTAGTAAAGAGATAAACCAAAATTCTGAAGAGAATGAATGCGTTGGAAGACACAAGGGAAAATCTGAAAATTATTTGCAGGTTCATGAACGAATGTGTGAAGAAGAGAAAGGATTTGTTGCTGCCATCACGAGGATGAGCTGGAAGCGATTTTTTTCAAACTGCTTATAAGAAACAGTGCAAGGACGGACACTGGGAAGTATTTCTTAAGTAAGAGACTGATGGCTGGAATAAGTTCACGAAGAAAGCAATATTTTCAGACACACACACACACACACACACACACACACACACACACACACACACACACACACACAAACACACACACTCTGTTACCTTTAATGTAATTTTAATTTAACTTTGTTTATCTACGTGTGGAGGGAAGAAAAGGTGAAGGAAGCAATGGAGGAAGAGAAGGAAGGAGGAATTCAGAAGAGGGAGTGAAGAAGTGACGGGCAAATGGAAGGATAGTGTGAGGGGAGGATTAGAGGGAAGGAAGGTAAAGGTAGGGGGAGGGAGGGAGAGAAGTATGGAGGGAAGGAGGGAGGTAGTGAGAGAGGCAGAAAGGATTCCTTTCAGGGAGAAGCGAGCTAATCATTCAACTCTCACACCCACATCCATTGTTTTCAAGTTACACTTAACCCACCTCTCTCTCGACCCCTTCCCCCCTCTCTCTTATCTTTTTCAATAAACTGCCTCTTCTTACTTCCCTTCCTCGTCCTTCTGCTCCTCTCTGCAAACCTCTTGTTCGTCCCTCTGGTCTTCTGTTCCCTGTACATCACTCTACCTTGTGTTCCCTCTACGTCACTCTACCTTGTGTTCCCTCTACGTCACTCTACCTTGTGTTTCCTCTACGTCACTCTACCTTGTGTTCCTTCTACGTCACTCTACCTTGTGTTCCCTCTACGTCACTCTACCTTGTGTTCCCTCTACGTCACTCTACCTTGTGTTCCCTCTACGTCACTCTACCTTGTGTTCCCTCTACGTCACTCTACCTTGTGTTCCCTCTACGTCACTCTACCTTGTGTTCCCTCTACGTCACTCTACCTTGTGTTCCCTCTACGTCACTCTACCTTGTGTTCCCTCTACGTCACTTGTCACTACGTCACAAGCTTTCACTGGGATGATAGTTTTGCCCTATGTGGGGTTTGCTAAGATTTTATAGAACTCTCAAAGCGAAACGTAGTCCCGTTAAAAACTTATTTTTAAACCTGACTTCATCCTGTCTTTTCATTTCCTTCTCCAAATCTCTCCTCGTTACTTTCTTACCCTCTTTATCACTCGTTCTCCAATTCCCACATGTATGAAGTACATTATTTATGAAGGAAAATAACAGGGGAAACTGCTCCTTTTTCTTCCCACAATCTATGAAATTCACTTTTTTTGAGAGAGAATACGAGAGTGAAGTAATATTAACTGTCTCACCAGTGTGTGGAAACCCATCATGAGCGAGGGAATAAGACGGGGAACCTCACTTGAATTACACTAGGTCAGCTAATATATGAGCCCCATCCTGTGTGGTGCCAGGAAAACATGGCTAGTTTTCGTTTTATCAGTGCCATTATCATGATGCATAGAGTGGTTGCATACATCTGATGTTCCAGGTAGGTAGGTAGACTTAAGTTAAATAATAATAAAATCGTATTTCTGCTCTTTTCCCCACTTATTTCTATACTCTCATCCTCTTTGCGTCTCCCGCTTTCGTTCTCTCTCTCCCAATCCCCTCACACCCATCTTTTTTTTCATTCTCCCTTCCTCTTCCATTTCGCTCTCTTTCTCGTTCTTTTTGCATGCTATTACTTTTTTTATTCTCTACCTCTTCCCCACCCGTCACTTCCGCCCCCCGTTCATACCTTTCACCTGCTTTCCCTACACTCTTCTCCCACACAAAGTCCAAAGGCTTACCTCGCCTTCTGCCAGATTTGCATAACTGCATGTTCTCTGCCTCTTATATTTACACGGGGCTGACACGCTGGTAAACACGTCAGTTCTCACTCTTGTAAACAAATATCCACAGACGCAAGAACTTGTAAACACAGTAATATACTCTGGGTTTTACACACACACAGACTAGTCTGCTCTTTGGAACCCATGTAAGCAGAATCATTAACACGACGATGAATTACGCACTTAATGTTTTCCGTATTTTTTTATTGTGTGTGTTTGTGTGTGTGTCCATCCGAATAGGTAAAACTTGCGATTTGGGCTTAAATAGCAACGCTCTTCTTGCCGAATAAGGCAAGCGAAAATTTGTGTATATAATAATTTCGCAAAACTCATTCTGAACCTAACGAAAAAAAAAAAAAAAAATCATTGTGTTTATTATTAAATTATTGTTAACTTATCTAAAATATATTTAGTTGGATTAAGCTAAGTTAAAATGCGGTTGTTATAATATATATATATATATATATATATATATATATATATATATATATATATATATATCTTTTCAACACGTCAGCCGTTTCCACCGAGGCAGGGTGGCCCAAGGAAAACGAAAGTTTCTCCTTTTACATTATAATTATTCATATATATATATTATATATATATATATAGTTTAACAAAACTAGGTTCAACATATTATATATATATATATATATATATATATATATATATATATATATATATATATATATATATATATATATATATAATATGCCGAACCGGCTAGTTTGGCCTAAAACGCAAGGTGTTTTCAGACGAATAAGCCAAAAGGAAATTTTCTCTCAATTTCCTATTTTCCTTATTAAACACTATCATATTTACTTTGAAAAATCTTCTCATGTGCTAATTCTTACCCTTAGCATTCATTTTTCCTCAAGTCGACAGAATCCACAATTCACCAATCTCACAGCAACTCTTCTATAACCACAAAAAAATGTACCACTTCAGGAAGGCATTCTTAAATTCGTGCGAAATCTCCTCAACAACTTCTTCGTCCAACTGTCTCGCTTCAGCCCATCTTTCTCCCAGCTGTTGTTGCTCCTTCTATTCACTGTCTCATCTTTCTCCCAGCTGGTGTTGCTCCTTCTATTCACTGTCTCATCTTTCTCCCAGCTGTTGTTCATGCCTTTCACTGTCTCATCTTTCTCCCATCTGTTGTATTGAACTAATTCACCTATACGTACTTCTCTTTTTAGTACTTACCTTCTCTTTTTAGTACTTACCTTCTCTTTTTAGTACTTACCTTCTCTTTTTAGTACTTCTCTTTGTAGTACTTTCTTTCTCTTTTTAGTACTTTCCTTCTCTTTTTAGTACTTATCTTCTCTTTTTAGTACTTACCCTCTCTTTTTAGTACTTACCCTCTCTTTTTAGTACTTACCTTCTCTTTTTAGTACTTACCTTCTCTTTTTAGTACTTACCTTCTCTTTTTAGTACTTACCTTCTCTTTTCAGTACTTACCTTCTCTTTTTAGTACTTACCTTCTCTTTTTAATACTTACCTTCTCTTTTTAGTACTTACCTTCTCTTTTTAGTACTTACCTTCTCTTTTTAGTACTTACCTGCAACAAAATAATGATTCAGCCTGACAGTCGTCCTCTGAACACAGCGTCTACTTGCAGAAGCCTGACCAGCAATCCTTGATTCGTTACCACAGTCTTGCTAACTCTGCTCACTGAACATGTCATATTGAAGAGTATACGTAGTTATTCATCCTAATACAGTGGAATTTCGGTGTTTGAGCTTAATTGGTTCCTAAGTGGTGTTCGAACTGCGATAAGTTTTATGTCCGAAATAGAATTTCACCGGATTTAATTATCAGCTTCACACACTGGTGAATGTTGAAGCGACTCTTCCAAAAGTCTCTGAGAGGTCACTTTTGTAACAGGGCTCCCCTCAAGAAAGGTTCCTTGACGCTGGTGAAGGGCTCTTGATCTAGGGAATTGGTTATGTTCTCCAGTTCCCTGAATTGAGTCTTAATGCCTTCCATTTCCCCCCACAGGCGCTGTGTAAACCCAACGGTTTTAGCGCTCCCCCATGATAATTGAGCAAATAAATTAATGAGAATTATAGGTAGTAGGTTTGAGAGGCAGTAACTACCCAGTGAGGTATTACCGTCCTGTCAAATGAAAACCAGTAATTGTTTTACGCAATTGTAGGATTGTTGGTGTCTTTTTCTTCCTGTCTCATAAACACTCAAGATACACCTTGCTACTTCAACGTACATGTAGGTCACACTACACATGCATGTACACACATGTATGCACATCCATTTGAGTTTTTTTCTGTTTTCTAAATAGTTTTTGTTCATATTTGTTTCCTTTCATCTACATGGAAAAGTGGAGAAGAACCCTTTCCCCGTAAGCCTTGCTTGTCGTAAGAGGAGATTAAAATGCCGGGAGCAAGGGGCTAGTAACCTCGTCTGTATTAAATACTAAATATAAAAACTATTTTTTTTTTATAAATTTTGGATGTTTGAATGTGCGTGGATGTAGATCAGATGATAATGAGACGAATGTTAAAGTTATGGAAAGATGCTGAATGTCATAGCTCAGGGAGGTACAGCATTTTTCAGCAGTGAAGAAGAGCCAGATGTGAGTGTGGGAGAGGTGCGTGAGACTGTGGGACAAATGAAAGGTGAGTAAAGTAGCTGGGATTGACGGGATCAAGACAAAAATGTTAAAAGCAGGTGAGGATATAGTTTGTGAGTGGTGGTGCATTTGTTCAATTAATGTATGAAAATGGGGAAGATAGAGGTTTCCAGAGAGAGTTCTTAGTTCCTTTGTTTAAAGGAAAAGGGGACAAAAAGTGTAGGATTTATAATGGAACAAGCCTATTGAGTATACCTGGTAAAGTGTATGGTAATTATTATTGAGGAGGATCGCAGATGAACAAGAAAACTTTTATGGTGGGTAGGGATTATGCAGACAAAGTGTTTACATTGTATCATAAAAGTGAGCAGTATTTAAATAAGGGTAAGGAAGATTTCGTTGCACTTATGGATTTAGAAAAGGCATATGACAGGGTGGAGCAATAAGGACAGATGTTGCAAGTGTATGGAATTGGTGGTAGGTTACTGAAAGGTATTAAGAGTTTTTAAGAGATTACAAGGGTGTTGGGGAGAGGTATTAGATTAAAACATATAAAATCTAATACGAAGTGGGAGTTGTCGCAGTAGCTTTTTGATGATGACTTTGTGCTTTTTGGGAGATTCTGAAAAGTTGCAAAGGTTGGTAGACAAATTTGGGAGGCTAAATATAAGCTAGAAATTAAAGATAAACATAGGAAGGAGCAAAGCGACGAGGGTAACAAAAAATTTAGTTTTGAAAGATTGGAAATCAGAGTGGAAGGAGGAAGTATGGAGGAAGTGAATGTGGTCAGATATTTGGGAGTGGACTTGTCAGCAGATGGGCCATGAAAAACGAGGTAAAACAGGTGAGTGGTGCACTAAGGAGTCTGTGGAGACAAAGAACGTTACCCACGGAGGCAAAAATGGGAAATGTATGAGAGTATAATGTAGTGGTACCAACACACTTGTATGGGTGTGAAGCATGGGTTGCGAATACTGCAGCGAGGAGGAAGCTGAGGCATTAATGTTGTGTGTGATTGCAATGTATGGTATGAGTATTATGCAGAGAATTCGTATTTTGGAGATTAGAAGGAGGTGCAGAGAGGCCTGAGGAATTGTTCAGGTGGTTTATACATTTAGAGAGGTTGGAGCAAAATAGGATGACTTGGAGGATTTATAAACCTGTAGTGGAGGAAGGCGGGGTAGTACAGGTTGGAGGGAGGGGGTAAAGGAGGTTTAGTATGCGAGAGGCTTGGACATCCAGCAGGTGTGTGTGAGCGTTTTAAGAGTTGAGGAGAGTGGTTTTTGTGATTACGTGCTGTTTGAGTGTGAGAAAGGTAACATTTATAGAGTGATTCAAAGAAACAGGTTAACAAGATTCGAGTCCTGGAGGTGGGAGGTACAGTGCCTGCACTCTGACGGAGTGGTGGGGATATTTGCAATTTGGAGTGGCATCTAAACTGTAGTATCGGTGCCCCTTTGGCAAGAGAGTGATGGTGTGTTACGGGTCACCCTACCTCGGTGGAAAACGGCTCGTATGTTAAAAGTAATAAATAAAAATAAATAGATGTAAGTATACCAGAAGATAAGATATTCTTCGGATTTTTAACCCCGGAGGGTTAGCCACCCAGGATATCCCAAGAAAGCCAGTGCGTCATCAAGGACTGTCTGTATTATTTCCATTGGGGTCCTCAATCTTGTACCCCCAGGATGCGACCCACACCAGTCGACTAACACCCAGGTACCTATTTGCTGCTAGGTGAACATGACAACAGGTGTAAGGAAACACGTCGAAATGTTTCCACCCTGCCGGGAATCGAACCCGGGTCCTCCGTCTGTGAAGCGAGAGCTTTAGCCACCAGGCCACCGGGCACCCCAACAACATGGTCCAGTATACCCACTGCAGTGGACAGTACCTGCTTGGGTGCTGATTATTTACTTAACATTAAATTAGTTATATTTCTGGCTTGTGTAATAAGCTGCCTCTTAAGAGGCTGCTGCAGCCCCGACCTGACACACTCGTTATGAACACGACGTTGATAGCCTGGATGCAGTTGCAATTAGTCGTTTTGTATGGTACGGAAAAACAGCCCTAGGGAACAGTGAGTCGTCAGTCCCGTGGCTTGGTTGGCAACGCTTTCGCCTCACACAGTGAGTGACACTGGTTCGATTCCCGACACGGGTGGAAATGCCGGGCGTGTTTCCTTACACCTGCTGTCCTTGTTCACCTGGCAGTAAGTAGGTACCTGGGTGTTTGTCGACTGGTGTGGGTCGCATCCTGGGGGACATGACTGAAAGACCACAGTGGAAAATAAGACATCTATGACGCACTGACTTTCTTGGGTTATCCTGGGTGGCTAACCCTCTGGGTTAAAAATCCGAACAAATCTTTTCTTAGTGGTCAAAGATCAAGGAGCAACCAGAGGTAGACACTATGTAAGGCAGGTAATATACTGGTACCTGGACATTTGTGTCCCCTACCTCCTCCAGGAGAGGATGGAGAGTAAGGAAGTTTAGTCATGTATACACAAATACAGTTACATAATTATCATACATAGCACCATATGTATACATTACCTTGGATAATCCAAAAACGTCAAAGTGACTTATTTCTACTGGAGTCCTGGTAATTACTGTAATAAATACTGGTAGCAGTTGCCGGTCTGGTTTATCGTCATTGCTTGGCCGGATGACCACTGGGTGTCCAGGCCATGGACGGTGGGTGGCCATATAGGGAAAATCGTCTACAGTGCCAGTGATATTAATATGTGAAATGAGATACGCAAGTAGATCGTGGAATCAGACTTTATAGATGGAGCTTTATGAAAGCCCAGCTACATGTGTTTTGGTAGTTTCTTTTCGTATTCCTGTATCCAATATGTCTAGTAATTCTACCTAAATGTACACAAAAGGATTAGTAGAGGGTTCAACATAATCTTCTAATGTAGATTAATATCAGTATTCTAGATTGGTTGCAATTGTCGGTACTTATGTATCCTTGTCGCTTAGATGGTCGACCACTGGAAGTGCAGATCATGGCCAGTGGGGCGCTAGGTTACTAGTGGAAGAACCCAGCACTAGTTACTAGTTGACTGCCGTCCCCCCCTCTCTTTCTCTCTTACACTCTCTCTACCAAGTCATGACACTTAGTAGAATGACAATTCATGATGCGTCTAGTGAATTTTCCGGCACCGATAACCACTGTATTACGATGGAACAGTTAGTGATGTGTCACATGCAACTGCAACATTGGTGACTTGTGACGTGGTATCGTGTTATACTGCAGTGTCGTGATGTGTGATACTGCAGTGTCGTGGAATCGTGTGATACTGCAGTGTCGTGATATTGTGTGATACTGCAGTGTCGTGATATTGTGTGATACTGCAGTGTCGTGATATTGTGTGATACTGCAGTGTCGTGATATTGTGTGATACTGCAGTGTCGTGGTATTGTGTGATACTGCAGTGTCGTGATATTGTGTGATACTGCAGTGTCGTGATATTGTGTGATACTGCAGTGTCGTGGTATTGTGTGATACTGCAGTGTCGTGATATTGTGTGATACTGCAGTGTCGTGGTATTGTGTGATGGATCTATAATTTCTGACAAATAGAACACAAAGAGTTATAGTAAACAGAGTAAAGTCCCAGGCAGCTACGGTGAAAAGCTCTGTACCACAAGGCACAGTACTCGCTCCCATTCTATTTCTCATCCTCATATCTGACATAGAGATGTAAGCCATACCTCCGTGTCTTCCTTTCCGGATGACACCCGGATTGCTATGGCAGTGACTTCCATCAAAGACACCGCAAAACTCCAAGCGGACATCAACCAAATCTTCAAATGGGCCACTCAAAACAATATGAAGTTCAATGAAGAGAAATTTCAACTACTTAGATATGGAAAACTTGAGGAAATTAAAACTTTATCAGGGTATACAACAAATTCAAACCATACAATAGAGCGAAAAAGTATTATGAAGGATCTGTGAGTGATAATAACAGAGGATCACGCCTTCAAATACCACAACAATGTATCTACCACATCTGCTAGGAAAATGATAGGATGGAAAATGAGAACCTTCAAAACTAGGCTGGAATACTGCTGTACACTAACTGCCCCCTTCAAGGCAGGCGAAATTGCTGACCTGGAGAATGTACAAAGAACTTTCACGGCACACATAAGTACGATAGGGCACCTATATTTCTGAGAACGGTTGAAGTCCCTTGATTTGTATTCCCTGGAACGCAGACGAGATAAATACATGATAATATACACTTGGAAAATCCTAGAGGGATTAGTACCAAACTTGGACACGAAAATCACCTATGAAAGCAAAAGACTCGGCAGGAGATACAACATTTTCCCCAATGAAAAACAAGAGCGCCACGAGTACACTGAGAGACAACACAATAAGTGTCAGGTCCCAAAGACTGTTCAACTGCCTCCCAGCATACATAAGGGAAATTACCAATAGACCCCTGGCTGTCTGTAAGAGGGCACTGGACAGGCACTTAGTCAGTACCTGACCAACCGGGCTGTAGTTAGTACGTTAGTTTGCGTGCGGCCAGCAGTAACAGGTTGATCAGACCCTGATCCACCACGAGGCCTGGTCTCAGACCGAGCCGCGGGGGCGTTGACCCCCGAAACCCTCTCCAGGAATACGCAGTCAAAAGCGTATCGGCTACCCACACCAATTGACTAATATTAAGGCACCTATTTGCTATTAGGTGAACAGGGACACCAGGTGTAAGGATACACGTCCAATGTTTCCAGCCGGCCGGAGATCGAACCACGGACGCTCAGTGTGTCAACCAAGCCTCAGTGATAAGTAGCGACATAGTGTAATGAGAGACTACAATAGTGATAACTTGTGTTATAGGAACTGAAGTCACCTACTTCAGAAACAGAACAGCAATTGGCAAGCTTTTCAGTGCAAACAATTTTTACAACTTATTATTTTCCTCTTGGCCAATCAGTGAAGTCCAGGAGCAGAGGTGTCATCATCACGCTAACAGGAGGTATCACCAGCTCTGACCTGACAGTGACAGACCCAGGAGCAGAGGTGTCATCATCACACTAACAGGAGGTATCACCAGCTCTGACCTGACAGTGACAGACCCAGGAGCAGAGGTGTCATCATCACGCTAACAGGAGGTATCACCAGCTCTGACCTGACAGTGACAGACCCAGGAGCAGAGGTGTCATCATCACACTAACAGGAGGTATCACCAGCCCTGACCTGACAGTAACAGACCCAGAAACAGAGGTGTCATCATCACACTAACAGGAGGTATCACCAGCCCTGACCTGACAGTGACAGACCCAGGAGCAGAGGTGTCATCATCACACTAACAGGAGGTATCACCAGCCCTGACCTGACAGTAACAGACCCAGAAACAGAGGTGTCATCATCACACTAACAGGAGGTATCACCAGCCCTGACCTGATAGTGGCAGACCCAGGAGCAGAGGTGTCATCATCAAACTAACATGAGGTATCACCAGCCCAGCCCTGACAGTGGCAGACCCAGGAGCAGAGGTGTCATCATTACACTAACAGGAGGTATCACCAGCCCTGCCCTGACAGTGACAGACCTACGAGCAGAGGTGTCACATTCTTACTAGCAGGAGGTATCACCAGCCCATACCTGACAGTGACAGACCCAGAAACAGAGGTGTCACCCTCACAAGAACTACCATCTTTTCTTTACACCTAACACGATATATCTCAACAATGCCTTCCGCTGAATTTTCCTAATCCCTTACACAATTTTTTTCGGATATAATATTCCATATTTTTGCTTTCATACAACCGAAATAATATTTTCACACGAATAATACATAATTTTCGTGGCGTCGTCTTCGAAATTTTTACCAGACATATGTACCATATTTTCAGTTTTCAACGATGTCTTCCTTCACGGGGTTTGTCACTGCATTGTATTTTTGTCACTGTCTACACGTATTTGTCAAATAAACCAGGTCATGGGGAGTGGGAAAGAAATAATGGGAGAGAAGAGTGGGCGTGGAAAAAGGGTTTTGGGACCTGGTGGAGTAACTCATGTGTAAGGCTCTGGATAATGTAGCATTGTGTAGTCCCATCTTGTAACTCATGTCGTTTTCATAACGGTAGTTTTTTTTAATACTGTGGAGCACACAGATTTGTAAACGAAGCAAAGCTCTACCTTAACTAGTACTAGTAAACTAGAACACTGCGACTGAGAGAGTATACTCAGCTAGACCATCACGTCTAAGAGTGCACTCAGCTAGCGAAGTACAACTAGGAGAGTACACTCAGCTTCAAGAGCCTGAGTATAATCATCTAGAGACGTATAACTAGGTGAGTATAATCCAGAGAAGTACAACTAGGTGAATATAATCCAGAGAAGTACACCTAGGTGAATATAATCATCTAGAGAAGTACAACTAGGTGAATATTCTCATACAGAAAGTGTAACTAGATGAGTACACGACCACATAAGCTCTTCGTTGTAATCACACTAAGCAAAACAAAAACGCAACTAGGTAAGTACTATACAGCAGAAGCGCAATTAAATACTCGAAACTAGGTGAGTTCTCACATCTCGCATAAACACAATCTAAAGTAAGCGAGACACACACAGCTACATGAGTAGGAGAGTACTAAGTAGAACAGCGCATCTAGGTGAATAAGGAGAGCTAGGCGAGTAGCGCCATCTAGACAAAAGCAAAAACTAGTAAAGGAGTTTTAAACTAGTGAAGCTCGGCTCAACGGATGTTGATCTGAAGAAACTATTGTTCTTGCAACTACCAGGATTGTAAATTCAATATCCGCCTCTGCGAGGACGCAAGATGGTGTAGTGAATGTGTAAATTATACCCTGGCCTCCCTCCAGTCTCCCGGGGTGATACCGCAGCTCCAGTCATCTATCCCCGACCTGGTGTGATACTGGGACTCAGTCACCTCCCTGGGGTTGAACTGATGCCCCATTCTCCCTCCATAGGTGATGCTGATGGTCCAGTCTCCCTGAGGTTTTATTTTCCTCTCGAGTGTAATGCTTCATGCAATGGCGGCAAATTTCATTATTCTTCAGAGAAAGCGAGAGAACGTGAACTATTTAAATAGCAAGTTTGCTGAACTAGCAAGAAAACGGGAATTAACGTAGCTGAATTAGTATTTAGTGAAGGGAGAAAATAAAATATGAATGGCAAGTCGAAAACTGAGAAGCAGCACAGCAATATACAGATGCTGGTGAACTGTGCCAGGGATGTGAATATGTGCTGTGAGATAGCTATCAGGATCTTAGAAACAAAATATTTATATGTTGTTAATGCAAACAATCGCAAACAGGCGATCTTAACAATGCAGAACAAGCAACAAGGGGATACAAATCTTTAGACCTAAAGGAGCTATGCAGAGTTGTAAGACAGCAACAGATTAGAGAGAAAATTGTCTTAGGCAATGCAGAAGGTATCAGTGGCAGACCAGGACACTGTTACATGGGTTGCCACTGATACCTTCTGCAACATTGCATAGCATCTGACGACGCCCGAGAGTGCCAAAGATCTTGAGCTAAAGATTTCCATTACCATGTGGCTTGTTCTGCATATGGAGTTAATTTTAAGCATGACTAGATGTGCTAGTCGCTTTCTTGTATTCCCGTATTCTAGAAGTGCAGCTCCCTATACCTAAATGCATCTGAAAGGAATAAAGAGTATATCACTAGTTTCAAATGCTGTTAAATTTCAGCATTCAAGATTCGAGATGAATCAAAAGAGGCATTTTTATCTTATCTAGAGAGAACTAATATTACAGAATTTTCAGTAAAAGTGGCAAATTGTCATTTTCTCAAGTCAAAATCAAAATCCAACTCTCTCACCAAGATGCACTTAAATATACAATTTAAAGCTAATTAAGTCAGTTTGTTGTATAGAAATAAAGTAGTCTAATAACGTTTGGCAAAATAAAAACTTACACATCGAAAAATTAAGGTGATGCTTCAATTCAGTAAAACACACCATTGTTTAAAAGTTTGAAGCCGACCGGATGATCTGTTCTCCGGCTATTGCAGAGACTCCAACCAATTTCAAATTTTTCAACTACTTTTCAATCCCCCCCAAAAAAAAATAATTCTCTAATTAAAAAACACCAGCGTTTGAAGGTGATCATTAGAGGTTTTTGTACAGCTATTGTATGGAAACTAACTTGTTTATTAACACTTTTGTGTCCCCCAGGGATGTGTTCTGAGCACAACACTCTTTCTCCTTGCTATAAATAATCTGGAATCTGTTCTCCCATCCAACATTTGGTCATCGCTCTATGTGGATGACTTTGCTATAGCTTGTGCAGGTGCTGACTGTCACCTCATTGCAGTTTCCCTCCAGCATGCCATCAACCGGGTTTCCGATTGGGCCACCACTCACGGGTGTAAATTTTCAAGTGGCAAAACTCATCAAATTACGTTCACTAGACGTTCAGTGGTCTCTGATCATCCATTGTACCTATACGGCTCACGTATCCCAGAACGTGATACAGTCAGGTTTCTCGGCCTCCTGTTTGACCGTCGATTGTCCTGGAAACCTCACATTACCTCTCTGAAGACAACTTGTCATAGCCGGCTGAACCTCCTAAAACCCCTCGCACATCTTTCGAGGGGGCTGATCGTAGAACTCTCCTTCGCCTGTATTCTGCCCTAATTTTATCGAAATTCGATTATGGTGACCAGATATATTCGGCAGCCTCTCCTGCAACTCTTTCCAGCCTTAATCCCATCCATTACCAGGGATTACGTTTATGCCTTGGTGCATTTCGTTCTTCCCCGGATGAGAGCCTCTATGTAGAAGCGAACATTCCATCCTTGTCCGATCGTCTTGATGCACATTGCATTCGCTATTATGTTCGCTCTCATGACCTCCGCAATCCTTCAATGTATAGGATTGTCACAGATGTTAGTAGACGCTCGTTATTTGTTCGTCGCCCCTGTTTACTTCGTCCCTTTTCTCTTCGTCTCCATTCACTCTTGTCTTCCCTTCAGCTACCGCCTTTATATGTTCATGTGACATCTCCCTTACCCCTACCCCCTTGGGAAGTTCCTGCTGTCCGTGTCTGTTCTATTCCTCTACCTTGCGCGAAAGCCCAACTGCCTACGGCGGCTTCTCGCTCTTTTTTTCTAGACCACTTCCGTTCTCATTCCCATGCCATCGCAGTGTACACCGATGGTTCAAAGTCATCTGACGGTGTCGGATTCGCAGCAGTATTCCCGGACAGCGTCGTGCGAGGGCATCTATTACCCTCGGCTAGCATATTTACGGCTGAATTGTATGCCATTCTTGTGGCACTTATCTGTATTGCATCTATTCCTGTGTCACCATTTGTGGTCGTTTCAGACTCCCTTAGTGCTTTACAGGCTATCCGTAAAATTGATACACCTCACCCCCTAGTTCTTCGTATCCAACTTTGGTTACGCCGTATCTCTAGCAAACACAAAGATATTGTTTTTTGTTGGGTCCCTGGTCATGTTGACGTACAGGGCAATGAACAGGCAGACACTGCTGCGCGGTCAGCAGTACATGACCTTCCAGTTTCATATAGAGGTGTTCCTTTTACGGACTATTTTGCGGTCATTGCAACCCACCTTCGCACCCGTTGGCAACAACGCTGGTCTGACCTGCTAAATAACAAACTTCATTCTATTAAACCGAGTATAGGTTTCTGGCCTTATTGTCACCAATGTCGAGGTTGGGAGACTACACTCTCCCGTCTTCGCATCGGCCACACTCGTCTTACTCACGGGTATCTCATGGAGAGGCTCCCTGTCTCTCTCTGTGAGCATTGTTGGGTTCTAGTGTCTGTTCGACATATTCTGTTGGACTGCCAACTCTATCAACGAGCATGCAGGATTTACCTCCAACTGCGTCTTCGCTCTGCGGCCCTTTCTTTACCTTCCCTTCTTGCAGATGGACCCTCCTTTAATCCTGACTCTCTCGTTGACTTTTTGACAGAAACTGACTTACTACACAAACTCTGAAGATTATACCTCTAGCACCTCCCTAAGTCCCTTCTACCTCGATCTCTTGCTACCCTCTATCCCTGCACTATCCACTGTCCTGCTGCACTCCATACCCTACTAATCATCCATCTCCCTCTTACAATCCATTCTCCCTGCATCCTGTCCTGCCCTGCCGTGCTTATAACCCTTGTGGTTTAGCGCTTCTTTTGATTATTGTAATAATACTAATTATTAACACTTTACAAATTAAAACTTAAACAGCTCAAAATCAATTTGAACTTTCTTTTAACTAAAACCTATCATTACTAAAAGTTCGAAGCCCATCAGCAGCAGCATTCTCCAGAAATTATTCGAAATCCAAATTTCAGGTTTATTAATTTTAGGTTTATTAATATCAGCTTCCTGGGAACCATCCTGCTCATAAGATACTCAGGTTACTTCACAGAAAATTTTACTACAACAGTTATAAAATACTTCATTGGAGAAGTGGAGAAGAACCCTTCCTCCGTAAGCCATGCTTGTCGTAAGAGGCGACTAAAATGCCGGGAGCAAACGGCTAGTAATCCCTTCTCCTGTATACATTACTAAATGTAAAAAAAAAAAAATACGAAGTTTTTCTTTTTCTGGTCACCCTGCCTCGGTGGGAGACGGTCGATGTGCTAAAAAATATATATAAAATAAAATTGCCAAATTGCTACTCTCTCCAATAACAATCACGATCTTTTTCTGTCTAGGATACACTAGTGTTAAAATTTAGAACCAACGGAAAAGACTTTATATAAAGGACACGAGAGTACTTACATATGTGAATATGATAATAGTATACAATACCGACTGGTTGATAAGTAAGACAGTTGTGCAACAGGTATCTTTATTCCGAAACGTTTCGCCTACACAGTAGGCTTCTTCAGTCGAGTACAGAGGAGGCAGCAGTAGAGATGTAAAGACGATTTAATCAGTCCATCACCCTGGACGACGTAGTTTTGAGGTAGTCAGTCCCTCAGCCTGGAGAAGAGTTTTGCTCCATAGTCTGGAACAATGTGAAGCTGTAGCAACAGTATGGAGACCTATATACTCACACATGTCAGTAGTAGCATGAACCTTCCCTTGTTACAGTAGACCAGCGGTGAAAATTTGAAGTTGGTCGAACGAGGTATTCTCATATATAAAAAAATGACTATAACTATGAACATTAATTTTTAAAGAGGTGGACCGGTAAGCCAGCTGGAGGCCTCGATCAGATGACCAAAATTTCCAATGGTGGGATCATCATCTGACTAAGACCCTCGTCAGGAAACACTTGTCTTGTTTCCTGACGAACCTTACCTAACCTAACCTCATAAGACAAATACACAAATAACTCGCACATAAAGAGAAGCTTTTGAACGTCGTTGTAAGCTTCTGTGTGTCTCCTGTGTGTGGGTTGTTCCAGTCACGGGGGGTTGTTCCAGTCACGAAGGGGTTGTTCCAGTCACGGGGGGTTGTTCCAGTCTCAGGGGGTTGTTCCAGTCACGGGGGGTTGTTCCAGTCACGAGGGGTTGTTCCAGTCACGAGGGGTTGTTCCAGTCACGGAGGGTTGTTCCAGTCACGAGGGGTTGTTCCAGTCACGGGGGGTTGTTCCAGTCACGGGGGGTTGTTCCAGTCACGGAGGGTTGTTCCAGTCGCGGTATTGTGCCTTTTTTGCTTTTTATAAGATAAATCTCGAAGAAAGGAAAATAATCTGGCAGCCACTGGAACATAGCTCTTCGCGGATACCTGAGAAGAACCCCAGAAAATAGGAACTAAATACACCCGGAACTTAAAGCACAACTTGACAAGAACACAAAAACTTGGTGAAAACAAAAATCAGATCATTAGGCAACACATTCCATGTTCCGAGGCTCTGCATGTAAATAACACACATTTAAAACACCGCTTAGAATCAGTATTTTCACTCACAGCCGCAGTTTTAGCAAAGGAATAAGAAAGTTGAAATTTAATAGAGAATTGAGATTCCATGGCTGAAATTTTACCCAAGCATGATATTGTGTTGCCGGCGTGTGCATTAGTATAGCAGGAATAGTGAGCAAGACTAATGGTGTTGGATGTGTTGAGCGCTACCAGTATTTGTCGTGGAATTCTGCACCTCACCCGCTCTGTGTGTGTGTGTGTGTGTGTGTGTGTGTGTGTGTGTGTGTGTGAGTGTGTCTGTCTGTCTGTCATTTTATAAATTCTTGTAGAATAAGCGGTTTGTAGTCCCTTGCTTCGGACATTGTGCTAGTTGCCTTCTACGATATGTCGTGCCGAAGAGGTAAAACTTGCGATTTTGGCTTAAATAGCAATGCTCGTCTTGCCGAATAAGGCAAGCGAAAGTATGCATAGCAATAATTTCGCAAAAATCATTCTGAACCTAACGAAAAAAATATATTTCATTATGTATGCTTATTATTAAATTACTGTAAACTTATCTAAATTATATTTAGTTGGATTAGGCTAAATTAAATTGCGTTTGTTAGGTAAGTTTTCCAAAGTTCTCTTGGTACAAAATTATTAATTTTTACATTAACATAAATGAAAAAAAATATATCTTTAAAAGTATAAGAGAAAATTTTAAAAAGGACATAATTTTAAATGCGTTCTTGCTAATTGACCAGTTTTGCATATTCGGCACAACATATTAACACATCGGCCGTGTCCACCAAGGCAGGGTAGGAAATACTTTCATCAGTACTCACTCCACGACTGCCATGCCAGAGGCGCGCCAATACTACTATTCAAAAATGGAAATATCCCTACCCCTCCTTCAGATCGCAGGCACTCTACTTCCCACCTCCAGGACTCAAGTCTGGCTAACCGGTTTCCCAGAATTCCTTCGTAAATGTTACCTTGCTCACACTCCCACAACACGTTAAGACATAAAAACAATTGCCTCCACTCCTGTCTAACACCTGGAAGTGAGAAGGGCGGCGCCTGCACTCTGAGGGAGAGGGTGAGGATGTTTCAGACAGGCGATCATCTGATTGTGATGTCAGCACAATTCTGGAAGAACGGTGATTTAATGAATGTTTTGGAATGGATTTTTTTGGGGTGGGATGAGGGGGCCACTCTGCCTTGAAGGAAGTGGATGCTGAGTATGTGTATATTCAATATAACCACGGTAAAATTGTAAACATATTTAAAACGATTTCGTGATCTTTCACATTATCAAGGAATAGGAAAAGGAATAACGCAACAAGGGTATATAATAGTAAAGATGTCGCCTCACATGTGCCAACAAATTATTTGGGGAAAACTTAACCACAGAGTCAACATTGCTCTGTTATATTGTTACTATTCCTCCAATATATACATATTAATTATATAGGGGTATATAGCGCAAATACGTCTGTGACTTTCTCCAGGAATTTTCCGTGATGCTAGAGCCGAAGATTCAATGATTTTTGCAATACGTTATCGGGAGTGTTATAGATTTACAGAATCAGGGTTATGAGGTGTAAAGCATATTCTATTTTTGAGGGATGAGGTTCTAGTTCTTAGGGAGGAGAATGAGAAATTAAAATCTTTGGATGAGACAGATGGTAAGTGGAACAAAACGTGTAAGAAACGATCTAACGTTGGTAGAAACGAAGGGAAGAATGTTGGATGTAAGGAATGGAAAGTGGATGAAATTGGGGTAGTCTGAAGTAGGGTTAGAGAACAATACATAATAACCCGTACACAGGAGAGAGAAGCTTACGACGACGTTTCGGACCGACTTGGACCATTTACAAAGTGACTTTGTAAATGGTCCAAGTCGGACCGAAACGTCGTCATAATCTTCTCTCTCCTATGTGTGGGTTATTCGTATATTGTTCCAGTCACGCAACTGTGCCTTTTGTTCTTTAGAGAACAGAAATCGTTTTGCTGTTCTTCTGGACGAATGTGAAGTTGTGGATAAAGAGACAGACAGGAAAAGGCCTCAGCATTTTGGAGATTCTCAGGTTGAGTTTATATATCAGACTTTCTGTTATAAGGATAAGGAGGAAAGACAGATGGTGTGTCTCCCTGGGTGATGCAGTTATAAGGTTAGATATCATCATGTCTGGTAATGAGAATAACTCCATGGGAGGGTGATGAGTTGCTGGTCAGTTCCAAGACATCTATTGATCTAATTATGTCAAGGGAAGGAATCCCGAGCATATGTATTATTTTGCCTAGAAGGGGAGTGCACAGTGAAGGGATGTCTTGGGCAAATGGGGTAAATTATTGGATAGATAAATACTAAAAAATCAGGGTATGGCAAGTGAGTCGTAAAACTCGAGGGCAGTTCATAAACCACTCAGCAAGTACCGTGGTTTATTTGCAGTTGTGTTATTACGATTTCGTGAGTCATGTAGACAAATACTGCAAATAACTTCTATGGCAAACACGATATATATGCAGTGAATGTGACACATCTCTCTAATGCTTTAAGGTGGCATTTTCCAGTTCAGTGGAAGGAGACTTTATTAAACTGTCTAAGATTTTAAACTGATAGAAGATAGAGGTAAGAGTATACTCACCTAGTTGTACTCACCTAGTTATGGTTGCAGGGGTCGAGTTACAACTCCTGGCACCGCCTCTTCATTGGCCGCTACTCGGTCACACTTCCGGCTCAATGAGCTTTATCATACCTCTTCTTAAAGCGATGTGTGGATACTGCCTCCACTACATCACTTCCCAGACTATTCCACTTCCTGACAACTCTGTGACGGAAGAAATACTTCCTAACATTCCTGTGATTCATCTGAGTCTTCAACTTCCAACTGTGACCCCTTGTTGATGTGTCCCATCTCTGGAACATTCTGTCTCTGTCCACCTTGTCGATTCCTCTCAGTATTTTATATGTCGTTATCATACCCCCCCCCCCCCTATCTCTCCGGTCTTCCAGTGTCGTCAGGTCGATTTCCTTTAACCTCTCCTCGTAGGACATACCCCTTAGCTCCGGGACTAGTCTAGTTGCAAACCTTTGACTTTCTCTAGTTTCCTTACATACTTGGCTAGGTGAAGGTTCCAGTCTGGCGCTGCATACTCCAATATGGGCCTAACGTTCACAGTGTACAGGGTCCTGAATGATTCCTTATTAAGATGTCGGAATGCTGTTCTTAAGTTTGCCAGGCGCCCGTATGCTGCAGCAGTTATTTGGTTAATGTGCGCCTCGGGAGATGTGCCCGGTGATATACTCCCCTCCAAGATCCTTTTCCTTGAGTGAGGTTTGTAGTCTCTGGCCCCCTAGACTGTACTCCGTCTGTGGTCTTCTTTGCCCTTCCCCAATCTTCATGACTTGTTCATAAAACAGGATAACTCATAAAATAGTTCCTGACGCAGGCATAAGTTGCCATTTAAATTCACATCACATTGATATATTTGTTTGTATCTTCCTCCTTGATGGATATATTTTACGAGTTAGATTTGGTTCTGGAAAGGATTTACGTTCGAGGTAATTTCACTCCCTGAAATGTGTGTGTGTGTGATTGTTTACCTTAAATTGCGGGGGGAAAAAATAGTGTTTTATTTTATCCATATTTCTAAAGCCACAAGATATCTTTGATGTGTGGCGAGATTCCAGCAACAACAGATGTGCTTCTTAAGCACATCCCGCCCTGCAGCGTTGTATGACCCTGTCGGATTTATCGCTTGGTTCGATTATTATTGTTATTATTATCATTACATCATTTTATACATTTGTTTATGTTCAGACTGACTTTCGTTGACTTATTTCAATAATAAACTTTCACTCTGCTTTTTCGGTAATGACTGTTCTTGAAGACAAAATCACCGAATGTTGTTCTGTAGAATGAGAATGAATTTGTGTGTGCGCGCGCGCGTGTCAGTAGAGAGAGAGAGAGACAGAGAGAGAGAGAGAGAGACAGACAGACAGAGAGACATAGAGACGAGAGGAAGAAAGAGAGAGAGAAAAGAAAATGGGAGTTCACCTTTTCTTAAATCCAAGGGAGAATGCATTTACCTCGTTTTGGAAGTAGGTGAGAACAGTAGCGTGTCATATTTCATGATTACCTGACGAATAATCGAACCTGCGCCACTCCTTGCCTTGAATTATCACATGACTTCTAGCAATTCATTTTAAATATAAAAAATATTAGATCCCTTTTTTCAGCCTGTACAAGTTTTATGGAAAAGAAATTTGTTCTGTTCTTGCTGGAATCTCGCCATAAATCAAAGATATATTGTGGCTTTAGAAATAAGGATAAAATGAAACACTGTTTTTTTGCCCCGCAATTTAAGGTAAACAATCACACATCTCAGGGAGTGAAATTACCTCGAACGTAAATCCTTTCCGGAACCAAATCTAACTCGTAAACTATATCCATCAAGGAGGAAGATATAAAGAAATATATCAGTGTGATGTGAATTTAAATGGGAACTTATGCCTGCTAGAATCCTAAATAAGTAAGAGCTCAAACAGAGAGTGGGATAAGGAGAAATTAGTTTCGACCGGAAAAAAAGAATAAGGAGAAAGTCATCCCATGGGGAACAGAAAATGAGGATGAACTTATACGTAATGGAAACCTTAATAAGGAAAACCGGAAGAGAAACTCGTCTAGACAGGCAGTGAATATCCAGAGGAAAAAAAACATTGCCAAATGTAAATAGCAAAACGTAAATAGGGGCAAACATAAACAGTGACAGAGACATAATTAAAACAAGCAGCAAAATATATCTGCCCCCAAAGCCCGTGATTAAGCAGGCACTTAGCTTCCCAGGAGTGAGAATAAGTAGATGCATATCTCTGCATGGATAGGAAAAGTAAACAGGCACATATCTCTGCTGAAAACGTGAACGAATAGAAGAATCTTCTTCTTGACTTGGAAAGTCCATTTGCTGGAGACGATTCGTAATCTTTATTGATGTGCTGGGTCAGTGCGTTAAGAGTTGCAAAATTTCTTTCGCTATATTTCCCAATGTATTATACCACACGCAAAGGGTTCTCAAGTATACTTAGGAGAAGACATGCACGCGAAGTATATACGCTCTTGTGTTGTATATATGTCGTGCCGAATTAGTAAAACTTGCTATTTTGGCTTAAATAGCAACGCACTTCTTGCCGAATAGGCAAAATCATTAATTTTTATATTAACATAAATGAAAAAAAAATTTAACGTATAAAATAAAATTGGAAAAAGGATTTAGTTTTTAATGTATTTTGTATATATATATATAATATATATATATATATATATATATATATATATATATATATATATATATATATAGGATGGGGTCCACCTCTGGTGTAAATTGTGGGACCCATAGCCTCGGAGAAGTGGATAAAAAGGCTTCAAGGAAGAATATTTAGATTTCTTTCTGAAGCCATTTGAATATTCCACATCCCCTACCACCCCATCTTTTATATATAAACTTTATTTCAAGACAAAATACATTGACAAGAATACAATAGGGAGTAAAACAACATAGATAACTCAGAGCTACATGTCAAATACTTCGTCCAGCTCCTCGGCAGTGGGCCGCGTGCCCAGAACGCAGCAGGCATTTCCCCTCTGGATCGCAACACTGAGTCTCTGAAAGAGGAAGCTGGTCACCCTGTGGTCCCTGGTTTCTATGATGAGTTTCTCACCCAGCTCTTTGAGAAACTTTAGAGCACACTTGCCCCACGCTCCGAGGGTCTCCGACCCTATTGGGATGAAGTTATAGCAAGGGGGAAGGCCTTCATATTTGCGAGTCTTCTGGGTCTCCCTGTGGCTGGCAGCTCCACCCCCTTCGGCTACGGAGTATGGCAAGTAGGTGTCTCCCATTGTGGCAGCACAGGTGTAGTCCCAAGCAATCTGCTTACCATCCTTCCAGGGTAGCATAGTGGCTCCATCAGGACGCTTTTGACTTCCATCAGACCTCTGCACTTGGGGTTCCCGTTGAGCTGGGCAACGGGCCGTGGCGAGGCTTCTCTTTATGATGTCATTGACCTCCTCATGTCTAGCATACTTCCCTTCCGATGTGTGACACACGAGACCATGAAGTCCGAATTGATCGGCCGTCGCCATGCCGCAAATACACCTATGTTCGGTGAGTATGGGGGCGGCTAGGCGAAGAGCAACACCAATCCGAATGGCCTGTGGGTCGAATCGAGTCCCCAGAGAGGAATTGGGAACAGCTAGAAGGAAATCTCCTGAGTGTGGTGCCTTCACCGCTAGGAGACGAGCTTTGTCCTTTCCTGAAGCGTTGGTTAGAATTGTGTTGGCAATTTTTTCCATGATCGGTTTTTCCCAGTGGGACTGTTTGTGCTCTTTGGGAGGAGCTGGTCTACTGGAGGAGTCTGCCAGGATGTCCCACAGCACGGCTGCTTCAATGAACCTGGGGTCCTGAGCTAATATATATATATATATATATATATATATATATATATATATATATATATATATATATATATATATATATATATATATATATATATATATATATATATATATAGGTAGTAGGTTGGTAGACAGCAACCACCCAGGGAGGTACTACCGTCCTGCCAGGTGACTGTGAAACAGAAACCTGAAACTGTTTTACATGATGGTAGGATTGCTGGTGTCTTTTTCTGTCTCATAAACACGCTGGATAACAGGTATATCTAGCTACTTCTACTTACACTTTAGGTCACACTACACTGGCATACACATGCATATATATACATACACACATCTAGGTTTTTCTTCTTTTTCTTAATAGCTCTTGTTCTTTTTATTTTCTCTATTGTCCATGGGGAAGTGGAAAAGAATCTTTCCTCCGTAAGCCATGCGTGTCGTATGAGGCGACTAAGATGCCGGGAGCAATGGGCTAGTAACCCCTTCTCCTGTACAAATCTACTAAAAACGAGAAGAAGAAAAACTTTATAAAATTGGGGTGTCTGAATGTGCGTGGATGTAGTGCGGATGATAAGAAAGAGATGATTGCCGATGTTATGAATGAAAAGAAGTTGGATGTCCTGGCCCTAAGCGAAACAAAGCTGAAGGGGTAGGCGAGTTTCAGTGGGGAGAAATAAATGGGATTAAGTCAGGAGTATCTGAGAGAGTTAGAGCTAAGGAAGGGGTAGCAATAATGTTGAAGGATCAGTTATGGAAGGAAAAGAGGGAATATAAATGTGTAAATTCAAGGATTATGTGGATTAAAATAAGGGTCGGATGCGAAAAGTGGGTCATAATAAGCGTGTATGCACCTGGAGAAGAGAGGAGTGTAGAGGAGAGAGAGAGATTTTGGGAGATGTTAAGCGAATGTATAGGAACTTTTGAACCAAATGAGAGAGTAATTGTGGTAGGGGACCTAAATGCTAAAGTGGGAGAAACATGTAGAGAGGGTGTAGTAGGTAAGTTTGGGGTGCCAGGTGTAAATGATAATGGGAGCCCTTTGATTGAACTTTGTATAGAAAGGGGTTTAGTTATAGGTAATACATATTTTAAGAAAAAGAGGATAAATAAGTATACAAGATATGATGTAGGGCGTAATGACAGTAGTTTGTTGGACTATGTATTGGTAGATAAAAGACTGTTGAGTAGACTTCAGGATGTACATGTTTATAGAGGGGCTACAGATATATCAGATCACTTTTTAGTTATAGCTACAGTGGGAGTAAAAGGTAGATGGGATACAAGGAAAATAGAATCAGTAAGTAAAAGAGAGGTGAAGGTTTATAAACTAAAAGAGGAGGCAGTTAGGGTAAGATATAAACAACTATTGGAGGATAGATGGGCTAGTGAGAGTGTAGGCAATGGGGTCGAAAATGTATGGGGTAGATTTAAAAATGTAGTGTTAGAGTGTTCAGCAGAAGTTTGTGGTTACAGGCGAGTGGGTGCAGGAGGGAAGAGGAGCGATTGGTGGAATGATGATGTAAAGAGAGTAGTAAGGGAGAAAAAGTTAGCATATGAGAGGTTTTTACAAAGTAGAAGTGATGCAAGGAGGGAAGAGTATATGGAGAGAAAAAGAGAGGTTAAAAGAGTGGTGAAGCAATGTAAAAAGAGAGCAGATGAGAGAGTGGGTGAGATGTTATCAGCAAATTTTGTTGAAAATAAGAAAAGTTTTGGAATGAGATTAATAAGTTGAGGAAGCCTAGAGAACAAATGGATTTGACAGTTAAAAATAGGAGAGGAGAGTTATTAAATGGAGAGTTAGAGGTATCGGGAAGATGGAGAGAATATTTTGAGGATTTGTTAAATGTTGATGAAGACAGGGAAGCTGTGATTTCGTGTGTAGGGCAAGGAGGAATAACATCTTGTAGGAGTGTGGAAGAGCCAGTTGTGGGTGTAGGGAAGTTCGTGAGGCAGTGGGTAGAATGAAAGGGGGTAAGGCAGCTGGGATTGATGGGATAAAGATAGAAATGTTAAAAGCAGGTGGGGATATAATTTTGGAGTGGTTGGTGCTATTATTTAATAAATGTATGGAAGAGGGTAAGGTACCTAGGGATTGGCAGAGAGCGTGTATTGTTCCTTTGTATAAAGGCAAAGGGGACAAAAGAGAGTGCAAAAATTATAGGGGAATAAGTCTGTTGAGTGTACCTGGTAAAGTGTATGGTAGAGTTATTATTGAAAGAATTAAGAGTAAAACAGAAAGCAGGATAGCAGATGAACAAGGGGGCTTTAGGAAAGGTAGGGGTGTGTAGACCAAGTGTTTACAGTGAAACATATAGGTGAACAGTATTTGGATAAGGGTAAAGATGTTTTTGTGGCATTTATGGATTTGGAAAAGGCGTATGATAGGGTAGATAGGGGGCAATGTGGCAGATGTTGCAGGTGTATGGAATAGGAGGAAGGTTACTGAAAGCAGTGAAGAGTTTTTATGAGGATAGTGAGGCTCAGGTTAGAGTGTGTAGGAGGGAAGGGACTATTTCCCAGTAAAAGTGGGCCTTAGACAAGGATGTGTGATGTCACCGTGGTTGTTCAATATATTTATAGATGGGGTTGTAAGAGAAGTGAATGCGAGGGTCTTGGCAAGAGGTGTTGGGCTAAAAGATAAAGAAGCAAATACAAAGTGGGAGTTGTCACAGTTGCTTTTTGCTGATGACACTGTGCTTTTGGGAGATTCTGAAGAGAAGCTGCAGAGGTTGGTGGATGAATTTGGTAGGGTGTGTAAAAGAAGAAAATTGAAAGTGAATATAGGAAAGAGTAAGGTGATGAGGATAACAAAAAGAATAGGTGACGAAAGATTGGATATCAGATTGGAGGAGAGAGTATGGAGGAGGTGAATGTATTCAGATATTTGGGAGTGGACATGTCGGCGGATGGGTCTATGAAGGATGAGGTGAATCATAGAATTGATGAGGGAAAAGGGTGAGTGGAGCACTTCGGAGTCTGTGGAGACAAAGAACCTTGTCCATGGAAGTAAAGAGGGGAATGTATGAGAGTATAGTTATACCAACGCTCTTATATGGGTGTGAAGCATGGGTGATGAATGTTGCAACGAGGAGAAGGCTGGAGGCAGTGGAGATGTCATGTCTGAGGTCAATGTGTGGTGTGAATATAATGCAGAGAATTCGGAGTTTGGAAATTAGGAGGAGGTGCGGGATTACCAAAACGATTGTTCAGAGAGCTGAGGAGGGGTTGTTGAGGTGGTTTGGACATGTAGAGAGAATGGAACGAGACAGAGTGACTTCGAGAGTGTATAAATCTGTAGTGGAGGGAAGGCGGGGTAGGGGTCGGCCTAGGAAAGGTTGGAGGGAGGGGGTAAAGGAAGTTTTGTGTGCGAGGGGCTTGGACTTCCAGCAAGCATGTGTGAGCGTATTTGATAGGAGTGAATGGAGGCATATGGTTTTTAATACTTGACGTGCTGTTGGAGTGTGAGCAAAGTAACATTTATGAAGGGATTCAGGAAACCGGCAGGCCGGACTTGAGTTCTGGAGATGGGAAGTACAGTGCCGGCACTCTGAAGGAGGGGTGTTAATGTTGCAGTTTTATAACTGTAGTGTAAAGCACCCTTCTGGCAAGACAGTGATGGAGTGAATGATGATGAAAGTTTTTCTTTTTCGGGCCACCCTGCCTTGGTGGGAATCGGCCGATGTGTTAAAAAAAAAAAAAAAAAAAATAATATATATATATATATATATATATATATATATATATATATATATATATATATATATATATATATATATATAATTAGAAAAATGGTGTTGAATTACTTGTGTATGGAGATGATCCTTGACAATGGTGAAACTATATATGCAAATGGCCCTCACAAAAATCAACTTGCAACTGAATGCTTCTGTAGTGTTTCTCATAGACAATGGTAATAACCTACTAATAGTAATCTGAGAGGAGTAATGTTTCGTAAAACGTCTTGCTACTCTAGCTTCTTCTCAGTCAGTGTTTTAAATGGTTTATTTCACGGATATAGGAAATAAGGAAAATCATTTGATTTGTTTAAATGAGGTGTCGTTCATAGATTGAATGGGGGTGAAAAAGAAAACATCGAATGTTAATTTCGTTAATATCGCTAATACGATTAATTAGTTTCCTCGCTTAATTGTACGGAAGTGTTTACTCTGTATTAGCAGCCTGCAGGTCGTTTTTGACAGGAACGTAATGTATGAGCCTGGGCAGGTTATATTTACTTGAAAGTTGAAAACTGGGACGGGGAAAATTGAAAGAGCTCTCTAAGTCTTATTGTAGTTAACGATGTTCATCCATTTAGTTCCCATGATAGTTTATGGGTTCACGATTCAGTACGGAGGTCGGAGACAGTGGAAACGTCCCCCACGCCTTTACAGATATATATATCTTCAATATATTGGTGAAGCAATGAGTAAAATTTGCGATATTGCTACTTAACAGCAGAACCGTAAACGTTCTATGGTTATTTTTTTTTTTAACTTTAAAAACAACGCTTTAGTCTATTTAAAACGAGATATTCCCAGAAAAAACTATTGTGTGACTCAGTGAAACCCTTTCAACTATCCTGCAGGTTATTAATACACTCAAGACTATGCTGACTTTTAAGAATTCATACACAAAAAAAGTTTACTACTAAATGGTTGTAACTATTACCATAATTTTTAAAGGGGGTGGACCGGTAAGCCAGTGGAAGACCTCGATCAGATGACCAAAAGCTACTACGGCGGATCATCATCTGACTAAGACCCGCGTCAGGAAACACTTGTCATCTTTCCTGACGAACCTTACCTAATCTACAAAAAAAAACGATGCTACTAAAAATGTCATCTGGTTCGGAAAATATTGCATGGATGGCCTGTGGTCATCTTATTCTACATGAAGCAAGTAAAGATTAGTGATGTAGAATCGACAACTATCACCACACTCGTTAATGTCGTCATTAAGATGTAATCGGCAGTCACTTCTCAATAAACACAGTCATTATAAACACAGTCCTTGAATCAGGCTTAAGCAAATGTTACATAAAAAATGTCATTTGTGTTAGTGCAGGAGTGTTACGACGTAGTTCAATATTAGATGTTTATATTAATAATAAGCCTAATATCAAGAATGTGCAGTTTATTTGTTTACAGGTCGTCTTATAATTGAGTTGTATGTGAAGTGGGTTGGAGAGACGGGGTTGAAAAGGCACATGAATACAAGAGATACTTTGTGTGTCGTAGGAGGTTGCTTTGGCTCCGTCGGTGTATTGTGGGATGTGTGTACGAGTTGAGGATCTGTGTCAAGGAGGACAGCAAACCAGAGGACCAGAATATGACAATGTTATCATAAGTAGATGAAGTTCTCATTGAGAAAACTTTATTTTATAATAAAGACTATTCTGATTCATGGGGGTTTTTGTCTTTATCTTGATAAATTATGAGAAGTTAAATTTTGTGCAACATCAACAAATGCTTCTTAAAGGTTTCTTAAAAATTAGAGAGAAGTCGTATTTAGCGATTAACTCGGTTGGTGAATTTTGTTGGTATTTTTTTTTTTCCTGATCGCTTTTATTATATTACTCAAGGTAATATATATATCTGAAACACATTTTCCAGGCTTCATTTTACATGGATCTTGAATTTACCTCAATAATTAAACCGAAATTTTAAAAAACAATTGAGTATTCGGGGTTTTCATTACATTTAAATTAGTGACATTATCTGCATATTTAATCTAAGTGGGTAATACACAAAAGGAACTTATTAGATATTATGTCACAAACATTCTGAAGCATATCCGGAACTCTACAAGTCTGATGCTGCCGTATATAACAGCTGATCTTATTTCTCACTTCAGTGTTTCTGAAAAGGTCTGTCCTCTCGTATGAAACCCTCACGAGGACCTTTAGAATGGGTTTTCATTAGGGTCATCATGTATTCTCAAATATACATCCTTGCCCACTGGATATTTTAGCTGTATTTAGTTACATTGCTAACGATATGAATTTCCATGCTGTACATGAATGGTATACAGTAGAGACAAGATGAAAATTAGACACATATGCAACATCTGGGTATGTTTAGATACCCAGATGTTGCACTTGTCTAATTTTCATCAATTTCCATGCTGTACATACACGTATATACCATAAGTTACATCCTTGCCCACTGGATATTTTACTTATGTTAGATATATTACTAACAATATGACTTTCCATGTTTTTACATACGAATATGAAGTATAGTATAGGTTACATCCCTGGCACTGAGCCTCATTACAACAGCCTATAATACACTGACTTACTTAAAATTATTCAGATTTGATAAAGGATAAGAAACGACCTTACTGATGAGTGCCTCTGTCCTTCCCTATCACGGCGAAATGCTTTTGATAAAAGCAATTGGTCATCTCCCATTACTAGGGTGACGGGTGGGCCCCTGAGAGTTTACTGCCTCCCCTTGAATACAGTATTAACTCTCTCCCTTCTCCCTCTCCTCTCAGCTCCTTTCTCTTGTTTACCCTCTCCTCCCTTCCCCTCTCCTTCCCACATCACCACCACTCTTCCTATCACTCCTCTCCCGCACCACCACTCACACTCACTCTCCCACACGCAACCAACCCCACAATTAAGGTATCACTCTCCTCCCACACACACTATCACTCCCCACACACTCACGCTATGACTCTCCTCACACACACACACACACACACACACACACACACAGGCTATCACTCCCCACCCACAGTTGCTGACACACTCACTTTCCACCCACAGTTGCTGACACTCTCACTTTCCTCCCACAGCTGCTCAAGTCGTGTGAGGAAGTCACGCTAACAGTGGCAACAACTAGCCAGCTACCAGCGTCAGTGGTGGTGGCTCAGACGTACTCGTGGGTGAGTCCTGATGGCCGCTCCACCAGCCCACCACCAGAGTACAACCCCCGCCTCCACCACCACCAGGTCTCCAGGGTGAGTACAATTCTCAGGGGTAAAAAATCACGAGTCTCTCCAATATGAATAGTCATGGTCTTATGGAAGAAGGTGGTAGTGTGCCTACTATCATGGCGGAATTAGCTGGTAGTGTGCCTACTATCATGGCGGAATTAGTTGGTAGTGTGCCTACTATCATGGCGGAATTAGCTGGTAGTGTGCCTACTATCTTGGCGGAATTCAAACATTGCTTTGTGTTTTACGATGCGTGCTAGGTAGGTATACAGGGAATAGCTGCTGCTTGTGCAAAATGTTATTTTGGGAGATATTAGCAGGCTATTTTTTACAGAACATTAGGGATAATCAACGGTTAACAGAGGCTTGTTTATACACCCGACTAATCACAGCAAACTTACACAAAGAATCGTTTTATACATATCTACCGAAAGAGAAATTAGTTTTTCTTGTTAATTTGTTAATTCAGTTTTTTGTAAGTTAATTCCACATAAATTAACACTATAATGTAGCATCAGTTAATAATATTTTTTTTATTGATTTCAGTTAGGTATTGTTTGGCTGAGTTAGGTTAAGCAATAATTTATCGCTTACAATTTGTTAAGGAGCGACATTCATCTGTTACTTAATTGTGGTTAACACTTGTAGATCACACATGTCAGGAACCATTCGGCAATGCATTGGCTAATAAAGTGTAATGCATAACAGAGTACGTATTATGTAAATAGCAAACATGAGAAGACTTGAATAAATGGTTTAGAAACCTGACTGATTGCCTCACACTAATCTTGAACCGTTTCTCTGCATTGGACTGAAGAAGCCAGTGGCTGGCTGAACGTTTCCAGGGTAAAGATACCTAAGTGTTGCTCATGTATCGTATTTATCAACTGAATAGACGGGACTCAGGTGAGGTTTTTCCGAGAGTAAACAACGAAATCTGCTAAAAGGAGAATCCTTCAAATGAGCTAGTTTAGCAAAACAAGCTAAAAGTTTCACTGAATATTTAGAAATAACTGTTTCTCAGGTAGATGTGGAAAATTGGTAGTGGTAGTAGTAGATGTGGTTGTAGTTATTAGTAGATATGGCGTTGAAGTAGTTATTAGTAGATATGGCGTTGATATGGTTGAAGTGGTAGTAATTAGCTGAAGTAATGTTAGGTAGAGGTAATGGAAGTGGTTGTAGGAAATAATAATAGTAGAAGTGGTGATAACAACAGTAGTAGAAGTGGTGACACCAGTAGTAGTAGAAGTGGTGACACCAGTAGTAGTAGAAGTGGTGACACCAGTAGTAGTAGAAGTGGTGACACCAGTAGTAGTAGAAGTGGTGACACCAGTAGTAGTAGAAGTGGTGACACCAGTAGTAGTAGAAGTGGTGACACCAGTAGTAGTAGAAGTAGTGACACCAGTAGTAGTAGAAGTGGTGACACCAGTAGTAGTAGAAGTGGTGACACCAGTAGTAGTAGAAGTGGTGACACCAGTAGTAGTAGAAGTGATGACACCAGTAGTAGTAGAAGTGGTGACACCAGTAGTAGTAGAAGTGGTGATAACAACAGTAGTAGAAGTGGTGACACCAATAGTAGTAGAAGTGGTGATAACAGTAGTAGAAGTGGTGACACCAGTAGTAGTAGAAGTGGTGACACCAGTAGTAGTAGAAGTGGTGACACCAGTAGTAGTAGAAGTGGTGACACCAGTAGTAGTAGAAGTGGTGACACCAGTAGTAGTAGAAGTGGTGACACCAGTAGTAGTAGAAGTGGTGATAGCAGTAGTAGTAGAAGTAGTAATACTACTAGTAGTAGAAGTGGTGATAGCAGTAGAAGTGATGATAGTAGTAGTAGAAGTGGTGATAGCAGTAGGAGTAGTAGTAGAAGTGATGATAGCAGTAGTAGTAGAAGTGATGATAGCAGTAGTAGAAGTGGTGACAGTAGTAAAAGTGGTGATAGCAGTAGTAGTAGAAGTGGTGATAGCAGTGGTAGTAGTAGAAGTTTCAGGTTGTAGTGGTAGGTAGGTAGGCAGTAATAACATTAGAATCAGACCTTGCTTTAACTATTAAAACATTCCACGAGATGTGTATCATTCCTCTAGGAACTTCCTGGATATTTACTAGGCATTTCTTCACCCATTTTCAAGAGATTTACGAAACAGTTACTTAACTTTCGTGTAAACTGTGTCGCCCACAGCGGCCTTTATCCAGTCAAATAAAAGACCACGAAATTCATCAGATTAAGGAGGCTTTAGGCTGGATGGTGAAACCAGAGAAAGTGGATCCCTTGTACAGGGAGAGGTGGATCCCTAGTGCAGGCAAATTTGGATTCCTTGTACTGACTTTGTAGTTGATTCCATGTATAGACGGAAGTGGGTTCCTTGTATAAGGGGTAAGTCGAGCTCTTAAGCACTGATAAGTGGAGCTTTTATATAGAAGGAAGTGGATCCCTTGTACTAGTGAAATTGGATCCTTTTCATGGGATGGAAGTGGATTTTTTTCACGGGGATACGTGGATTTCAGCAACAGGAAGGGAAGTAGATTCCTTGCAATGGCGTAAGTGGATCCTGCATATAGGGTGAAGTGGAACCCTTTTTCAATTGGAATTGGATTTCTTGTACGAGCTGAAGTTGGTCTCTGGTTCTGAGGGAAGTTGAGTCCGTCTACAGGAGGAAGTGGATTCTTTGTAGAGGCGTAACATTAAATCTAAGAGTTGATGTGTAAGAGCTGGTGAAGTCTTAGAGAACCAGACAGTTAACAGTTTTGTTTGCACTGCTTGACATACTGCCGGGGCAATAAACAGTTTTGTTTGGGACTGCTTGCACTGCCGCTGCCACCACTGGAGACAAGACGTGTTTGCAGAGAGAACTTTTATTTAAAACGTTGTCCCAATAAAAGTTCTTTTTCCAAATGAGTGTTTTTCAGGGCTTTCTTTTGCTTCTCTTTCTCTCTGAGTTTCATTCGTTGTTTTCACGATATGTTACATTACTTAACCCCACCCATTCTCTCTCTCCCTGTCTTCCTCTCTCCCTCTCTTCCTCTCTCTCTCTCTCTCTCCCTCTCTTCCTCTCTCTCTCTCTCCCCTCTTCCTCTCTCTCTCTCTCTCTCTCTCTCTTCTCTCTCTCTCTCTCTCTCTCTCTCTCTCTCTCTCTCTCTCTCTCTCTCTCTCTCTCTCTCTCTCTCTTCTCTCTTCTCTCTTCTCTCCTCTCTCTCTCTCTCTCTCTCTCTCTCTCTCTCTCTCTCTGTTCAGTATTAAAGAGGAGAAGAATTTACCTATTGCAATAAGAGACATGCTAGAAACACCGTGATTCTGTGGTTGGTGTTGCGCGTTGTGTTGTAGCAAGTCAACACACATCTTTCCAGGTTGTGTTTTGTAGAGACGCAATATTTACTCCTTCCCACGTGGTGTTGCGTTGCAGAGAAGCAACATTGACGTCTTTTTAGGTTGCGTTGTGGAGACGCAACATAGACTTTTTCTAGGTTGTGTTGTAGAGACGCAATATTACATCTTTCTATGATGGGTTGCGTTGTAGAGACGCAACATTTACGTCTTTCCAGTTAGTGTTGAGTTCTAGATACGCTACAAATACGTCTTACCTAAGCTGTGTTGTAAAGATGCGCCACAAACGTCTTACTCAGGCATTGTTGTGTCGTAAAGATGAAACACATGCCTTTTACCCAGGCAGTGTTGTAAATATGCACTACTTACTCCCTCAGTGTTGTGTCTTAAGACGCAACACACACATCTTTCCAAGGCTTTTAAAACTTCAGCGATTCGAAGCTTCGTCTATAATTGGGCTGTAGAGCATTACGTGAGCAGATGGTATTAGGGAAAACAATCACAACACATGTTTGTTGTGGGATGAGCTGAGTAGTGCAAATACTAATTATCGTGAAGAAACCAACACGTTGCATTGAGTCGATGATTCGCTATGAGTCCTTAATAAAACGAATTTTTCTTCCATTAGAATTTCTGGTGCAAAACTTTTATATTTGCTTCACTGTTGTTGGCAGTATGCAATTTGGATGTGAAATAATTATAATAATACTAATAATAATAATAATAATTGTAGTAGTAACAGTCATAGTATTAATAATAATCATAATAGAAGTAGTTGGTGTAATTGCATTAGTAGTATTAATAATAGTAGTTGTTGATCTCGTAAAAGTACGTAATAGCAGTAATATCAATAATAATAATGTGCATAAATTGTCCTTGATACAACATCTGTCCTTCGTACCTTTTATTTCTTAAATAAAACCAGTTCTGAAGACTGGATCTGAAATTTCAGTCAGTGTCGGGTGCACTTTATGGGTTCGCACGCCATGTCAGTCCACAGGTGTTTCCTCTCTGCCAACAGGCAATATTTCCCGTCTGCCAGCAAGCAGCATTTGTTCTTTGTCAGCAAGAAACATTTCCAGTTAGTCACCAGGCATGATTTTCCCGTTTACCAGCAAGCAACATTTCTCGTCTGCCAGCAGGCAACATTTCCCATGTGCCAGCAAGCAACATTTCCCATGTGCCAGCAATTAACACTTCCCATGTGCCAGCAGGCAACATTTCCCATGTTCTAGCAGGCAACATTTCCCAAGTTTCCATGTGCCAGCAGGCAGCATTTCCCGTGTGCTATCAGGCAACTTTTCCCGTGTGCTAGCAGGCAGCATTTCCCGTGTGCTAGCAGGCAACATTTCCCGTTTGCTAACAGGCAACATTTCCCGTGTGTTAGCAGGCAACATTGCCCGTGTGTTAGCAGGCAACATTTCCCATGTGCCAGCAGGCAGCAATTCCCATGTGCCAGCAGGCAACATTTACCATATGCCAGCAGGCAACATTTCCCATGTGCTAGCAGGCAACTTTTCCCATGTGCTAGCAGGCAACATTTCTCGTGTGCCAGCAGGTGTGGAGGAATGTGCTCCTACGATAACATGAACTGTTAAGCTTGCTACTTAGCTTATTGATGAATCCAAGAAGTCGCAGCCATCCCCGACTCCTTCACAGAGGATATATTCATGGCCTCATTCTCCACCGGGCTGTATGGTAAAAATTACACGTGGTTAATTATAATATATTGCCCCAAAGGAGCATATGCCCATATCTTCAGTCATTGATGGACTGAAAGGCGGTTTACTAACGTGTTTGGACTTAAAAGTCCACGCATAACCGCCATCAATAGGTAAATTTTAATGCTCTTGAAATACAAGAACTGCGCAGTCCCCTGCCTGACAAGAACATAAAAACATACCTTGCTCGTGTAACGTGAGCGATGGTGTTGGCTCCACCATATACGGTGGAAATGCTGTCTTGATTGTAGAATGCCGCTGATGAGTCACCGTCTTGTTTTGATGGAGTTCACTTGCGATTGTCTCTATGTTTGTCTTTTGGCAGTAATAAGAAGCTGCGCACACTTCTGACTATACCGCGATGTTATTCACTAAACGCGTTGTAACAGAGTTCTTATCCGATTTCCCGACGTTAGTGGAGATTAAATTAGAATAACGGACGCTTACGACTAATGTCTTTGTTAGGGTAAACCCTTCGTAGCCGTATGACCCGTCCTTACGGTGGCCGAATTCAATCTGCCCCTCGTGCAGCCTCGTGCAGCCACGTGGTGCCTCGTGGTGCCCAGCATGCTGTGATCAGCACAATTTCAACAATTGCTACACGCTGCTACAAGTGGTAATTAAAATGTTTGTGTCATCTAAATACCCCAATCACTGGAACACACGATAGTAAATTCAAGTGCAGAAACCAATACAACAGTTTACTGTAATCTTCCTGTTACGGCAAAGAGTTACACATACACACTCGCTGCTACTTGGTCAGACCACGTGACACACTGTGGTCAGTACATCTGGTCTGTATTAAGTTGTTTTTATCAACCAGACGCGCTTCGTCTTGCCCCTTCCTAAGGGCAGAAAGGGTGGGACCCTTAACAAGGGTAGTAAGGGCGCATACCTCCCCTCCTTTGGTGAATTTTCTCCACAGCAGGCAACATTTCTCGTGTGCCAGCAGGCAACATTTCGCATGTGCCAGCAGGCAACATTTCCCATGTGCCAGCAGGCAACATTACCCATGTGCCAGCAGGCAACATTTGAGAGCTGCTCAAGTCTTTAGGCTAAAGTCATGAACTTAATTATTTAAAATGTTTGAAATTTCGTACCAAACCTCTTGCTAAGTGTCACAGCTGAAATATCACTGGAGGGAGACTGTCACAACTGAAAATATTACTGGAGGAAGACTGTTACAGCTGGAGTACATATGGAATGATAGAGCTAGAGTCTACATGTAGGAATAGCACCAGAACTGGCGTCTACATAGAGGGTGAGTCAGAGCTGGAGTCTACATGGAATGATAGACAGAGCTGGAGTCTACGTGGAGGGATATAGTCAAAGCTGGAGTCTACATGGAGGGAGTGGGCTATAGCACAAAACACAGGTCGTTTTATTATTTTGGAAATACTTTTCCAGTTAAATCCAGTCCCTGCAGACCGTAACCATTATCCAGTTCCGTCCTCCATCCCTTAGAGGACCTGACCTTATCTACTCAATATTTCGTGTGTTTCTATTAATTCTGTTTGATTTATAAATACATTGGTTGACAAAAGCGTTTCCTTAATAAATGTCCTAATAACCACATATGCGTGGTTATTGGCTAGTGTGTTCTTGAATTGTGAATGTCAGAACCAGAAAACTTCTTCAATGGTGAGTACCAGAGGTAGAGACTCCATGGAGGAAGGGTGTGTCAGTGTTGGAGGAGACTCTGAGACTCTGTGGAGGCCGTACTTCTGGTGATCCTAGTTTGCTTCTCACAGAAACATCAATAACAACAACATAGCAACAAAAACAACGTTTGGTGTTCTCCAGCCTCCGTGTCAGAGCAGCAACAATAACAGCAAGAACAAGAGAGTCGCAAGGAAAGCGACAACAAAATATTCACGTAATCCACATAAAACAAAAAATGCTTTCGAGGCTCATATCCAAAACCTACTCAAAAATGTATCGGAAATTCTTAAGAATTCATATGATTGTAGCAAATGTCCCTCGGTAGCTGAGGGAGAGAGAGAAAGAGAGAGATATGAGGAACGTAGGGTAGGCAGGAGTGATGGAGATATTCAAGGAGTAAAGAAGATTAGGAAGAAGGCAAACACGGGCAGACAGACTAACGAATAAATATAAAGGGAGGGACAGAGGAAAAGAGGAACATGAGAGGGAGTGAGACAGAAATGGAAGGAAGGGAGAAGGAAGGATTCAAAAGAATGGCAGAGAATTTCTAAATTTTGAGGGAAGTTAGGAGAGAGGGATGGAAATGGAAGTGATGGAATGGAAAGAACATAAAAATGGAGGAACGACGCAATAGGCCTACTGGCCCATCCAAAGCAGGTCCTTATCAGAAACACCTATGTATTTTTCCAACCTTTTCCCAGAGCTACCCAAGAATTTGTTTTCGTAACCCAGGCACCAATCAAAGCACTCCCACTTCTATTACCCTACTCGGAAGATTGTGCCACGCATCAGCAACTCTGAAAACCAATACTCACATATATTTTTTCTATATCTAAATTTATCTTACTTTTTTTAGTTCTTACTTGATTCGATATCCACAGTATTTTATTTGTTTATGCCCATCATCCACTTACATACTTCAATGATATATTCTCTCATTCCACATCTGTCAAGAGAGTGAAGATTCAGGGTCTATCTTCATGTGGGAGATTCCTTATTCCTTTTCTGAGTGTTCTCCAATGAATTTATCCATTTTGTAGTAAGGAGACTAAAACTGAATAGCAAAATCTAAGGCTTTGCTTTTCCACAATTTCTGTTGTCAACTTTTCCCAGTGATACTTGATGACTGTTATTCTTAAGATTCATGATATCAAAGCCTAAATCAATATGTCCATATTCATTTTTACCTTCCTAAACCCATACCTCTAATCCTAGTTTAAAGCCATAAAAACACTCCAAACTGAACTAACGATAACACCCACACCTGCCCTGGATGAGTGAACCCCATCTCTGGCATACATGTCATATCTGCCGTAGAAGTGGTCCCAATTGTCAGTGGGTGGTACTGCATTATCTTTATAGTATTTCTCCAGCCAACAATTAATGCCAGCTGCTCTGGACAGCCACTCATTTCCAACACTCCCTTCTCGACAAAATGCCACATATAACAGGGTACCCTCCCTTCTTCCTGATTATATATGTTGCTATCCTCTACCTTCTAACTAAATCCTCACTTCTGTGCTTGCCTACATCATTGCCTCCAACACTAAGGCAGATAACAGGAATGATCCTATTACTATTTATGATCTCAAGATGGCTAACAATATCCTCCATTCCATCCCCAGGAAAGCAAACCCACTCTCTCTCCTTCTCCTATCCATCAGGCAGAAGGCCCTATCCATGTATCTAATCTGATCGTCTCCAACAAGCACAATGTTCATCGTGTCGTTCCCAGTAGTCGACTCGCATTCATCAGGTAGCACAGAGAATGGGTTTCAAGTTTCCACAGCATTCTCCTGAATCTTCATTTCTCCCTTTCCATCCTTTCTCGTGATCCTCAGCTTCATTCCATGCTGCCAGGCCACTGTCCAGCTTCTTTCTTGACCTGAGGATTCACAAAAGGAGGATTAATAGGCATCCTCTTGTTTTCCTTAGTTAATCTCTGTATCTCAAGCCTAGCCACCTTGAGTTCCTCCTAAAGCTTCTGGTAGAGTTGCTCGAAGATTATGTCTTCACACTAGCAATTCCACGTCACCACTTAAGGAAATCCACGTCACCAATCGAGCAAGTCCATGTCACCACTTCGCTCCGTCAGTGGCATGCATCTGCTGAGGCAGGAGGTGCATCTTGGCTTACATTTATCTAATTTAATATGGTGATATCAGAGATGGAGACTCGGTCTTCAGTGTGACCTCGAGGCCACATTTTGAGGTCTTAGTATCAATCTCTATCTCGGAGGGTTCTGGTCTCGGTCTTGATCAAGGTCTCAAGAGCCCTAGGTCCTGGTCTTTGCCTCGGCAAGTGGGGTCTTAGTCTTGAAATCAGTCAGCACACAAATTCCGTGTCATAGCTGACACGCACTTTTACACGACACGGAAATATTCAAAGTATATTCAAGCTACATTAGAGTTTCACTTAGCATGTTCAATATTCGTATGAACATGTGTTAGGCAGCATCACCTACCATAACTATCACCTGACACCACGTCAACAGTAAGCCACAACATTAACCAACAGTAAACACAGCATTAACCAACAGTAAACTACAACATTAACCAACAGTAAGCCACAACATTAACCAACAGTAAACACAGCATTAACCAACAGTAAACACAGCATTAACCAACAGTAAGCTACAACCTTAACCAACAGTAAACACAGCATTAACCAACAGGACGCAACATTAACCAGCAGAAAACCACAATATTAATGAACAGTAAGCCACATTAACCAACAGTAAACCACAACGTTAACCTGCAAAAAACATAACATTAACCAACGGTAAGGCACTACATTAACCAACAGTAAGCCACAAGATTAACCAACAGTAAATCACAACAATAACCAACAGTAAGCCACAAAATTAACCAACAGTAAGCCACAAAATTAACCAACAATAAACCAAAACATTAACCAACAGTAAGCCACAGCATTTACCAACAGGATGCCACAACGTTAATCAACAGTAAGCCACCACATTAACCAGTAGAAAAACCAGAACATTAACCAACAGTACGCCACAACATTAACCAACAGTACGCCACAACATTACCCAACAGTAAGCCACAGCATTAACCAACAGTAAACCACAACAATAACCAACAGTAAGCCACAAAATTAACCAACAGTAAGCCACAAAATTAACCAACAATAAGCCAAAACATTAACCAACAGTAAGCCACAGCATTTACCAACAGGATGCCACAACGTTAATCAACAGTAAGCCACCACATTAACCAGTAGAAAAACCACAACATTAACCAACAGTACGCCACAACATTAACCAACAGTACGCCACAACATTAACCAACAGTACGCCACAACATTAACCAACAGTAAACCACAACAATAACCAGCAGTAAGCCACAACATTAACCAACAGTAAGCTACATTAACCAACAGTAAGCCACAACATTAACCAACAGTAAGCCACATTAACCAACAGTAAGCCACAACATTAACCAGCAGTAAGCCACAACATTAATCAACAGTAAGCCACAACATTAATCAACAGTAAGCCACAACATTAACCAACAGGACGCCACAACTTTAACCAACAGTAAGCCACAACATTAACCAACAGGACGCCACAACATTAACCAACAGGACGCCACAACATTAACCAACAGGACGTCACAACATTAACCAACAGGACGTTACAACATTAACCAACAGTAAGCCACAACATTAACCAACAGTAAGCCACAACATTAACCAACAGTAATCCACACCATTAAGCAACAGGACGCCACAACATTAACCAACAGGACGTCACAACATTAACCAACAGTAAGCCACAACATTAACAAACAGGACCCCACAACATTAACCAACAGTAAGTCACAACATTAATCAACAGTAGCCCACAACATTAACCAACAGGACGCCACGTTAACCAAAAGTAGCCCACAACATTAACCAACAGTAAGCAACATTACTTATCGAATTATACCATTGGATGCTCTTGCTAGTTGACAATGCTAGTTTGTGGAGAGAGTTGATGTGTATCTGTCTATCACCTGTACATACTACATGTGGGACGCAGTAGTATCAGCTGTCATCACCGTCACCTGGCTCTGCCAACACCTGTCTTCAGTGTTTCAAAATTGGTAAAGTCTTTGCCTTATTTCCTTACCAAATTAAATACGAGTTCTCCATATTTATATCAAGCACACATGTACTAGAGATGAATGCAGAGGAGAAAGTAATAACCAAGAAAAATACATCATTATTTTTGTTGCTTTATAATAGGTGCCTGGAGTCTACCTGGTGGGTGCTCCGGGAGGCAACGCCCCCGCGGCCCAGTCCTTGACTTGTGCCTTATGAACCTTGCTCCCATAAGTCTGGCGAATATATCACATAAATTTGGGCGGGTAAGGAGAAACGAAACAAGTTTCCTCTAAAAAAACAAACGGGAAGAATATGTTCCCAGTAAAATCAGGTGAAACCCGTTGCCTACACCCTGGCAGAACCAGACTTCCATACCTGTTTCATTCCTAAGTAAACAACGACAGGCTTTCCCAGGCCTGTAAGAGCTAATGTATGGTGCCCGTTACCGATTGTCCCCCCTCCGGATTGTGTACGATGAGGATAAGCGTCCTGAGAAGAAAATAGAAAATATTAGTTACTGATGTTCTGAGGCTGCAGTAGAGAGACGTTGGTATGCCACGACGACTATTTCACAGTAATGCAGTGGTGTGGGAGGTGGTTGTTATTGGTGGTGATTGTTATTAAGGGTTACGACTCCACAAGACATGTTTTCAATAAAGATACCCAAGTGTTGCACATGTGTCTAATTTATCAACTTTTCGGTTCTCTGAACCATATATTTACATACCTGTCAGACACAGCAACATCTTGAGATCTTCGTACGGGGAATTCTACGACTGGTTCACCTCACCTGTCCACAGTATACAAGTCCCTTCTTCGCGCATATGCTGTATTCTTATCAAGACTGAGATTGATTACATTGATTCCAGGCTGAGGGACTGATTACCTCAAACTCCTTCTGGTCTTCATTCTAATTTGTATTGGACTGATGAAGCCACTGTATGGCGAAACGTTTCCACAATGAAGATACCCAAGTGCAGCATATGTGTCTAATTTACCATCTTGTCAGTTCTCTGAACCATTTATCTACGTTCCCGGTGATGTTAAGGGCCCATACGGGGTACGCTGCGGTGGCCCTATACACTCTAAATAAAACAGTTTTTCTTGGCTGCATAATCACTTACTTAGAACAAGAACAACTGTCACTAGCAGCACGAGTGAGACATCGTCAGTGTTCTTCATGATTCTTTGATTTAAAAATTTCTTGCATCTTTCTCAAATCACTCAACATACTGATCCTGTCGTTCAAGAGAGAACAGTCTTATGGAAACATGATGTATCCAGTGACTGGCTTCCTGGATCCAGACTCCGTTTGTCTGGAAGATAATCATCCAGGATCAGAGGAAGTGAGAACTACCAGAAAAGTATTGATATTCTTCCAGAAGCTAATAACCTTACTGAAGCAGAATAAAGCAGACTCAGTAAAGTTGTAGCAGTAGTTGAAACAGCCTCAGCAAAACAGTAGCAGCAACATCAACAATGGAACAGCAAAAGGCGTTGCAACAAAGCAGTAGCACAGCAACAAAACAGCAACATCACGACTCACGAAACCGTAACAACACGATTGCAAACAAACCACGGTACGGGTGGGGGTTTCACTCCCTGGCCATGAGTTCTAACCTCACCCGTATGTGTTTTTTTCAAACATTACCTCCACCAACCAGCACTAGCAACACCAGCACAATATCAGCAATCAAGACTGAAGAAACGATAACCCCAGAATCAAACAATAGCCCAGATGCTGAGTGTAATCGTTAGGTTCAAAGATGCAGCAAATATCCAAACACGTTGGTCTTTACCCGGCAACAGTTCTCACTCTTGCCGGCTGTGAATATAATGCCAACACGTACAGGACTAAAAGATCCTTGGAGAAATTTGAATGAAAATGGCCGCTTTTCAAAGCCCAGTCCATTGTATGAGGAGGTCTTCATCCTTTGAACATCAGAGAAGGTTGAGTCTTCACCCAGCAACCTGATCATGACACCACATCCAGCAAAATTCCGACCTTGGCTTCTCATATCTTTGGTGGTTTTGAGATAGGACAGACACCTGTGGCTGGATCACAAGCTCAGTTTGAAAGGATCATAGAGACTCTCCACCTTCTCGTCTTCCAGAAAGCTGGAATAACTGGGGAATTTCCAAATAGTGTAAAAAAAAAAAAAAAAATTACAGATTCTGATTAATTCATTTAAGTTGTAAACTAAAAAATTATTTTAAAATGTTTCATAATGTATGTAAATATGTCGTGTAAATATTATATACATTTTAAAGTCTGTGTATTTTTTAAGTAGATTAATGGTAACCGAAAAAAAGTCAATAGAAAAAAAATCGTTTATTTTTGTTTGTTTTCTTTATCAAAAGTAAAATAGTTTTAAAACAATATGGTTTTTATTATTTTTATTATTCTATCAAAAATTAATTTAGTGTATAAAGTTAATCACAATAAAAATACAATAGTCTCGCTCTTTATTTTAGTACGCTTGGTCTTGGTCTCGATATCGGTGTGTTTTGTCCCGATGTTGGTCTTCGTCTCAATATTTTTCAATATGTTTCAGTCTTGACTGCATCTCTGGTGGATATGAATTAAGATGGGCATCAGTGTTCATGGGTCATATGCCTCGAGAAATACATGAGAAGCGACGGTTTCGGCTGACTCTTAAGCCCATTCCGTCCACGTGTGTTCTTGACAATAGTTAATACGGACCTACATAAAGGCACGCCAGGTCTAACGAGAATAACAACGAATGAACAGAAAAATACTTTTTGTCCCTATGCCCTGGCGGCTACCAGAACTAAATCACTGACGCATTACAGAAGACAGAACCGCAGTATACGAAGACAAAATAAAGGCGTAATCCAAACCAAATCCAAGTAACGATTCAAGCCACACGAGAGTTATCCCTGGCGGCCACGAGAGTCTGCAGGAGCAGAGACAATGTCAGTGACGGTAGCAACAGTACCGACAGCAGTCACAAGCAGAGGGAGATGTGAGAGACATGGTGTCAAGAGTACAAGTGGTAGCGGCGTTAGCATCAGCCAAGCTTCGAAGTCCAAGCTGTATCCAAAAGACGTTCCGAGTTGCAGGCCATAAATAACACTGAGGAGCTTACGACGACTTTTCTGTCCGACTTGAACCATTGACAAAGACACACAAACAGAAAGGGAAGGAGGCAGTACCTGGAGTCTACCCGGAGGGTATTCCGGGGATCAACGCCCCCGCGGCCCTGTCCAGCTCCCTCTTGAAGACAACCAGAGGTCTATTGGTAATTCCCCTTATGGCTGTTGGGAGGCTATTGAACAGTCTTGGGACCCGGACACTACTGGTGTTTTCACTTAGTGTACCGATGGCGCCCCTACTTTTCATTGGGTGTATGTTGCATCGCCTGCCAAGTCGTTTGCTTACGTTGGGAGTGATTTCTGTGTGCAGATATAGTATGTACAGTACACTGCCTCCTCTCCTTTTTGTTAGTGTGACTTTGTATTGTTCCAGTCACGGTATTGTGCCTTTTTGTTAGAAATAAGAGATGTTGGTAGGGCGAAAACGACTCTGACATCGAGCTGAGTCTTTAAATAAATAAGACACCTGTGCAAAACCTGGGTATTTGTATTTTGGAAACGTTTCGCTTGCACAACAGGCTTCTTCAGTCAAATAAAGGCGAGTGCAACAGTGGAGAGAGAAACAATCATTTTTGAATGACCTGCTTCTACAAGTGGATGAATTAGACATGTTTGCAATATGTGTCTGGATAGTCACTGAATGTTTAACCATTCAATGGCTTTACTAATACAAAACAGTGACATAAACGGAAAACTGTAAAGAGGAGGTAATCAGTCCCTCAGCCTCGGAGAATTACATATGACTGATATATTCCACTAGAGGGCCACGTTCACCTGTGACGAGAACTTGTGTGTTTCACCTCAATTCTGATGAGTATGCAAGGTCTGATCGCATGTTTACGTTTTATGCTGAAGGAAATGACCATCACCTGTCAAGGGTGATGGACTGGTTACGTCTAAATTACTTCTACTGTCTCAGGAAATCGTAATGACACGATTGCAAACAAACCATACCACGGGTGGGGCTTGATCCCGCGGTTAGAGAGTCGCAAAACTCCAGACCGATGCGTTAGCCACTGGGCCAGCTGGCTACAATAAAATTCATCCAACTAGATATATTTATACACCATAGGAAAGTTAGCATAGGCACCACTGTGACCACAAATGCAAGTTTTTACAGACGAATCTCCCGCCAGCGTGGCCGTGACGAACTCTAGCTCAAGGCCCCTCAAAGCCATTACGAAATCGTAATGGCTTTTATTGTAGCCAGCTGGTCCAGTGGCTAGCGCGTTGGTCTGGAGTTTTACGATCCTCTAACCGCGGGTTCAAGCCCCGCCCGTGGTATGGTTTTGTTTACTTCTACTGTCTCCGTTGTTGTACTCGCCTGTTTGAGACCCAAAAATTCTACTGTGCAGGGGAAACGTTTCGTAAAACAGATATGCATGTATTGTACGTGTTTTGTTCATTTACGTGTCGATATCAATAATATGATAAGTCTTCTCTTTGTCAGGAAGTCAGTTGACGAAACTCCATAACATTTATATATTATCCGAGTCTTAACGCACTGATCTAAGCTTAGCCCAAAGCATTTTAGTTCAGTTCGCCTCAACAAGAATGGTATGGCCTGATTATGCTCCTTATCTATTGTATAAGCGAAGAGCAGAGTTGGCACACCGAGTTTATTGAAAAAATGAATGACTTGGAGGTAGTAAATTACAGTTACCTCATAATCTGTGCCAGCTTGTTGATCTGACTCTGATTTTATACGGTGAGTATAATTCCACACTATTAGTAAAAAAAAATTTAAGGTCCTGTTGCTTGATCGTCATTACGCGGGATTTCTGTGTCCTATTCTTTTTACCCAAATTTCCCGAGAGTGATAGATGAAGTCCAGGCTTGTTAGGTGCGTCACACTTCGGTAGCCCTGTGCCAGTTTGAGAGAGGAGTTATAGTGTTGCATTATGTAGCTGGTCAATTAGGAGAGTCTACTTTAACCATGATCTTATTTTCGGTGGTTAGGTATAATGTTTGTCATTATCCAGATTATTGGGAAAACACTTACCCTCTGAATTTAGTTCGTGAAAAGCAAGGATTTTTCGTTTCATGAATCAGCATATAATTGCACGAATCAGTGCCATCACTGCCACGATTAAGAAATAGACACACGTGATACATTTGGGTATCATTACTTTAGACGTTTCGCCATCAGTGGCTTTAGCCATACAAATTCAAGGACATAATTGGAAGACAGGAGAACTATATACAAAAAGTGAGGTAATCAGTCCTTCATCCTTGGAGATGGTGAAGAGCACCGTAGCTTTCAAGGTCACTGGATGGGAAAGCCACTGGAGGGCGAAACGTCTACAATAAAGATACCCAGATGTTGCACATGTGTCTAATTATTAATCTCGTCGGAACTGTATTCCATACATATACATTGACACGAGTAATATCGTTCCCTGATGTGTATTGGTAACTATTTGTAGCTCGTGTGTGGTGAGTGCAACGTCGGTCAGATCACTTTCATGCCATTCCGTTCTGATATCTTGCTGTCGGTCTGGCAGGAATTCAGACTTCAGATTTGGATATCCTGAGGAAGTTGTCTAGATTCTCGTCATGAGATGAAAAGTATCCCGCGTATCTCTTCCTCTTGCAGTGATTACTTTAAGCTGGAACCTCAAGTCCCGCTTTCATCCTCCTACTCTACACATCACTCTCCCACGCTCTTCCTCTTCTCCGGTTTCTTCTCCTGCTTTGCTTTCCCTTGCTCTTTCTCCTCTTCCTTTACCACCTCATCAGTTACAACTTGGGCCCCGTGTTTAGTCTCGCTCCAAGTAAAACAACAACACATCTACAACATTACTCCTTTTATATTTTATTTCGTCTCTCTAATTTTCTTTACTTGTTCGTCTTTATTCCTCCGATTATGGCATATTGAAAATTTATAAAGCTCTTCCAAATTGTTCTGATTTTTAACTATAGCAAAAAGATGAATTCCGATACAGTATTATCGTTGGTTTTTTTTATTTCTTTATCTCATTGTTTAATTGTATCAGATATTCTTTATTAGTATACTGATATCACTGCTTATGTCTTGATTATACTTTAAATGGTGCAAATTATTGTCAATAGAGGACGATAATCTAGGTATTTTTGTCTTATATCTGGTACTTAAATACTCATTATGGCTCATCCATAACCCTTCCTGGCTCCTCCAGGATATCTACTGGCTCCTCCTAAGTATTTCTGTATTCTAGAGAACTCCTGGGTGGTCTACTTCCAGATGCATGTTTTGCTCCTTCACGACCACTTTTGGCTTCTCATAGATCCATTCTCTATCTCTTGATATTTTGTGTGTTTCCATGACCCCTGGTGGTACTTCAAGACCCTTTCTGGCTTCCTCAATATCTCTTCTGCCACTTTCAAGACAGTTTTGGCTTTTATAAGACGCTTTCTCATCCTTACTGTTTTTTTGTAAAATTTTGTTTGGCTCTTTTAAGACTCCTTCTGTCACGTTGAAGACGTTAAGACCCCTTGTATCTCTAATAAGGTATTCTGGCTCCTTCAAGACTCCTTCCGGTTCTTTGAAGACCTTTATTCTACAAAAATCATCTCTTATTTAAGGCCATTTCTGGCTACTCTAATACCTTTCTCCTCCAATATTCTATCTGGCTGTTCCAAGACCTTTTTCGCTTCTGTAAAATCTCTTCCGGTTCCTTCAAAACCAACTTGCCCCTTCAAGAAACCTTTCTCTCTTTTCACAGGGTTTGACAAGGTTAGGTTAAGTATCCCTAGCTTTATTGACAAGCTATTTACAAGTTAACGATTCCTAACTTTATTGACAAGCTAAGAGCTGTTACCTACATCAGCTCATTTGAAAGCATTTTTATTGTTATGAAACATACAAGTAGGGAACAGGATGAAGTTGGAGCCATCTGTGGCCAGCATTTTCATTTGATCAGCTGACTTTATCTCGTTGACATCATAATGCTGTACGAATGTGTTCCAGACTCGAGTCATCCTGGGGATAAATGATCTCAGATGAAATGATGTTCTGGAGAAGGTTACAGCCAGAGTGAAGTTGCTGCTTTCTGTCCGTCTTGTGGTATAGAAGCTTGCTTCTGGCTGTCCTTGAAGTGGAGCCATGTGTGGTACTTTGACAATGTTTACCTTGTACATAACAGTAAGGCCACACACATCTCTCCTGTGTTGAAGACTCTGCTGAAATGACAGATCTATCCAGGATGGATCAGGCGAGAGATGAGACATCTTGCTCTGTTCTCTACTCTGTCAAGCAGTTGCAGATGAGAGGGGGGGGCAGGCAAACCAAGATAGTGGAGCATACTCAAGGTGTGAGCGTACTTGTGTCTCATACAGAATCTTGCAACCCCTACTGTCAAGCAGATGCCAGATACGGCGAAGTGCTGTAAGCTTCCTGGCTGCCCTGTTTGCAAGATTTAAACGTGGTTCTTCATGGTCAGTTTGGAGTCAAATTTCACCCCAAGGATATCAACTTCTTCCCCAGGTACCAACACTCTCCCATTCATACTTACCACTGCTCCGGCATTACCATCATGGTGCCTGGAGACCATCATCATTTGTGTTTTCTCAGGTGCAAATGTTACTAGCTGGTGATTGATGTAGCTTAGGGCAGCTGGCCTTTCTTCTCTTGGATAAGTGAATGTCAGAGTACAGTCGTCTTCATATGCATGGGATTCTGGGATGAGATGAAGGTCATTGAAGTAGACATTCCATAACAATGGTCCCAGCACACTTCCTTGTGGAACACTTGCCCCAATAGGATGTCTTGCTGATTCTGTTCCATTGAGAACTACCCTTAGAGATCTACCATGAAGGGAAGCACTGAGGAGACATAGCGTAGAGCCTGCAATTACCAGTGCTTGCAGTTTTGCAAGAGTTCCTGGAGCCACACTCGGTCGAAATCCACAGCTGACTTTGGATTCATCTCTCTCTCTCTCTCCCCTTCTTCTTCTCCTCTTTTCTCTCTTCTGCCCTTTCTGTCTGCTCCCCGTCTGTCTCTCTGTCTGTCTCTCTGTCTTTTTTCGTCTCTCTGTCTGTTTCTCTGTCTGTCTCTCTGTCTGTCTCTCTGTCTGTCTCCGTCTGAAGTCTTTCCCTCGTCTGCTCTCTTCTGCTTCTGTCGTCTCTTTTTTTTCTGTCTTCTCTTCTGTCTCCGTCGTCTCGTCTGTCTCTCTGTCTGTCTCTCTGTCTGTCTCTCTGTCTGTCTCTCTGTCTGTCTCTCTGTCTGTCTCTCTGTCTGTCTCTCTGTCTCTCTCTCTGTCTCTCTCTCTGTCTCTCTCTCTGTCTCTCTCTCTGTCTCTCTCTCTGTCTCTCTCTCTGTCTCTCTCTCTGTCTCTCTCTCTGTCTCTCTCTCTGTCTCTCTCTCTGTCTCTCTCTCTGTCTCTCTCTCTGTCTCTCTCTCTGTCTCTCTCTCTGTCTCTGTCTCTGTCTCTGTCTCTGTCTCTCTCTCTCTCTCTCTCTCTCTCTCTCTCTCTCTCTCTCTCTCTCTCTCTCTCTCTCTCTCTCTCTCTCTCTCTCCCCCTCTCACTTTTTTTGGCTTCATCAAGATCTTTTCGATTCTTTCCGAAAAGACCCCTTCTGGTTCTTCCAAGACCCCAGGGCCGAACTTCCACGGTTGGAAATCCCACACTTACTATTAAATTTCAGATATCTTTTCTGGGTTGAATTTCACCTCGGGTGCCAGACGGGGCCTCAGCGCGCGCTGAACGTACTCTGGATTTGTCTTCACTTGGAGAAAGCTTTCCTCCCAGTCGAAGCTTTTCCACCTCGCTCCACTGCAAACCTTTCTAGCTTCGTAGATTTTTTTTTTTCTGTACATATCTCTTCTTCACTCCTCCTCCTACTTCTCTTCATCCTTTTTTTCTTTTTCTTTCTTCTTTCTTTATTATTATTAGTAGTATTATTACTAGTAGTAGTTTATTATTATTAGTATCATTATTATTAGTATTATTATTAGTAGTAGTAAAAAGTTATGCTAATTACAAATGTGAAATAGTTGATGTATTAAACATTTAGTAACAAACTTTGTGACGATAAGTGACAGACAGTTTGATGACAGGATAGTGACAAGATAGTGTTGATGACAGGATATAGTGACAAGACAGTGTTGATGACAGGATATAGTGACAAGACAGTGTTGATGACAGGATATAGTGACAAGACAGTGTTGATGACAGGATATAGTGACAAGACAGTGTTGATGACAGGATATAGTGACAAGACAGTGTTGGTGATAAGAGATAGTGACAAGACAGTGTTGATGACAATGTGCAAACTTTGATAGTGACAAGACAGTGATTTGATGACAGGATATAGTGACAAAAATTAGACAGATACAAGGGATGGTGATAAGAGGAGTGACAGAAATGATGGCGACAAAACTATGGTCAGTGACCAGACAGTGACAGTTGACAATTGCACTGACAGTGACCAGACAGTGATTATAATGTACTAGGGACAGTGATCAGAAAAAGTCAAGGTGACATTGAAAGTGGCAGTGACCAGAAATTGATGTTAAAATACTAAGGACAGTGACCAGGCAGTGACGCAGACAATACTAGGGACAGTGTCCAGTCAGGGAGGGTAATATATTAAGAGAAGATCTTGGACAGTTGCGCTACCGTTACGTGGGACGGTGACCAGGCAGTCACGCTGACAATACTGGAGACAGTAATCGGTGATGGTAACATATACGGGAAGTGACCAGCCAGTGCCAATACTAGGGACAGTGACCATCCAGTGACAATACTAGGGACAGTGACCAGTGACAATACTAGGGACAGTGACCAGCCAGTGACAATACTAGGGACAGTGGCCAGTCAGTGACAATACTAGGGACAGTGACCAGCCAGTGACAATACTAGGGACAGTGACCATCCAGTGACAATACTAGGGACAGTAACCAGCCAGTGACAATACTAGGGACAGTAACCATCCAGTGACAATACTAGGGACAGTGACCAGCCAGTGACAATACTAGGGACAATGGCCAGCCAGTGACAATACTAGGGACAGTGACCAGCCAGCGACAATACTAGGGACAGTGACCAGCCAGTGACAATACTAGGGACACTAAAGATGATAGTACCAAGATGGCAGTTTATTAGGGACAGTGTCCAGACAGTGAAAATAATAGAGACAGTGACCACTGATGGTAACAGTGACCAGAGAGTGAGGGTGACAATAATGAGGACAGTAACCTGAGAGTGACGGTGACATACTAGGGACAGTGATTGGAAAACTTCTGAAGCGAGGAATTCTTAACGGGGAATGTCAGTGGCGAGTGACATACTGTACTTTGAGCTCGGTAAAACATCTGTGTGAGAGAGAGAGAGAGAGAGAGAGAGAGAGAGAAAGAGAGTAAGAATCGATCTCTGATCGATCTCTCTCTCCTTCCGTCTTCATCTCTTCTCCTCTCTCTACTGTCTACTTCTCTTCTCTCCTCTCTCTTCTCTCTCTCTCTCTCTCTCTCTCTCTCTCTCTCTCTCTCTCTCTCTCTCACTCTCACGCACACACTCGTGTTTACATCTCAGTTGTCGTATGTCCTTCAATCTCTATAGCTTTTCTTGCTCTTGTTGTTTTCCTCTTTGCTTCTTTGGCTGAACCACCAGCTCTTTGTTTACAATTTTATCTTCCTCTCTGGGATGGAAGTTGTATGACTCTCGGCAGCTTCTGACTAGGTACGTCATCGTCTCAATCGGTGACTTTCCTTACGGTTACCTCTCCCGCTGCGCTGCATTCAGAAATTAGAAAATAAGAACATAAAGAAGGAATATTGCAGCAGGCCTACTGGCCCATGCGAGGCAGGTCACTGACCCAACCTAGTCAGTTCCAGGTCACATCCCTCCCTGAAATTTGAATTCCACAATTTATTCGAAAATCAGTTGTTTGTGGTCGCCAGGGGATTATTATAGTCTATTTCACCTATATTAGATGGCTTGTGGTAAATACTAGATCCAGTCTTGCTGATTCTTCTCTTCTCTCTCTTATCATGTCTTTGACATGCTGACACACAATGCTTTTCCTGTCAACTCCCTTCATCTTAGCCCTTCAAGTTTCCGGTCCCCTGTGTGGGTACCTGTGTCATGCAAAGAGTATGTTATAAATTTATTCTGCGTATGTCACACTCCCATACAGGCTGCCTCCCAACCAGTGAACCGGGTGCTAAGGGTTTAACGATCAATAGGGTACCCGTCATTAAATCAGTACCTTGGTTCATTGGCCAATCACAGGCAACCCCGCCAAAGTTGAAGCAACGTGGTTCACTTGTGGTAAGCACTGACAGACTTGCTGAGCTGCTGGTTGATACGGTGCACTCTCTCTGGCTTCTGCTTGTTATATACTTGTTATATACAAGTTATATACTATTGCTGAGTTTGTTTGCTCCATTTTGAAGCCCATTATGACCAGGTCGCAGGCCATACTATACCTGTGTTTGTAATAGTACCCAATCCCTAAGCTGCCTCTTTGTGGCAGAAATTCCTTATGATTAATACCATTGCCCTTGCCCTAAGGGTTCTTCTTACCACTTCTGCTATTGTTGTTGTCATTATGTTCCTTTCATGTAATTCTACTGTTCGGTGGGGGGTTGTAAATAACTGCTGCTACTACTTTGGGTCCCTCAATCTTGATTATCCCCACTATGTAATTTTCCTCATTTATGTTTTTCTCTCTTATCTCTTCAAAGCTCTGCTGATTTCCGATTAGCATTACAACTCCTCTCCCTTAGTATTTTCTGTTTCCATATTGATATCCTGTAAATATGGAAAATGGTATAATTTCAGTTTGCTTTGTCTCTTTAATAGTTATGATGTCTGGGGTTTATCTCTCTAATTCGCTTTAGTTCATCACTCTTGTTTGATAATCTACCTTCATCTGTGTGATATACTCAGAGCTTCCCTTTCTTTACCATGATCCGTTTTGAGTTATCTAGAATTTCTTCTCATTGCTCATCTCTCATGAGTGGGGTGGTAAGGCGGGAGATGTGTATACATTGTTACAGGGAAAATGGGTTTTAATTATAGGTAGGGAGAAGATAGTGTAGGGTTAGTGTAGTGTAGGGTTAGTGTTCGGGAAGTAGGGACAAGCCTCGACTTGGGAACGTTAGCAGAAGGTGGGTCTTAAGAGGTACCTTGGGGCTGGGTCTTATCTTACTGCCATCTCTCTATGCTTCTCTTTTTCTGTGTCAGAAGTTTTGTGTTTTTAATATGCTTCCTTAGCTGCTGCCTTTCCTTTCTGTTCTGTCTCTACCTAGATATATACAGTGATATTTGTTTCTCTAGCATGCTCTTTGTCTCGGAATCCTGTTTGGAGCTATATGTGACCAGAAGGTTAGCTTGATCAGACACTGTTTTCCACGGGAAAGCCAACAGATTCTCTAAAAAAAATTACTACGTTTTTTTTTTCTCTCTCTCCATCCTTTTATGCACTCTGTTAACGATTCAGTCTCATGTTATTCCTCCTCATCTTTTTCCTGACCTACCATAAGCCTCATCAGGTCCATGGATCTTCAGTGAATTACCTCTTTCTTCCTCCCATTGTCTTTCCCTCCAGATTGTCTTATCTGTTTGCACCAGTTCCCTTGCTGCCTCTTATCACCTCCGTTGCTTCTCGGTCTCCCGAAAGCACCTCTGCAAGTGACTTTCCTCTATTGTCCTTTCCGGATCCTCTGCTCCTCCTTCCTTTGTTATTACTTCTCCTGCCAACCTCTCATTTTCTCTAAGGTCTCCTTCACCTCCTTTGTGTGTGTGTGTACTCACCTAATTGTACTCACTTAATTGTGGTTGCAGGGGTCGAGACTCAGCTCCTGGCCCCGCCTCTTCTCTGTCCGCTACTGGGTCTCTGCTCTCCCTGCTCCATGAGCTTTATCATACCTCGTCTTAAAACTGTGTATGGTTCCTGCCTCCACTATATCTTTCTCTAGACTATTCCACTTCCTGACTACTCTGTGGCTGAATAAATGCTTCCTAACATCCCTTTGACTCATCTGAGTCTTCAGCTTCCAGTTGTGTCCCCTTGTTTCTGTGTTCCCTCTCTGGAACATCCTGTCACTGTCTACCTTGTCGATTCCCCGCAGTATTTTGTATGTCGTTATCATGTCTCCTCTGACCCTTCTTTCCTCCAGTGTTGTTAGTCCTATTTCCCTCAACCTTTCTTCATAGGACAGACCCCTGAGTTGTGGAACTAACCTAGTCGCAAACCTTTGCACTTTCTGTGTGTGTGTGTGTGTGTGTTAGTTACGATTTTGTCCTAGGCACATGTCGATTTGACACTAGGCCTGTTGTATGTATGTGTGTGTGTGTGTAAGGAAACACTTCGAAATGTTTCCGCCCCGCCGGGAATAGAACCCGGCCCCTCCGTGCGTGAAGCGAGAGCTTTACCACTAGGCCACCGGGTGTGTGTGTGTGTGTGTGTGTGTGTGTGTAAACTAGCAGTCACTCTTAGATGGAGTTTGTGTGAGTGAACCAACAGTTTCTCTGGGCGTTTGATATCGCTGAGAGCAAATATGCCTTCAGCCGGGAGCTCTGAACATGGAACGCGTTTCGTGGATCTTCAGAGGGCGGAGAAAAGAAGCTGTGCCGGAGGCGGACTCGAGTGGTAGACAGCTTCAACTGGACCCGACAAACGCTTTGGGAAAACGGAGTTGGGTGGGCGGGAAATGTGATATTTCCGTGGAGGTGAATTTTAAAAATAGTGGTGTATAACATGGAAAGCTATAATGCTTTTATTTATCCCTAAAATATGATTTAATTAAATTTCTAGTATATATATACTGAGATATGCACCCTTTGGTATGTAAATACCGCTGCTCTAAGTGAATTTACATGAAAGGGAAATAAACTTTACAGAATATATGCTATCTGTGTGTTCTAGTATGACACTGGATACGAAATATCTCAAGGTTTATTTTAAACGAAGGTCAGTGGTCAATAGAAATCATGTATGTATTCTGTTCTGCACTTGAGTAGTCACCCAGGTCATCTGCGTTGACGAGTGTTGTATACTGCGTCTTCCACTACCAACATTACCTCTACCACTACTTCACCACTTCGTTCTTTCTTTCTCTCTCTCTCTGTCGCATCCCTGCCATTCTCTCCTATATACACACTGATTCACTCACCTTCGTGTGTTAGTATGACTAGTCAATGGTCGAAACGTCGTCATGAGCTTCTCACTTCTATGTTCGGGTTATTTCTGTATGACTTGCTCTATAGGCTTTGAGGCACAAGGTTGACTTTAAGAAGAGAAATTAAGACATCTAAATGAGAAGGAGAATTAGAAATTAAAAAATCATTTGGGTCACACTTGTTGAAGGCTTTTGCAAAGTCTGTGTATACTACATCTGCATTTTGTTCATCATCTATAGCATCCAGGACCTTTTCATAGTGGTCCAGTAGCTGGGACTGGCAGGAACGACCTGCTCTAAACCCGTGTTGCCCTGGGTTGTGTAATTGATGGGTATCTATGTGGTTGGCGATCTTGCTTCTTAGAACCCTTTCAAAGATTTTTACGGTATGGGATGTTAGCTCTATTGGTCTGTAGTTCTTTGCAATTGCTTTACTGCCACCTTTGAAGAGTGGGGCTATGTCTGTTGTTTTTAGTGAGTGTGGGATGACCCCTGTGTCCATGCTCCCTCTCCATAGAATGCTGAAGACACGTGATAGGGGCTTCTTGCAGTTCTTGATGAACACGGAGTTCCGTGAGTCTGGGCCTGGGGCAGAGTGCATTGCCCTGGCATTTATTGTCTTTTCAAAGTCTTGTTGTGTTTGAATAAAATCAGAGATTTCTGAGATAATATAATAATAATACTATATTTTTATTTCTACACGTACATGTACAAGGTATACAGGCCTAGCTGACTTCAATGACATATTGGAAGTCCCTTCTTATGCAGAGCATTTCGGGCAAATTATGTCAATTTTGTCCCAGGATGCGACCCACACCAGTCGACTAACACCCAAGTACCCATTTCACTGATGGGTGAACAGTGACGACAACAGATGTAAGGAGACTCGCCCAATGTTTCCACCCTTGCCGGGAATTGAACCCGGACGCTCAGCGTGTGAAGCGAGACCTTTGCTTACGAGGTCAACGGCCTGGTAGGCCACATTACTCAGGCAGGAGAAACAAAATTTATCTGAACGAGATTCACAATTCATTTGCAAGGGATATACAATATCCCGCAGGGGATCTACAGTATCCCCAAAGAAATTTACAATATTCCAGCAGGGGATTTACAATATCCCCACTTGGGATCTACACTACCTCTGCAAAGGATACACACTATTCCCTCAGGAGGTTTACAATACTCCTTAGGGTACACAATACATTGCCGGGTACACGATGACCCCAAAGGAGACGCACGTCACCATTGCAGTGAACACAAAATACTCCCTCTAGGGATTCACTATACCGCAGGGGATACGATATCCCTGCAAGGGGGTACACAATACCCCAACTGGGATCTGGGATAGGCAAGGCCGCAATGTCTGGCTGCTGGGAACGTAAGAGGCCAGACTAACTTTTTGGAAGAGCTAAACATAATATCCTCTTAATTTCCTGTCTCAAAGTGAACACAATATATATACCAGAGCTACGAAGAGAGAGAGAGAGAGAGAGAGAGAGAGAGAGAGAGAGAGAGAGAGAGAGAGAGAGAAGAGAACACGAGAACACGAGAACACACAGCATTAAACATGACTTGTAAATGGTCCAAGTCGGACCGAAACGTCGTGGTAACCTTCTCTCTTCTGCGTGAGGGTTATTTGTGCGTTGTTCCAGTCACGGTATTGTGTTGTTTGTTCTTCGTTAACTTGAATGTATCCTCATCTATCTGCTGACTAATGTTGTCATTAGGTGGACCCTCTACACTTGCATATATTGTGGTAAAAGTTGCAAATATTTATAGACGTAAAAGTAAAAAAATGCTTAAAAAAACGGCACACGTTCCAGAGCAGTTATATTTTGCTACGTATTCTCAGAGCGAAACGTTCTTCCAATAAAAGCTGGACTTTTCTCAAGGCTGTGGGACTGATTACCTCAGAACTACTTCTAGACTGATGGGTTGACAACATCATCTTACCTCCCCACTACTTCTGCTGTCTCTAGTTATTAATCACCTTTTCATTCGACTGAAGAAGTCTTAATCACCAAAAGCTTGCTCTGCAAAGTGCGTCATTTCTTGAGTATTGTCGTTAATGAGACGCTTGTACTTCGCATTCAGACCAATGACTTCGCCCCATCTTCAGCGTAGCAATAACGGCCGTGCAGAAGTAACCTCGCCTTTGCATGCACTCTGCTACCTGACACTTTCACGCTCCAAGTTTCTCTTTTCAGACTAATTGGCTGCAGCCTTTTTGTTTTGTTCTAGGTTAGTTCAAGACTATGAGAATCATCATATAGTAACGAACCGACAATAACGAAATAACATAAACGAGCGAGTAACGTCTGGGTCTGGCACCACGGGGTATTAAGGATGCCCTCCAGAGTGTTGCTCTTCCCACCCACGCTGTTCAAGTTATTAAATAAGGCCATATTCTAGTATACATCACTAGGATATATACACCGAGTGACATGTCTCTCAGTGTATATATGTACACTAAGAGTAGCTTACTTTAGACTCTGTTTCAAGGGTGAAAATATGTGCAGCCTTCATGACACTCGTGAAGTCGATCGGTATTAAACCCAATTAACCAACTAACCTACTTGCAGTATATTCCTGTCTTCACTCTATCCTGCCCACCCTCTCCTAGAGCAACATCTTTAAGATGTTATCTCTTGTTCGATTTACTCAGGTTCATCTATTACACCAGTATTCATTTGTATCTCCTGCTTCTTCACCTCCACCTACTTCAGCTCTCTCCTCCGCTCTTGTTTTGCTCTGGTTGTTTTGATTGTGTTGTTGTAAAGCATTAGTTTCTACTTGGGTTAATTGATGAAACATCCTGATATTATGGATGTCAATTAACCCAAATTTTATTTTATTCTGCCTCATATTAGCCAGGTAGAATTGATTAATATATGTTATGCCCTACGAAAAGAGCGTTTTTACGTGCCTCTTCTTCCCGTAGTCTGCCCTCTCTAAGAGGAGATATCTTAATGCTGGTGAAGGGCTCTTGATCTAAAGAATTAGATGTGTCTTTCCCTTCTTTGTATCATACTTGATTTTTCACATTCCCCAGGCTCTGTATTACCCGAAGAGATTACCTTTTTCACATGAATAAAAGTGAATAATCCATTATTCTGTCGCACGGGGTGACACATATTCTTGGGGAAGAAACCAGTAATATTCTGCAGCAGCTACTCAAGAAAGAGTAGTTTTTTAGCTCCGTAATTGTCAAGAAACATTGTTTTTGATCACACAGAAACTTTAGTCCAAACTTGACACGGATTTCACGTATTCTACCAGCAACACAAAGTGCACCTAATTCTTGCCTCATAAGTATTTTGGTGCTTATGGGAAAGCCAAGAATAATTGTTAAGGCTACATTTTTTTTTTCTCTCTAATGGTTCTGCTGCATTGCAGAACTGAACCTCGTGCATAGTAATGTATAAGTGATCGTATCTATGCTATATACGTCATATCTGCATTTCTAACATTTACACCATATTTGGAATTACACCCAACAATAGTTCTGGGAGAATTAAGTCTATCCTTAGTGTACATGGAACAGTAATTCTTAGATATTTACGGGACTCATAAGGAATAGATGTGCCATTAACCTTTAATTTTGATGGTCCTATTTTACGGTTACCAATGATCTTCTATGAAATAATATAACCAATATTGTTACAGGTGGTCTCTGTATGATTCACAGTATTTAACATTTCACGGAATGTTATATTACGCATAAGAATTTCATCAGCTAAGCTAAATGCGATATTGCTGGGAAGTTATCTGATATAGAATGAAGTAAATCAATGACAAATTTATTAAACTTCGTAGGACTTAATACACCTCAGTGGGGAGTCCCAAGTTGCATTTCACTGTTTTCACTGTCCGTAGCCCTGAAACAATGCACCTGAGTTAGTGTAAGGGCGATTATCAAGAATCCACTTTTAAATCAGACCAGCAATCTCCGTTTTAGCTAATTACACTATATGATTCTTCTGTTTGCAACATTGAAAGCATTTTAAATGTCAAGAATAGTCTTGTATTTATGCCCATTATCCCCATGTTCTGTTAAAAATGTTGCGACACAGTTGGGTGGGCCTTTGCCGAGTGTGCATTTTATAATAATGTGTGACATGTATTCTTTAATTCTGAGCAGTAATTTATTAAATACCATCCTTGTTCACTCCACCTGCCGATGACCGAAACATAACCATAACAAAATATCTTAAGTGTTTGTTCAAGTGCTTTTAACTTCATTTCCTCACATCTGTTGCCCCATGTTTACTTAGTAGTAAAGGCGATCCTTTATGCTACTCGGCTGCTCTAGTGGCGCCACATCTTGGGAAGTTGCAGAGCGAGAGAGAGAGAGAGAGAGAGAGAGAAGCATAGTAGATATCAGAACATGAGACTTTTCTGCCTTTTTTAAGGACTATCCACTGTTATCTAATGGGCCGAGGCAAGGATAGTAAAGCCGAGGGCTTTTACTATCCCCCTTCTATCTTCTGCCAACATGAAGTGGCTGGTGAAACATATCATATCATGTTGGAAAAACAAGGTCTTTGAATTTATTGGATAAAAGTGGAAGTCATCACTAGTTCTACTTCTAGATTTTGTACTCCAGGTGGTCATTGACAATCAGATATCCTAAGTATCTTCAGAGCAAACACCAAGATACCAGTAACCACTGCATGGAAGAGACTTTGCCTAGTAGAATCCTCCTGTTATTGCAAGCGTTCGGTCAGTCGGCTCCTGAAAGACTCAATTTGGCTCCCACTAATTCCTTTTAGAGACTCTTCAAGCGTTCCTCAATTCTGTTTCGAAAGAGGCTCTTACATACACCTCTATTATAACTCATGCCTCTGATTTTCATATCATTGTACTTCAAAAAGATCCTCGTTCATGAACATATCGTTCTTTGAAGGTGTGTCTTAGCCCTCCATCCCAAGCTCCCGTTTCATGAAAGAACAAGTTAAGCAATTTAATACTTACGTGATTTGTTTCTAAGCGATGGAATGAGTCAAGTCGTTTTTCTCCGTACCCTCTCAAGTTTTCTACCTCTTTTATGCAGTTAGGGAAGCAGAATTGGACGACATATTGAGGGTGAGGTCTGACGAGATCATGGAACTATATTAGTATTGTTTCAGGAGTTTTGCGTTCCAGTTTTACATTAAAGCTAAGCATACTGTTGGCTTTGGAGCTTGTGGCAAGACATTGCTTAGTAAAATGAAAGTAGAAGCATTATGAAACGATCATTGTGGGTGAAATGACCCTTCACTTGATGTTTAGCAGTGACCTGTTTCTCTCTACTGTATACACTCTTGTATCATCCAGAGTGACCAAGGTCCAAATGATACAAGAAAATGAAAACACCATATATATATATATATATATATATATATATATATATATATATATATATATATATATATATATATATATATATATATATATATATATATATATATATTTTATTGCTAGGAATTCGCAAGAGCAGGCGAAATATTCACAAACACTGATCACTGGCCGACGGAGACTCGAACCTACGAACCTCATGACAAGGTACGCAGTGCTTTACCGACCGTACCGACCGTCGGTAAAGCACTGCGTACCTTGTCATGAGGTTCGTAGGTTCGAGTCTCCGTCGGCCAGAGATCAGTGTTTGTGAATATTTCGCCTGCTCTTGCGAATTCCTAGCATGTAAAAATCTCTAGTTGTGTCGATGCATGCAGGGGATGAGATGAAAAGCTGTAAGCCTCCTGCCTGAAAGCTGGCTGCCTTGGAATAACGTCTAGCGAAAGCTGGATGCCAAGGTATTGGACCAGTGTGGTACGGTCGGTAAAGCACTGCGTACCTTGTCATGAGGTTCGTAGGTTCGAGTCTCCGTCGGCCAGAGATCAGTGTTATATATATATATATATATATATATATATATATATATATATATATATATATATATATATATATATATATATAATATAGTAGAGAATACAGGTCACTGGTGAAGATCTATTGAAGGAGTCAGATCACTTAATATCAGTGTCACGTGGCAGTAAGAAATCAGCGTGAAATATAATCATGCTTACAAGGTTAAGTCAGTCAGATCTTTAGCATCTTTAGCAATTAAAGATGCTTCAATACAATGGCGCCTATCAATGCTCGATTCTCAGCAGATCACTTCTGCTTTGTTCCAGTTCATGAGCTGTCCCTCTTTAGATCTGTGTAAGACAAGCATTTTTATGTTTCAGTCCCATATAGAAAGATTCACCTCTTTTCAATTCATAAATCTTGTTGCACCTTCCACATTGCATTGTGTATACACCAGTTTCACCGTTTGGGTTGTCAAATGGATCTTTCTTCCTGGTGGGGTCTCTGATGGAAGACGTGGCCATGGTACCTATGAAATGTTGCTTCTTGAAAAGGTCTGTCTGGTCTTGTTGGCTAGTTCTACAGGTAGTGGTAATATTTGTTGGCAGAGTTGAGGATTTTCATGGCTCTGCGTCTGCAAACTTTTATAAATTAAGGAGGAAAGTGTAGGAGTTTGACATGGGTTATGTGCTGAGATTCTTCTAAGATTTCCGGACTTTCAAAGAACTTCAAGAAATAGTTTGCCTTCGTTTCCTAGTTCAAGCTGTATCATCCAGTGTGGTTGATCGGGTCATCCAACTGGTAGCCTGTGATGGGACTGGCCTGCGGGGGCGCTGACCCCCGGAACACACTCCAGATATTTTCTTTACCCTAGATAAAATCTTAATTTTTTCCACATTAAACTGCATCTGCCACTTCTCCGATCATAACATGAACGTATCCAGAAAATCTTGTAGCTCTCGTGGGTTTTATTAAAAGCCATTTGATATCCTATTTTAGTAACAACTTTTATTTGGTCGCTAATTTTCCCCTTATCATCGTTGTTTATGTCGCTTGTAAACAATGGGTACAATATTAACCCCCGTTTCACACCGCAGTTAATAGGCTTCCCTTTGGATTTCTTCCCATTTATGCGACCTCTATGTTGCTAATCGATTACCCATGTATTGATCCAGAAGACATTTTTTCTACATATACTGTGTGCCAAATTTTTTTTGAATGTTGTGGCCAAGACCTTACTAAAATCCTTAAACTTAAATTTCTTATTCTTTACAAGCTCCCTCAAATACCTCAGTGAAAATGGTTAGTAATTTCATAGGACAAGACTGGTCCTTTATAAAACTGTGCTGTGAGAATCATTGATCAAATTATATCTTGTACATAAATATTATACGATACAGAGAAAATGAATTACACACATGTAAAACATCTGGGTATCTTATATTGATAAAGCCACTGGATGGCAAAACGTCTACAAATAAAGATACCCAGATGTTGCACATGTGTCTAATTCTTCAAATCATATCTTAAAAAGTATCTTCGAAATGCAGTTGCAGTTACAGATTGCATCATCCTACTCACTAATGAGTTAAAGTAAACTGGTCCAGAATTTGAAGCAAAGGACCTATATCTCGCTTTGTAAATTGGTATTACCTCTAAACATTCTCCACTTAACCAGTACAATACCAGTTTCTAGAGGTTTGTAGAACCCTTAACAACAGTTCGCCTTCGCTAAATGACTTGCTTGGTGTAAATCTTGTTGTCTGAGAACTGTCATTATTATTTTTGGTTCTGACCTTCATAATCACTGATTTCTGGAATTTCGTTTGGATTCTCTTGTGTAAATGGCAAGAGTGGAAATAGGTGTTTAAAATTGTTGACATTTGTTTGTCACAAACAGCTTTGTCACGAAGAGTTAGCCTATCTCTTTCCTGATTTTATTCTTATTTACATGAAAGAAACTTTTGGTTACTATTGATTCTCACACAACTTTAATTTCATAATTTATAATAACTTTCATTATTCCTTTTATATTTTATTTTTAAATTGGTTATATTGGTCCATAAGGCCTGTAAATAGTATTTTTTTCTTTACCCAAGAAGTATTTTAATATGTTATTTATCCATTCACGTCATATGTTTAGTCTCATTTCTCCATTAAAAATTTATGCAGTTTTAGCAACCTGTAATAATCCTTGGAAAATGTCATATTGGTAACCACTTCTACCATCCCTCCGGTATCCCTTTCGATAATCCCAGACAGTTTACCCACGTCTATATATCCCAGGTAATATCCTAATCCCATATAATCTAGAGCAAAAAAAATCGGGGGTGTTAATTGTGTCGTCATTATTACAGAAATTTCAAATTAATTTCTGATCACCTTCTAAAAGTTATTTATTAACCTCAAAGGCATTTATTAGAATCCTTATTGGAGCCAAAGTAGGCAGATAATTTTTTTCTAGTTGGTTCTGTCATATATTGTTCAGAACGCCATCCCAGATTATTTCTAAAATGTCGTTAGACTAAAAATTTCCAGTCAAAAGGCAGTAGTTAATTTGAATAAAGTGAAAATTTCCCATTAAAACTACATTTTCGTGACGATGTATTAGTATTTTCGTCCCATAGAAGTTCATCGTTCTTACTATCCAGGTTTATGAATCCTTATATCACATCTAAGATAACTTTTTCACGCTATTCAATAATCGATACTCCTCTCCCCTGTCCTGTTCCTTGTATCAGTATTGGATTTTTTCCCTCCTGAATGTGGCATTCGGTAAGCATGTCCCTGTTTTGTAGCCTGAACCACCTTCTGTAATATCTATGTTTCCTGCACATGCCGGTAGCCTTCTTTCGTCTATTATTACTTATTGTATTTTGGTGATTTATATAGTTGACGCTATGGAAGTCTGTGCCTCACCTTTAATAAAAAGTTCAGAAAACTTCGGTTCGATTTATGGCACACATGAAAAAATTTATTACTTTTATAATTTGGTGAAATTCTTATTTCTGGAAGCATTGTTTTATCTTATATTTCCTGTTGTTTTCTTCTTCCCTTCGTCCGTCTTCCTTACATTTCCTGTTGTTTTCTGTCCCTCTTACCACTCGTTCACCTGATCCCTTCCTTTCTATTCACTGGTTCCCAGGAAGCAAGTTAGGCAAAACGTCAGTTAGTATGGAACAGAGCGCGGAGAGCATTATGTCACGTTTGTCAATGTCCCAGACACCACTACTTTGTCTGACAGCCACGCAGTGTATATACCACGAGACGTTTGCCTATCGCAGTGAATATACACGAAAATGTATGACTCTCTCCGTGTCAACCAAGAGATTTGTATCTCTCGGTGAATATATACCAAGATGTGTGTATTTCTCGATTTATTTACACCAAGGTGTATGTCACTGATAATAGACTGAGGTGTATGTCTCTGTGTATATCTGAGGTGTGTATATCTCGGTTTATTTTTAACCCCTTTTTCGGGATTAAAGTTTTTTATTATAAAATGCAAGTGAATTATTGATTTAATGACACCAATGTGTAGTCGGTGCTTGTTCCTGCTTGCCCAGGAACAGCGACCAACTTCGTTTGAGTCTTTAATACCAGGGATCTGCTTCATAAATTACATGTTATTGATCTGGCCTGCAAAGTTGGTAATGTACTCACCCTATATAAACATGAAATTCTTTGCAATATATTTAAATTCGTTTACATATCTGTTTAAGCTTAGTACTCGTATTTTTTTATTATTAAACGTAAGACACTTTCTGCACGCTTACTCATTGCATATGTTTTCAGGGTGTGATTTTTCTCGCTACACATATATCCCCGGAGAAGTCCATATATTAGTATACGTATATGTATATTCACTGAGAGTTCACTTTAATCCCTGCATAAGGAATTAAAATAATCTAGAATGGAATTCGGGTGAAGGTACAGTTTTATTAGCCCTCGAGAAGTCGATTGGTGCTAAATCAAACGAGCCATCCAGTTCAAACTACGTCTAAATCTCTAAAAAGAATAGGAAAGCTTTCCATATCGTGTTGTTGTTTTTCAAAACTGAGCGCCAAGTCTGCCCTCCAGCCGGTGAAACAAGGCCATTATAGAAACACGAATTGAGCTGTTTTTCTCAAAATGTGCATCTCATTTCTGGCCATAGCGACCTCAGTTGCAGGCGCCAGCGTGGCTGGGTTCAGTTGCACCATCATATACTGCCGCTACATATGCAACATGACCCACTGCATAGGCAACGTCCTCACTGGAGGTGTAATAAAGGAACGTAAGAAATTATAGTTAATGGCCTATGTAACATAGATGTATATGAAACACAATTACGGTTTGTGTCAGCACTTGGGACAGAACTGGTTGATATTTTTTGAGTAATATCTTTTAAGTTTCGCGGGGGTTATTAAGGCTGCATGTCACCTGTACACCACCAGCAAGAATAGTCTGAAATAGTAATATGTGACCATTTTAATCCCTAATGTAGATATTAAAGTTTTATACAGTACAATATTTTGCCTACACAGCAGGCTTCTTCAGTCGAGTACAGAAGAGTAAGCAATAGATATGTGAAGACGATGTAATCAGTCCATCACCCTTGAATTCGTAATTTTGAGGTGGTCTGGAACAGTGTTCCAGACTATGGAGCAAAACTCTTCTCCAGGCTGAGGGACTGACCACCTCATCTCTACTGCCTCTGCTTACTCTTCTGTACTCGACTGAAGAAGCCTACTCGTGAAAAAGAGCTCAACCAGCAACTCTTCTCGTCTTACTGCATTAGTTTCCCTACCAAGTGTCCAGTATCAATTTTATAGAGCTTTCTATTAATTTACAATTACTCTTTTCCTCTGATGACAAACACATGTGCAACACATGAATAACTATATTTAATTGACGTTTCGCCCACTACTGTATTTATCAATCGTATACAGACACATGAGAGCGGAGATTTATATATAATAATCCAGAAAGGTGGAAATAATGAGACGATAAAAACGGTCACATAAACATTGGTGTCTTATCCCTCGGGTTGTCTGTAGTATATTCCTTTAATCGGATTTCATTTGTCAGATACAGTGACATCAAGAAATATTATTATTTTCTACTCAATGTACACAGCCTCGTAACGACCAGAACTTCAAATGAGATTCTTTTTTTTTTTTTTTAATTTTATTGTCATTTATGATTATTGGTTTCCGTAATAAAGCCTTTTTTGATCTTGTTAAACTTTGAGTATTTGTCCAACATTTACGTCCAGATTAACGTAAATGGACACATCGTGCAACATTCTATTGTTCTGAAAACAGTAGAATGTTGCACGAGTGTTAGGTTAGGCAAGATTTGTCAGGAAACAGGACAAGTATTTCCTGACGCGGGTCTTAGTCATATGATGACCCCCAGCTGGAGCTTTAGGTCATCTGACTACGGCCTTCCGCTGGCTTACCGTTCAACCCCTTTAAAAATTATAGTTATACTTATAACTATTAGATATTACTTGCACGAGTGTTCATTTACTTAACACGAGTTTTGGTATATTTATAACTCTCATACTTTCATCAACGTCGCAGTAGTAACCTCCAGAAGCATCAGTGGCATCACACTCTTCACTCTCCCCGAATCATCCGACAGCACAATAATCATATATATTCTCTTCAGAGGATGACATATACGCCTACAAATATTACGTAGCGATGATGCCAAACTTTTGTAAGACAAACACTGACGTAGAATGTCACTAAGCATGTGTTAAATATAGATAAACCCGCACTCTTCAAGGCTTGGCAAAATCATTATCCTAATAGAGAATGACAGTGCTAGAAGGAAATGCCTAGAAGCAGCATCACCGGAATACACAACACAACAAAAGATAATGCACTGTCAGCAAAATCTTTAACACACCTACTAAGTAACCTTACCATTCAAGGCCCTACTAACACGACTCAACCTGTGACCTGACCTGACCTGCTTTCTTCTGTCTCCACCTCACCAGAGTGTATTTTACTGGAGATATTGTACGCTTTTCTTTCTATTTGATGATACTAAATCTGCAGTGAAACATCTGCAACAGGATGTTGCTCAGAATTACGTGTGTCTATACCCACTTGTCGACTTGTTGCATAGCACCATCTAATTCCTTGGATCAAGAGCCCTTCATTAACACCAAGCGATCCTCCATTGAAATGGCTTTTATTAAGAACATACAAAGGAATTATAAATTTTAAAGGAAATGTAAAGAGGAATTCTGAATGCAATAAATTCTAGAGGAATTATAAAGAGGTATTCTGAAGACAATAAATTCTAGAGGAAATATAAAGAGGTATTCTGAAGACAATAAATTCTAGAGGAAATATAAAGAGGTATTCTGAAGACAATAAATTCTAGAGGAAATATAAAGAGGTATTCCGAAGACAAATTCTAGAGGAAATGTAAAGACTTATTCTGAAGAAAAATTCTAGAGGGAAATTTAAAGCGGTATAATGAAGACAAATTCTAGAGGAAATGTAAAGAGTTATTGTGAGGATAACGTCATCAAGGATGTGGACACGAAGACAGGTAACTGGCTGGGTACACACATACAAGTAGTTCTCCCGGGAACTTGATAATTAACAGCATTTGTTTAAATTGGGCACCCACTCCACTGAAAGTATTTGACGTGACGGGAATTATTGACTTCTCGCTGAATTTTATTCTCCAAGACTAATAAGGTTAATGACTCTCGGAGTTCAGACATTTATCATCAATAATAATATATTCGGGAGGTGAGAAAGGAAAATGAATTTTATTTAATAACTTCAGTAAAACGGCGAAGCAATTAGTCTAGACTCGAGTTATTAAAAATATTCCAGCTCTCGTTTTTTTTTTTTTTTTTAATATTGCAGAAATTGAACGTTAATGAAAGTAAATGTTCGTTAATTTCATATTTTAATAAAATGAGAGAGAGTGTGGCTTTAATTTTTAAGTTTAATAATATATTGGTGGTAAACAGTAGAGATCAGTTGAAGACTAACACACATGCGCAACACCTGACTCTCTCTTCTGGCGAAACGTACCGTCTGCGCAACAGTCTGTACTCGACTGAAGGCGCCTGTTATGCGGTCGAAACGTTTCAGCAATGAAGATACCCAAATGCAAGTTTTACAGTAATTCAGCTATGATGGGTGACAAGAAACTTCTCTTTCCTTTTCAATTTCCGTCAACACTGACCACGATCATTATTTGACTTTGCACGATCAAACAAACACATCCCGGTGGGTTCGAACCCGGGTCAGAGTGTTCGAACTCCAGACCGCGCGTAAGCCACTAGCCACTAGCTTCAAGATTCATCATGGTATATTTCACACCATGGAAGATTAGCATATGCACCACTGTGTCCACAATGTTTACAGACAAATCTCCAGCGGCGTGACGGTCTCCCAAGTCAATGACTCACGAAATCAATGACACGATTGCAAACAAACCACATACGGTGGTTCAACCCCGGGTAAGTTCTAGAACCCCAGACCGTCGGTACCTGGGCCCAACCAGATTCATCCAATAGTAATTTACACCATAGAAAGATACATAGGCACCACTTGTACAAATGCAAGTTTTTACAGACGAATCTCCAGCTAGCATGGCCTGACGTCTGTAAAAACTTCATTGTGAAGGTGCTTGAAACTTCCTATGGTTAAATATACCTATTTGGATGAATCTTTTTGAAGCTAGCTGCCCGGTTACGCGTTCTGGAGTTCGGGACTCTGACCGCGGTTCCCCACCGTTAGTGGTTGTTTGCAATCGTGCATTACGATTTCGTGAGTCATGTTGACGGTTTGAAGGGGACGGCTAGAGTTCGCCCGGCCAGCTAGCGGAGATTCTCTGTAATGCATTTGTGGCAATGTGCCTATGCACTTCCTATGGTGAAATATACCTAGTTGGATGAATCTTAAGCTAGCTGGCCCAGTGGCTTCGCGATGTCTGAGTTCTGAACACTCTGACGGGGTTTAACCACCTGATATGTGGTTGTTTGCAATCGTGCTCTTACATTTCGTAGTCATGTTGACGGCTTGAAGGGACTTGAGCTAGAGTTTCAGCCATCTAGCTGGAGATTGTTGTAAAACTTGCATTTGTGGACACAGTGGTGCCTATGCAAGATACCCAAAGGTTGTATGTGTGACTTATTCGTAACTGTAATTGCTACTAATTGACGGGTTTCAAATGCAAATTTCTTCTCTTTCTTCGTCTTTTTTCTTTCATTTTCTACTTTCCCGCTTTGTTCTATCTTCTTCCCTTTCCTCCATTTCACTTTTTTTAGTCATCCTCATCATCATCTTATTTGCATTCTTCTTCCCTTCCTCCTCCTGCTCTTTCCTTTCCCTCTGTATTGTTGTTATTATTATTATTATTATTAAGACACCTGAGCACAAAGGAGCGGCTACTTTATTTCTGTGCTATTGACCATCAGTACACTGGTGTTGCTTATGACTGTCTTGAGAAACCCTCTTCTGCTCTCTCTGGTGGCCATCCTTGCCACTGCACCCTCTTAGTGGCCATCCTTGCCACTGCACCCTCCTAGTGGCCATTCTTGCCACTGCACCCTCCTAGTGGCCATTCTTGCCACTGCAGCCTCCTCGCTTTCATACTAGCCACTGTATTCCATTGGTGGCCATACTAGTCACTGAAACCCTGGTGGCCATCCTGGCCACTGAATCTCCATGGTGGCCCTCCAGGCCACTGCATCCCCATGATGGCCATCTTGACCACTGCATCCCCTGGTGGCAATGGAATCTTGCCACTACAACCTCCCGTTGACATCTAGGAACCTAGCCACTGCATCTCCCTGGTGGCCATTTTAGAAACTGGTCACTGCATTCCCAGGGGGGCTATCCCCCCAGCACTTAACACTTAATACAAAGTGAACACTTGATAGAAAGTGTTCTGTACTAAAATGCACGATTCATCTAACTTAGGTTAAGAATTCATAGACTGTGAGAAAATTCTGGACACGTGTGACTTTCTCACCAGACTCCCTTAAAATATCCGTGGTATTAGTCCCTGGTATTACATCCAGGTATTATACCCTGGCATTATAACCTGAAATTTTTCCTTGGCATTTTTTCCCTGGCATTTCTCCATGGCAATACAATTTGACTTATATTTAAATTATACCCCAGCGTGACATATTGGCATTTTACCCTGATATTATACTCTGCTTATACCCCGGCATTAGTGCCAGGTAATATGCCCTGTCATTGTACCGTGGCATTACACTCTGATATGTCCTGGAATTATATCTTGGCATTATTTAATGACATTACTCCGTGGCATTATATGCTGGCATAATACCCAGACATTATACCCGGGAATTGCACCCTAGCACTACACGAAGCATTTTTTCCGTGGCATTATGCCCTGGCTCTATACACTGCCATTACACACTGGCATTACATATTGGCATTATACCCAGGCATTTCATCCAGGCATTAGCACTCAAGCATTACGCTCTGGCATCCATTCACAACACCCTGGCATCCATAAATTATATATTGACACCCAAACCTGGGTGTTAGGGTGTGGTTAACTGAGTGCCATGTGTAGTGCCTGGGTTAGAGAGTGCAGTTCCTTTGGGGGAGGGGTATACTTCTGGCCCAAGGGAACTACACTCTAGCAACCAAAAACTACACCCAGGCACCATACTCTGGCTGGCAGGAACTATACTCTGGCACCCACGAACTATATTCCCTGGCACCCAGGAACTATACCCTGACACAGGAACTATACCCAGGCACCCAGGAACTATACCCTGGCACCCAGGAACTATACCCTGGCACCCAGGAACTATTTTTGTACTCTGGCACACAGAAACTATACCCTGGTACCCAGGAACTATACCCTGGCACCCAGAAACTATACCCTAGCACCCAGGAACTATACCCTGGCAGTGGAAAGAATCCTTTGCTGAGGTGATATGAGACATGTATTAGTAGGTCTGGGCTTACAGTGTAATATCAGAAGATATTACTCTGTAATAAGTCTTGAAAAAATTCTCATCATTCTAGCTAGCAGTAGCCTAGTTGTTAGTATTGAAACTGCAAGGCTGAACTGTGTGCTTTGTGTGATAAAAAACAACTTTAAAATCGCGAGTGTTAGTATTTCAAAGGAAGTTCCTGTACTGAAACAGATGTGTCAGTACAGAGAGATTTTGGTTAACATCACAAACGGGAATAAAGGAACATGAACACATTCACTTAGGACACCTTTCTTGGAAATATTTCGGTCGTTGGACCTTGATCATCATACCTATGGACCGAAAAGTTTAAACAAAAAAGTGTTGTATGTGAATACATCCGTGTTTATTTCCCTTCACTTTGTCGTCGGTCATTTATTACTATGAAAGAACAAATAAAGAAACCACAGTGAAAACGGCGCTAGCATTTTATTATAAGCAGGTGGGTAAACTTCATGCAGATGAGATTAATAAACTAGAGACCGATATATAAACAAAGAAGGTATACTAAACGCCTCACGAGGTAACCCACAATGCTCAAACACCATGATCTGTTGGTCAGGAAACAGGACGAGTGTTTCTTGACGCAGTTGCAGCTTTTGGTCATCTGACCGAGGACTTCTGCTGGCTTACCGGTCCACCTCTTTAAAACTCATGGTTATGACTATAACCATTAGAATTCTAGCAACACCATAATCTGCTCCACTCAGAAAGCTCTATGTATGGGCATCATAAAACGCCCATTAGGCGTTCCAGTATCATGTTGGGATATCGTTACCTGTGGCAGGTGCCTGCAACCACAGGCGAAGCTTCTATCCATGCAAATTCTACGTGTAAGCTCTGTGAAAATGAGAAGGCACATGACCTTTAACATTATACAATTGAGTTTCGGGTTGTCAATGACTTTAGTCCTGCTGGAATGGGATACGCGGAAGTGTGTAGATGCTGCATCATCTCTGGGGTACTTTAGTAAGTCTTTAATGCCTATCTAAATTAAAATTTGCCAGCACTCCGCAGCTAGCAATGCCTCAGTTGTATGAAAATTCATATTTTATGTGAATGTTTTATATATGTGTATGAAGGTGTGAATATACATATTCAAATTGTGTTCGTATATATGTATAGATGTTCATGTGTGTATAAATGTAAACAGTGCACATTATTTTGTATTTAATTGTTATTAAAACAGAAAGAGAAGAAAGGAGGAACAGAGAATAAAAAGAGGAAAAAGTGCAAGATGAGAGAAATAAAGGCTAGCACCATTATAAATTTTTAGGCTTGTAATGACTGAATTATTGTCTATTAATGTTAATATGACGTGTTAAATAAACCGATCTTGCTGAATAGGCCGAACTCCCTTAAAAATTGGACTTTTCTAAAGTAATTTTCGCAGATTAATATAGTTTTCCACTGATAAATACTTTCGTATATCCTTTCAAAATCTAAACTTATCAAATCTGAATGAATTATTTCGAATTCTCTCTTGGACGGATATACTCCTGACGTTATATATTCTTTGTTTATGACCATTTTCCTCTTATACACTTCAGTTACGTCTCCTCTCATTCCTGGTCTTACACGTGAATGTAGTTTCTGGGATTTCAATCTTCCTTTGTTTGGAAGATTTCTTATGCAATGGATTAATTTTGTCATTCTTTTCTCTGTTTTTTTTAACGAATTTATATCCATTTTGTAATGTGGAGACCAGAAGTGAGCTGTAGAGCTGTAGATTAACCTCTGAACTCCTGTTGGATATACTTCTTGATATAAATCCCAATAATCTGTTTGCCTTATTACGTACCTTTAGGCATTGATGTTGTGACTTCAGGTACTTGCTTACCATAACTCCCAAGTTCTTTTCGTATTCTACATGCAACACAGCCTGGTACTACACTGAAGCATGGCATCCTGCTACTATACTCATGCAATACACCGTATTAATACATACATTCAACACACCCTGGTACTATACCCATACTACACCAATGCAATTCACACAGATAATACACTCATGTTATACACCCAGGTTTAGTTTAATAGCGCTACGGTTACCTACATTCCCGAGCGTCATTACTATGCAGTTGTCTACACTGAACTACGTCTGCCACTTTTCAGGCCATGATACGAGCTTGTCTAAATCCTCCTTATGTATGGCGGCATTTTTCCCTGAATCAATTATCCTGCCTATTTTTGTATTGTCAGCGAATTTGCTCATATCACTTATTTCCTCGTCAGTCATTAGTGTATTTTATGAACAACAACAACGGCCTTAAAACTGATCATTGTGTAAAGCCATTTAGATTTCACCCTATTTATGCACACTTCTCCCCTCAAGGGAGGTTCCTTGACGCTGGTGAGGGGCTCTTGATTGAGGGAATTAAATCTGTGCTCCAGTTCCCTGAATTAAGCCTGAATTCCTTCCATCATCCCACAGGCGCTGTATAATCCTACGGGTTTAGCGCTTCCCTCTTGATTATAATAATAATAATAATAATAATAATATGCACACTTCTTCCTGTTAGTGAGCTATGACCCTTTCCATAAGAGGACTTTTGCCTCAATACCATGCGCTTCCTCTTTCTGTACTCTTATCAAAAGCTTTACTAAAATTAAAATAAATACAGTAATATCGTATTCTTTATCATAATCAATTGCCCCAAATCTTTACTGAAGAAAGTCAGTAAATCAGTCAGGACGAAACGGCCCCTCGTGAATCCATGCTGAGTATCATAGATGAATTTATGCCTATCAAGATGGCTTCTTATAATATCAGCTATAACTGACACTTTTCGATTCAGGTAAATAATTGTTTTTATCCCCCAACTTTGTTCAGGTTAAAGGCGTACCTCAAGGCTGTATTCTCAGCCCTACTCTTTTCCAGCTCGCTGTTCGTAATCCTACCGCTGTTTTCCCTTATTATGTTTGATCTCTTCATGTCTAAGATTTTGCTATAGTTTGTGCACTCTCTTAACTATGCTACTGATCGTGCTTCCAAATGGGCCACATCTCACGTGGTCAAGTTCTTTGTCGCTAAATCACACCAACTAACTTACAGAAGACGCTCTATTATCCGTCGTTCTAGCCAGTACTAACATGGTTCCTGTATCCCTGTACAGTATACGGTCAAATTTCTCGGTCTTCTGTTTGATCGTTGATTGTCCTGGAAGCCTCACATATAATCTTTAAAAGCTGTTTATTATAGGCGCCCGAGCCTCCTACCCAACTTTCATAAGGGAATGGTAGACAAACTCATCTGCGCCTTCATTCAACCGTACTTTTATAAAACCAAACAAGGTGGATAAAGTATATTCTGCAGCCTCCCCGCTACTCTTGATCCCATTCATCAAGAGTTGCGTTTATGTCTCGGAGCTTTTTCGATTTTTTTCCCCAGTCAAGAGCCAATATACAGAGGCGAACAGCCTGGTTTTGCAAGATCGATGCGATGCCCACTGCCTCAGTTATTTTACCCGCTTCCACTACCTTTACGATTCTTCCACGAATAGAATTGATATAAGTATGGCTAATTCGTTTAACGCTCTCTTCCATTTATTACACCTCTTTCCTCTTCGTGTTCACTCATTACTGGCTTCCCTTTGATTTACTATTAACGTTCACATTGTATCTTACTTTCTCCAGCTCCTTGGGAAGTTCCGACGATTCGTGTTGGCGTCACCGATGATCTGAATCTCCCCGTAGTGTCAGGTATGCAGCTATTTTCCTTGATAGACAAATCTAAGACATTCAGGATAATCGGCTCGTGTTTTCACAAGGGAGTTAACTTCGCACTGCCTTCATATGCACTGCGTCCGTGTCCGCCTGGTCCGTGTCCGCCTGGTCCGTGGTTGTTTCGGACTACCACACTGCATCATAAGATGACTCGGCATACCTGATAATACACCCTGGTAATACACAATATAATACACTCCGGTCAGGCAATACACCCTGGTACTACAGTCAGTACTCCCTGGTACTACTGTCAGTACATCCTGTTACTACACCAGTCAATACATCCTGGTACTACACCCAGTCAATACACCCTGGTACTACACCCAGGCAATACACCCTGGCACTACACCTAGGCAATACACCCTGGCACTACACCTAGGCAATACTCCCTGGTACTACACCCAAGCAATACACTCTTGTACTACACCCAGGCAGTACATCTGGTTCTACACCCAGTCAATACACCTGGTGCCACACACAGGGAATACACCTGGTGCTACACCCATGCAATACACCTGGTGCTACACCCATGCAATACACCTGGTACTACACCCATGCAATACACCTGGTACTACACCCATGCAATACACCTGGTGCTACACCCATGCAATACACCTGGTGCTACACTCATGCAATACACCTGGTACTACACACAGAGACCACCGGGTTGTGGTGCATATACTGGACTGCGTTATGGCACTAAAAGCTTGATCATTCAGGCCAGAACCCAGGAGGCATGGACCTGGCCTCGGAGCCTTGTAACACAGGTGTTATTCCCTGGCACTATACCCTGGTAGCAAAGGCACTAGTTATTGACATTACAGCCCGAGTGTACACCCAGGCACTACAACCTGGCCCTTACGTCCATGCACTACACCCTGGAGCCATGCTGACGCATTTTTATCCAGGCAATAACATCAAAAAATTCACTTCAAAATGCAAATGACCCAATTTTCATAAATTTTGAAACTCAATTATGAAGCTCAAGTTTCTTTTACATGAGGCGCGTCAAAAGGTTGGTTCTTCCTCACACACACACACACCACACACACACACACACAGATAAGGAGGGAGGCCCAGCGGCAATACATAAATGACATAGCAGCTGACCCGAAGCTGTTGCACAATCACATCAGGAAGAAAATAAGTAAAAAACCATGTAATCAAGCTGAAGAAGGAAGGAGGGGAGTTTACAAGAAAGGACCGAGAAGTATGTGAAGAGCTCAACAAGAAGTTAAAGAAGTATTTACAGTGGAGACAGAAAGGACCTTAGGAAGCCGGAGAGGTGGGGTACACCATCAAGTGCTGGAGACAATACATATAACCCAGGAGGAGATGAAGAGGCTGCTAAGCGAGCTAGATACCTCAAAGGCGATTTGGCCGGACAACATCTCTCCATGAGTCCTGAGAAAGGGAGCGGAGGCGCTCTGTGTACCACTAACAACAGTATTCAACACATCTATTGAAACAGGGCGCCTACCTGAGAAGAGTGGTGGAACACCTAGAAAGGAATGAGGTTATTCACAACAACCAGCCGGTTTCAGAGGAGGAAATCCTGTGTCACAAACCTACTGGAGTTCTATGACAAGATGACAGAAGTAAGACAGGAGAGAGAGGGGTGGGTAGCTACAGTTCCACAGAAGAGATTAGTGCAAAAGCAAGAGGAGCAGGAAGAAATAATGGGAAAGGCATTTCAATTGATCAGAGAATACCTGACAGGAAGGAAACAAGTGATGGTACGTGACAAGGTGTCGGAATGGGCGCCTGTGACGACCGGAGTTCCACAAGGGTCAGTCCTAGGACCAGTACTGTTTCTGATATATATGAATGACATGACGGAGAGGATAAATTCAGAAGTGTCCCTGTTTGTAGAAGTTAATGAGAATTCAAGTGGATGAGGATCAGGCAGGACTAGAAAGGGATCTGGACCCTGGTCCAACAACTGTCTTCTGGAGTTTAACCCCCATCAAATGCAAAGTCATGAAGATTGGGAAATGTGAAAGAAGACCGTAGACAGAGTACAGGCTAGGGAGCCTAAGATTGCAAACCTCACTTATGGAAAAAGATCTTGGTGTGCGTATAATACAGAGCACATAACTGTTGCAGCACATGGGCTCCTTGCAAACCTAGGAATAACGTTTCGACAATTGAGTAAGGAATCATTCAAGACACTATACACCGTGTATGTCAGGCCCATAGTGGAGTATGCTGCACCAGTATAGAACTTATACGTGGTCAAGCACGTCAAGAAATTAGAGAAAGTGCAGTGGTTTGCAACAAGACTAGTTCTACGAGGTGAGGTTAAGGGAAATAGATATGACGAAACTGGAGGACAGGAGAGATAGGGAAGACATGATAACGACATATAAAATACTGAGAGGAATTGACAGGGGGGTTATGGACAGGCTGTTTCAGAGATGCGACACAGCAACAAGGGGATACAACTGGAAGTTGAAAAATCAGATGAGTCACAGGAATGTTAGGAAGTAATTCTTCAGCTATAGAGTTGTCAGGAAGTGGAACAATCTGGAGAGCGATGTAGTGGAGGCAGGATCCATACATAGCTTTAAGAAGAGATACGATAAAGGCCATGGAACAAGGAGTGTGTTGATTTAGTGGCGACCAGTGAAGAAGCGGGGCCACGAGCTGTGACTCGACCCCTGCAACCACAAATATGTAAGTGCATTTGTTAGTCTACACATACACACACATACACACACAAACACACACACAGCCAGGAGCTGAGTCTCGACCCCTGCAACCACAATTAGGTGAGTACACACACACACACACACACACACACGCGCGCGGCAGATAATGCTACACACTTGCGCTTATATTCTCTCTCATCTTTTCTCTGTCCAGCTCTTGTCTCTCAGAGATATTTCTTCCTCCCTACTTCTTACCAGCCCTTCATCCATCCCTTCATCCCTTTTATCTCTCCTCCTTTTCTTGGCCTTCTTCCGCCTTAGTATTTCCCACTTGCTTCTAATGATCTCCATTCTCCATCTCTGACCCATTTCTGGGCTGTCCTCAGTAACCCCTCTCACTTGCTCTCATGCCTCCGTTTTCCCCTCTCCTCTCTCTCTCTCTCTCTCTCTCTGTCCTCTCCCAGTTCTACTCTCTCCTTCCTAGCGGTTCCCCTCAACGTTTTCCCGCTTTAACTCTTCCTTCTCCTCAAATTTCCCATTCCCCTTTCTCCCAGGTTACTTTTTTTCCAACCTCCCACTCACCCTCTTATCCTCTCATTTCATTCCCCTCTTCCACACCTCTCCCAACTAAATGCCTCATTCTAAACACCTTCCAATCCCTTTTCAGATCCGCCATACAAACCATTACCCCATTCCTAACCCACTAACTCTTACTGTGTCATCCATAATCCTTCAACTAAAGCACCTTTCTCAAACGCTTCCCCAAATCCTTAATCCAGAAGAAAAATGCATAGGAAGAACGGAAAGGCACAATACCGTGACTGGAACAATACACAAATAACCCGGACTTAGAAAACAGGAGGGGATCGAACCCGCGGTCAGTTAGAAAACAGTATGACGACGTTTCGGTGTGGGACTTGTAAATGGTCCAAGTCGGACCAAAACGTTGCCATAAGCTTCTCTCTCCTAGGAATAACCCTTGCCTTAAGCCTGTCCCCTGAAGCATATGTAAACAAAGTTCAGCTTGCAAAAATAAGTCTGGCACTCGGGAACATTGACACAGACTCTCTCAAAACACACTTTACCTCAGATGAGAGATCCTTTGTTTGAAATTTCGCTTCGGTGCTTAGAGCAAAGTGAATCTTGTGAAAGCCCAAAGTGAATCCAAATTGGCGCCGCAAATTAACTGAGAAAAATGCGTTATTTATCAAGAAGAGTTAGAGAGGTTGGTCTTTCATTAATGCAACATAAACAAGAGTAAATGCTTGGAAATATTACACCCAAATAACTCACAGGAATATCATATGCATTTCTTATAATTTCCTATAATTTCTATAACGAGATCCTTTATTAAGTTTCTCGTGGTATTTAATACCACCGGTACAGAAGTTGAAGGAGTTGATCACAGAGAGTGGAAGTGGAATTCATACAGGGAGTTCAAAAGATACGAAGATACTATTCAATTTCAGCGAGGAAGAAAAAAGATGGGACTGGGAGATGGAGGTCAGCTTTCATCCACAAGCTAACTCAGATAGTATAGTGATAATAATACCAGAAATCTGGACACCATGAATGGTGCTGTAACGTAACTACTCTCAGGTTATCACAACTAGACAATTACATGCATATGTAAGTAAATCAAAACTAATAACAGTATAAATAAATCCTCGGATTTCTGTCTATATTAGCTCATTTTAACTTTCTAAACAGTTTCGTTAAGATTTAAAAAAAAAAATCTGCATATTCTATTAAATATTCACCCAAGGACCTTGGGTAGTTTCAAATTTAGGTTGGATAAATTCATGAGTGAGAGGGGTTTGGATTTGAGTGGGAATAGCACATGAGTATATAGAATTATCAAAGCTTATTTCTTGGGTAGCATTGAAGATTGGGTTGAACAAATATTCTGTTAATAGGATGGAATGTGAAGGACGTGCTTTGTATGGGCCAACAGGCCTGCTGCAGTGTTCCTCCTTTCTTATGTTCTTATAAAAAAAACTATAATATTTTTCAAGATATTTGGATTATTTCTCAGGAAACCCTTTAGGATGTTACATATTCTCATGAATCTTCTGTTGCTAATAACAATTCTGTATTCTTGACACTGTATCTGTTTCTCCCGAAATTCTTGCAATTTCCTAAATACACACCGTTATTTTCTTTAGCATTCCAGCTACTTCTCAGTGACTGTCCTCTCAGGACAATCCAATTTTCTTTTCAACAAAGAGACAATTCCGCCAAGTTGCATGTGTCTTCTCCCCAGTGCTTGCTTGTCAGGTGCTTGTGTTCGTGCATTAATACCTGGTCCACTCCACCTGATTGTGCCGCCAGTACTTGCTCCTCTTGCCCAATAAGCTCAGAGTGTTGACCTTGGATCTGCCCATAGCACCACTCCCTTCCCCCACCTCTACTCCACTGTGACTCCTCAGAATCGATCGCAGGGGTGAAGAGGGACTTACTACTACCCCCAACCTCATTACCTCCCCCACTTGCTCACTACACTGTGTACCCTACGTTGGTCGTTTACATTCTCCCCGTCCCCACATCACCCCTTCCTGCTCGTTCATACCTTCCCTTTTCTCCACTATCTTGTTTGTACTGTTTTGTCGGACTCCTTCTTCCTATTTAACTGTCACCCTTTTCCTATTAAATTTAGTCCCATCTCCCTCACTGTTATTCTTACTCGGTATTATCATCAACTTTGCGTCGCGCGTCTTAAAGAAATTGTAATCCGATTTAAAATTATTTATTTTCCTAAAAATTTTATGAAATTAATAAGGAATAGCAACTCGTCCTCCTAAAAGCAACTTCGAAATCTTACATGGGATTTTAAGCAAATTTATCGATATCCGGTTATTTAGGTTAGATGACGTTAGATTAGATTGTCATCTTTGACCGAAATTTAACCAAATGTGACCTACTGTGATGCCAATAAATGTAATCTAATTATCATTGGTATACAATATTGACATAATGAGTAAGATATTGGAAACATTGGGCGTGTTTCCTTACACCTGCTGTCCCCGTTCACCTAGGAAGTAAACAGGTACCTGGGTGTTAGCCGATTGGTGTGGATCGCATCCTGGGGGAAAAGACTGAAGGACCCCCAGTGGAAATAAGCCTCAGTCCTCCATGACGAGTTATCCTGTGTGGCTAAGCCTCCCTGTTAAAAATCCCAACAAAATCATACCTTGTATATGTACCTTAGATAAGGTATATATACAACACTAAGAAACTTTATTGACGAAAGGTTTCGTTAAGAAAGATGCCTGGCGTTATGAATGCGTTTTACTCAGCAACAAATGCAATATTACATGACTTTAGAATCTCTTAAAGAAGGAAGAGAGTGTCGACCCCAACTAGCGAGGTTCATTAGTGAAGTGACCGCGCTTTCGTTTCAGTGTCAGTCACTCATTTGACGTTCTTAGACAAAGTGATACACTGACTCACGAAATCGTAATGACAGGATTGCAAATAAACCACGGAACGGGTTGGGATAGAACCCATGGCGAGTGAATCGAAAAACTCCAGGCCAGGGCGTAATCCACTAGACCAGCTGGCTACAATAAAATATATATATTACTCACCATAGGGAGGTTAGCATGGGCTCCACTGTGAGTTTTACGATTCACTCTCCATGTGTTCTAACCTCCTCCAGTTCCGTGGTTTGATATACTGACCTTGATTAGAAGGATGGTCTGAGAATAGAAAGAATGGTATATTGATTGATCTAAAAAATAGTTTTTGGTGGTTCATTGATTAAGAAACATGAAAGTCTCTTCTGGCTGTCAGATGATGACTCTGTGATGAAGCAGCTGTTATCATACACCTGCTGTTTATTAGAGATTAAGCGACCGCTATCCTGCTGGTACAGAGTCGCATCCACCCATTTAGACACCTCTTCACAGATAATCACTCATTGTTTCTTTCCTGTCACATATGCCTTCGTTCATTGCTGTGCCTTCAGTTATTCCTCTTCTGCTTCTCCTTTCTTAAAAATTGGGACTACATTTACTGACTTCCACTTGTTCAAGATTGTTGCCAGAGGCATACACAGTGCCTCTGCTCCCCTTCTCAGGACCCAAGGTAGAATATTATCTGGTCCCACCACCTTCGGGGTATCTAGTTCACATAGATGCTTCTTCATCTCCTCTCAGATGTTTGTATTGTGTGCAACGCTCGATGGTGCACTCAACAGCTTCGGTTCTCTCGTAGCCATCCTGTCTTTTTTGAGAATACCTTAAAATATGGCGTGCTGAGTTCCTCACAGACTTCATGGCCATTCTATGTAAGGTCCTGTTCATCCTTCCTTCACCCTGATTACATGGTCCCTTACTGTTGTCTTCCTTTTGAAGCGTCTATATATAAACTTAGGGTTGGATCTGGCTTTCGATGCTTTGTTATTTTCATATTTGCCACTGGACCTCCCTCCTTATCTATTTTTATTCATTTCTGGCTCCTTGACTCAGCTCCTTATTTTCCCGAGTCCTTTGCATTCTACACATTTTTCATACTCTAGCACACTTGCCTGCCCTCTCTACACTTACGGTCAAACCATGGGCTCACCCTGGTCTTCTCATTGTTTCTGTTGCCCCTGGGTACGGATTTCTCCTCTTCCTCCCTGCACTTTGTGGTCACGTGCTCAATAGTTTCATTTACTGTCTTTCCCTCTAGTTCTCTTCCAAACTTCACTTCGTTCACGAATTAACTCATGCCTGTTTAATCTCTTCTTTTGAAGCTTGACTTCTTCCCTCCTCGTGCTGCTTCTCTCCACTGTTAATTCTACAATGTATTCGAAACGTTATCACTAGAGCCGAAGGGCCTTTCGTATGTAATATCCCTAATGTCGGAACTGCTCAAGGTGAATACAAAATCCAGACTTGCTGTTTGATCCTCTCCTCTCTCTGGTTGTGTTCCTAACATGTTGGTGCATAAAGTTTTCCAATACCGCCTCCAGCATCTTAGTCCTCCATGCTTCTTTTTTCCCATGTGGCTCCAGGGTTTCCCCGTCAGTCTACTTGTGGTTGAAATCTCCCATGATGAGTAACTTTGCCCTGCTCATGTGGGCCCCTTTTGGTAACCTCTACTATTGTGGCCACCATCGCTCTGTTGCTCTCATCGTACTCTTGTCTTGGTCTCCTGCTGTTCGGTGGCTGGTTGTATATCACTGCTCATCACTTTTGAACCCACCGGTCTGAAGTCTTTCTACTATGTGGTAATCTGCTACTCCTCTGCCCAGTCCTTCCATCTCAAAACTCCATTGACCTTTGATGAGTTAGTTTTTTAGTCTAATATCTTTATTATGCACCCCATACCCATCCTGTGGGCGGTAGTCAAAAGATTACAGAGGTACATAATGGGTCCAGGGACTGGGCCTCAAAGTTTTGAGAGCTGAACAAGGTACAAAGGTAATGAATCATGTAAGTAAGTAAATTTACTTACTTAGGTTTATACATGGTTGCAATCATGAACAAATTACTAGTCTACACTCGGTCACAACTGTAATGAGTTATTGGTGCAAATATTAATTGTTAGGTCACACACACACACACACACACACATACACACAGGAAGACAGCAGCGAGTCATGGTACGTAGCGAGGTGTCAGAGTGGGCGCCGGTGACGAGCGGGATTCCACAGGGGTCAGTCCTGGGACCAGTGCTGTTTCTGGTATTTGTGAACGACATGACGGAAGGACCAAGCAGAACTACAAAGGGATCTGGACAGGCTGCAAGCCTGGTCCAGCAATTGGCTCCTGGAGTTCAACCCCACCAAGTGCAAAGTCATGAAGATTGGGGAAGGGCAAAAAAGACCGCAGACGGAGTACAGTCTAGGGGGAATGAGACTGCAAACCTCAATCAAGGAAAAAGATCTTGGGGTGAGTATAACACCAGGAACATCTCCTGAGGCGCACATCAACCAAATAACTGCTGCAGCATATGGGCGCCTAGCAAACCTAAGAACAGCATTCCGACATCTTAATAAAGAATCGTTCAGGACCCTGTATACTGTGTACGTTAGGCCCATATTGGAGTATGCAGCACCAGTTTGGAACCCACACCTAGCCAAGCACGTGAAGAAGCTCGAGAAAGTGCAAAGGTTTGCAACAAGACTAGTCCCGGAGCGAAGGGGTATGCCCAACGAGGAGAGGTTAATGGAAATAGACCTGACGACACTGGAGGACAGGAGAGATAGGGGAGACATGATAAGAACATATAATATACTGAGAGGAATTGACCAAATGGACAGAGACAGAATGTTTCAGAGATGGGACACAGCAACAAGGGGACACAGTTGGAAGTTGAAGACTCAGATGAATCACAGAGATGTTAGGAAGTATTTCTTCAGTCAGAGTTGTCGGGAAGTAGAATAGTTTAGGAAGCGATGTAGTGGAGGCAGGCTCCATACATAGCTTTAAGAAGAGGTATGATAAAGCTCATGGTGCAGGGAGAGTGACCCAGTAGCGGCCAGTGAAGAGGCGGGGCCAGGAGCTATGAATCGACCCCTGCAACCACAACTAGGTGAGTACAACTAGGTGAGTACACACACACATACACACTCATACACACATTCACACATATACACACACATACACACACATACATACACATACACACACACACACATACACTTTGATGAGCAGTGCCATTCCTCCTGTCCCTCTGCTTCTCCTGTCTTTCCTCATGATCTGATATCCGGTCAGGAAGTTCGGACCTGTTATCACCCCCGTGAACTTTGTGTCTGTGATTGCCATGATGACTCGGGACGACTCCTCACTCTTATTTGTTATTGCATCTGCACTGGGGAGTGGGAGGGATAGGTGCTGGCTGAGGATATGGAAGGCAGGGCTGGATATTATGGGAGGTTGCTGTTGTGGTGATATTAGTGCTGGGAGGGGTGGGGAGTGTGGCTTGTATGTGTGTGTGTGTGTGTGTGTGTGTGTGTGTGTGCGTGTGAGTGCGTGTGCGTGCGTGCCTCTATATGAATGTACTTACTGAGTTGTGTTGTTTGCAAGGATAGATTCTCAGCTCCTATCCCTGCCTCTTAAGCCACAATCACCGGCATTATTGGTTCCTTGTTTCATCTTTATATTCAAGTGTGACTTAACCAAACCATACCACGGGCGGGACTTCAACCCGCTTTCAGAGAGTCGTAAAACTATAGACCGACGAGTTAGCCACTCGGCCAGCTGGCTACAATAACATCCAACTAGGTATATTTCTACACCATAGGAAGGTTAGCATAGGCACCACTGTGACCACAGATGCAAGGTTTTACAGATGAATCTCCAGCCAGCGTGGCCGTGACGAACTCCAGCTCAAGTCCCCTCAAAGCTGTCATCATGACTCACGAAATTGTAGTAACACGATTGTAAATGGTCCAAGTCGTTCCAAAGCGTTTCTTCTATGTACAGGTTATTCGTGTATAACTCTTGATATGAAGCCAATAGTAAATACTATTAACTTCACTGTGAAAACTTGTGCACTATTGCCTTGGCTTAATATTGCTGCTAACCAGAGCTCCTTAATCTTATTCATATCTTAGGTCAGTTTCATTAAGGTGAAAGCCAGGTCTAGTTGAGCTGGATCGTCCTCCCTAACTGTTGTGGCTTCTTTGTATTACTGGGTCATTAAATTTTCCATTGCTGCTTTAATGAATTTTAATCTCCACGTTTCTAGCCCTTCATGTGTGTCCCAGTTCTCCCGTTAATTTTCTTTTGATTGAAATCACCCACAATCAGTATCTTAGCTTTGGCCTTTTTCTCTCTGCCACTTTTTCTAAAATTTGCATTGTTGCTCTCTTCGCATTATATTTTTGTCTTCGCCTTCTGTACTTTGGCAGAGGGTCATAAACCAGTGCTACTATTACCTAAGGTCCCACCAGTCATTATTTCTCCTACTACATAGTCTCTGAAGTTACCTATATCTCAAAACTTCTCTGATTTTTTACCCATTAGATAGTTTCATCTCTGTGATAGCTACAATATATGGATGCTCCTCTGCTACCCTGTCAGTTCACCACTTTTGTTTGTTATACCATCTGCGTTTGTATACCACACTCTGATTCTCTTATCCTTCACATTGTCATTTCTTTCTTCTGCAGGATCCGGTTTCGGGCCAATTTTGCCTTGAAAATCACTTTGATCGGCCATTTTTTCCTCTTGCAAACCCCCTTAATATCAGAAAATTTGTCAGCTGGGTCATGTCATCTCCTATTGTTTGCATGATACTTTCAAATGCTTTTTTCTACCCATGCCTTTTTGCTTCGTAAGTTTTCCCTTCAACTTCCTAGAGCCCAAAAACAAAAATTGACTTCTCCCTTCCATTCTCCCACTGTAGTTCCCTTTGTATCCACTGATTCGATTAGTTGCCTCTATCGCAGCTTTCCTTTCAATCTCTACTCTGTTGTCTCTGTGCCCAGTGGACTGTCATTTTCTCTTAACTTTTCCTGGACACCGCCATGGTCTGTTATGGCCTCTGCGTGTAACTTAGCAATTTTATTTTCTTCAGTCCCCTCGTTTGTTCCTGATGTGCTCCCGTCTTTTCCCTGGGTCCACTGTGGTCTGATAGGTCCTCTGCATACAGTTAACTCCTTTGTTACCTACAGTCCCCTCATTTGTGACTGATGTAGCAGTTTTTGATGTCATTCCTGTACTGTTCTTTGATTCTTTAGATTGTTTCAGATTTTTCAGTTCCTCTTCTAAGCTCTGTATCTTAGCCTCTGCTGCTGTGGTTTGTAGCTCCCATTTCTGCTCTCTGCAGTCTTAGCTTCTATCCACTCTTGTCAACTTGCCACTTACCAGATTCACTGACAGATTCTTGATATCCCTGTGGCTAATCAGGGACATCTGCTGCGCCCTCGTGAAACTTTCTCATCTCTCAAACACCCTATCCCTGTCTTCCCTATTTATTCCTCTCCCTTCGTTGTTCTGTTCTCCATTTTCGTTAAATTCATTTCCGTTACCCTTTCTTGTAGCTCATGCCTCTTAGCTCTGGTAAAAGCCTCGTTGTGTATATCTCCAAATTCTTCCTTTTCCTAACATGTTTTTTCAAGAGTGGGTTCCATGCTTGTGCTACTTACTCCAAGATGATCCTGACATATGATATATAAAGGGCCTTTAATGACTGTTGAAATTCCTGAAGGTTACTCTTAGATTTGCCAGAGGAACATTAGCTACAGAGTTTACCCCATTGACGTGAGCTTCTGGCAATATCCCAGGCACTGTGTGTGTACTCCCCTAGTTGTGGTTGCAGGGGTCGATTCACAGCTCCTGACCCCGCCTCTTGACTGGTCGCTACTAGGTGACTCTTCCTGCTCCATGTGTTTTATCATACCTCCTCTTAAAGCTATGTATGGATCCTGCCTCGACTACATCACTTCCACGACTATTCCACTTCCTGACAACTCTGCGACTGAAGAAATATTTCCTAACATCTCTGTGATTCGTCTGAGTCTTCAACTTTCAATTGTGACCCAATGTTGCTGTGTACCAGGGAACATCCTGTCTCTGTCCACCTTGTCGATTCCTCTCAGTATTTTATATGTCGTTATCATATCCCCCCTATCTCTCCTGTCTTCCAGTGTCGTCAGGTCGACTTCCATTAACCTTTCCTTGTAGGACATACCCCTTAGCTCAGGGACTAGTCTTGTTGCAAACCCTTGCACTTTCTCTAGTTTCCTAAAGTGCTTGGCTAGGTGTGGGTTTCAAACTGGTGCTGCATACTCCATTATGAGCCTAGCGTACACAGTGTACAGGGTCCTGAACAATTCCTTATTAAGATATGGAAATGCTGTTCTTAGGTTTGCTAGGTGCCTGCTTTTTTGCAGCAGTTATTTGGTTGATGTTCGCCTCAGGAGATGTGCCAAGTGTTATACTCACCCCAAGGTCCCTTTCCTTGAGTGAGGTTTGTAGTCTCTGGCTCCCTAGACTGTACTCCATTTGCGGTCTTCTTTGCCCTTCCCCAGTCTTCATGACTTTGCACTTGGTGGGGTTGAACTCCAGGAGCCAGTTGCTGGACCAGGCCTGCAGTCTGTCTAGATCCCTTTGTAGTTCTGCCTGGGCCTCGTTCGTTTGAATTCTTCTCACCAACTTCACATCATCTGCAAACAGGGACACTTCGGAGTCTATTCCTTTCGTCATGTCGTTCACAAATACCAGAAACAGCACCGGTCCTAGGACTGATCCCTGTGGAACCCCACTCATTACTGGCTCCCACTGTGTGTGTGTGTGTGTGTGTGTGTGTGTGTGTGTGTTCGTGTAACGTGGAAGCAACTGTGGTAGACAAGCTGAGAATTGTGTGGTAGGGTAGCAGTTGTATGTGGCAAGGCAGTAGTTGTCACTCTATAGAACAGTAAATTAGAGACTGATGGGTTTTAAAGTGGTGGTAGGTGGTGATGGAAGAGGACGTATGTACCAGATATCATAGGTATGTCACAATTATGGAACAGGTATGGTATAGGTGCGGAGTCCCTAGACGATTGTCATGGAGTTTTTCTGGTGTCATCAGAGCCCGTGAAAGTGTTAATTAAGTGAGCGATCTATGTTATTTACAGGTAGGCTATCGGCTAGGGCTGTCCCCACCAATGTTTATTGTATGCTTTGATAAACAACAACAATAACAACTTCATCAACAACTTCTTCGACGACTTCGACAACAACAAGAACAAAAGCAGCAACAGCAGTAACAACAACGACGCAAGACGATGACGGCAATAACAAAAGCGACAGCAATAACAAAAGCAACAGCAACATCAACGACTTCGACAACAACAACAGCAAAAGCAGCAGCAGCAACCACAACAACAACGACGAATATGATGACAACAATGGCAACAAAGCAACAATAGCATCATTAACAACAGCAACTACATAACGAGTACAACAAATATAGTTGTAAAGCAACGAAAACGACAATAATCAAGGACAATTAATTTCTTTCTTTCACATCCGTCCCTCAAGCGTTGAAAGTCTTTCTGATAGAAATTGTTTCTCTGGGTTTCAAAATGGGAGGTTAAAACAGTGACGACTAAAGATATAGAAGGGAAGAAGGAGAGGGAGATGTGTAAGACAATATTCCACTAGACAAAAGAAGATGGGGTGCTTACAAGGAGAGGACTTGATTAGTGTATGAATTGACACTGGAACAGAGAGGGTGTTTGAAATTTTTTGAGGGAGACAAGAGGTGTATAGGAGAGGAGAGAAGGCAAAGAAAGCACTGGGGAAGATAAGAAACAAGAATATGAAGACGGGAAGGAGATTAATGAAGAGGAGGAGAAAGATGAAATAATAAATGAGAAGGAAATCAACTGGGACAACAAAGAATTTGCATTAATGAGTAAATAATTTGACTGGTGATCGAAGAACAGTGGCATTCAACCGATGCCACTGATAGGCCCCGCAACGTCCGCAATATAAACACACCCAAGAAAAAGCAACAAATATCAACATCATTAGGTTCGCTGACTGCACAAATCGGGCGAGACACTGAAATTATCACGTGAAAATCAGTATTTCAATTTTCTTAAAATTTTCCATAAAAAAAGCAAATTTCGACCGACACTGACCAAAAGCAATTCTTACTTTTCTCTAAGAAAGACTGGCGAGCGGCTAAGGTTCAAGTAAGTAAAGTAAGTTTGATTTAAGCTCTAGGCACATATTTGTTTACCATGTTGGAGGGTGAACACATTTTATGGGCACATAAAGGTACATTGTAGATTTAATCGAGGATAACTCAGTAAAGTCTACCGTGATTTATTTCTGATCAGAAGAGACATTTTTTAGTCATTACAGATAAACCAGTTTCATTAATTAAATACGTACATAAAAATATTTTCATCCATTTCATGTGGTACATCAGCCAGTAAAGATTGATGCGTTTATGAATGGTTTCATTTTAATTCGCATTTAACATTACCAACTTTCTTCCAAGTAGGACACACAAGCGCTGAAGTTCAGAAGTCCATTAGATAAGGCTATCTAAAATTATTTTATGGAAAAACAATTTCGGGAATGGTCTACCAAAAATTCAGTAGAGAGCACCTGTGCTTGTCAGTTGTTCCACAAACCTTCACCTGGTTTGTTGACCAGGGTTGAATTTGTTAAGCCGATCGGATAAAGCGTTATAAAGTTACAAAGGAAAGCCTTGGAGAAAGTTTGTGTAAGATGAGAAGACTGTAGCTTTGGCATCAAGTCGGACAGTATTTCAGGTAGGTAGGTAAAGTTTGTCAGGAAAGAGGACAAGTGTTTCCTGACGCGGGTCTTAGTCACATGATGACCTGCAGCTGGTGATTTTGGTCATCTGACCGAGACCTTTTACTGGCTTACTGGTTCACACCTTTATAAATTATGGTTATGATTACAATCATATTTTTTTATATTAGCAGATACTGGAAATCATCTAGTATTATTGTCTTATATTTGAGCCCATTTATAGACAGCACTCTGTCAGACCAATGTATAAATATGTGATTTTTTTTTCTGTTAAATCATGTTAAGTAAATTTAGGGCTTCAAAACTTAATGGCTGATGAATCTCAGAGCCATGATAAAACCCAATAAGTTTTATTTGCATGTAAACAAATTTGTTGATGCACAAAATTAGTAAAACAAATCGTTTGAATCCGTACCATTACTAAAAAATGACTCGTTTGATCGGCTTCAAATTTTCATCACTGGTGTGGATTCATGAACACTCGACTCACACTGCTATTAGTTGACATAACTGGAAATTTGCTGATTTTATTGAATGAGTAGTGGCTTCAAAATAGTATTAACGATATATTCTATAATACTGGGGCGTTGACCCCCGAAACCCTCTCCAGGTATACGTTTAGTCCAAGGAGATGCAAATTTGAAATTTCATTATAATTGCTAAAAAGCTTCTAATCGTTGGAATGAGATCAATTACTGAAGCATGAACCACGGTACGGGTGGGGACTGAACTCGCAGCGAGCCAATCGTAAATTTCTGGTTTGTTTGCAATTGTCTTTACGATTTCGTGAGTTATGATGACGGCGAGGGGACTTGAGCTAGAGTTCGTCACGACCATGCTGCCGGGAGATTCATGTGTAAAAACTTGCATTTGTGGTCACAGTGGTGGCCCATGCTAACCTTCCTATGACGAATAAATATACATAGTTGGATGAATCTTGTGGCCAGCTGGCCCAGTGCCTTACGCGTTGGCCTGGAGTTCTACGAGTCATTGCTGCAAATTCAAGCCCCGTCCGTATGGTGGTTTGCTTACAATCGTGTCTTTACAATTTCGTGAGTCACACTGAAGAATGTTTTTTTTATTCTACTCAGCTTCAAACTTTACACATTGGTGGGCTTTATTAACACACAGCTCGTCACTCTCAGATGAGTAAATTTCAATTTGTCATTTTTATTAAGCAAATTATTTTCCATATAATAACTAGAGAATATATCTTCTGATCGTCTTCAAACCCTAAATGGTGGTGTATTTTAACTGAAAGTATTTTCGTGCTAATTTTTGGTTATGTGGGTGTTTATTTTTTTTTTTGGTCAATTTGATCAAACTGGATTTGCCTGTAAAATCGAATTACTTTTTTTTTTTACAAAATTGTAGAGAATTTTATATATAATGTAAGTGGAAAAAAACTGGAAATATAAAACTCGATTTTTTATTGAGTTTCAATTAGGGCAGACTTTAAATTTCGGGACATTGTTTAATTTCTCAAAAAATTTTGTTTGTTACTCCAGAACGCCTTATTCGATCGGCTTCGAATTGTTTTATGCTGGTGTAATGTAACATGTATCCCTAGTGCCAGGCACTAGGCACTCGTTGTGCGTGGGATACTGAATGTTTTTCCTGCATTATCCTCAGTCTCAGCAAGGCGTCCCTGGGAACGAATTTGTTGAGATTAATTACTCTTTTCTACAACTTTGCAAGCTCCTGATGTGTTGATTGCAACACGAAATGCCTAGAGGTACTTTTCAACTCCCCCTGTGGTTGTTTTGCATCCTGTGTTGCTCGACCTCGATTCTTCCATACATGATACACATTATTTAAAATAAAAGAGTGTGGGTAAAACCTATCTTATTATGAGTGTAGGAAGGATCTTTTTCGCATGCTGGGCGTAGACAGGATCTCACTTTGTTGCACTAACGTTTCTGTTGAAAAAAAAAAACTGTAGTTCTTATGTTTTTTAAAAGAAAATGAAACACAAATAGAAGGAATATTGTAAAATAGCTGAAATAATTACAAAAATAAACCTCTTGGGAGTGACATTGGAGTGACTTGGGAGTGACTTGGGAGTGACTTGGGAGTGACATTGGGAGTGACATTGGAGTGACATTGGAGTGACATTGGAGTGACATTGGAGTGACATTGGAGTGACATTGGAGTGACATTGGAGTGACTTGGGAGTGACTTGGGAGTGACTTGGGAGTGACATGGGAGTGACATGGAGTGACTTGGGAGTGACTTGGGAGTGACATTGCCAGAGGAACTCACTTTCAAGGTTCATACAAATGTGATTATTGCATCTGCAAGTAAAATGATAGGATGGACAAGTGGGATGGAATGTGAAGGACCTGCCTAGAATGAGCCAACAGGCCTGCTGCAGTGTTCCTCCTTTCTTATGTTCTTATGTTAACTAGATAAAAAGAAGCTGAGCCAATGATGATTATCTTCAAATCACTTATTCTCTTTTGGCTGGAATCCTGCTGTATATTAACGGCTACCCTCCTCAAGACAGGATAAATTGAAGAACTGGAAAGCTTACAGAGAACCTTTACTACCCGTACAAATTCAGTCAGTCATCTGAACAACTGGACTGTTTGGAACTTAAGCGAGAAAGATGCATCATAATGTTCACCTAGAAAATTCTGGAAGGATTGGTCTAAAGTCTGAACACTGAAATCTCTCCATGTGAAAACAAGATGCTTGGCAGACAGTGCGAGATACCTACAAGAAAAAACCTTGCCACAATAAGTACGCTAAGAGAGGACTCAGTAAATGTTAGAAGGATTAGGCTTTCCAGTAGCCTCCCTCCATGAATAAGGGAAAAATACGAACAAACATTTAACTATCCTGAAGAGGCTGGACGATCAGGGTAGCAACTGAGTCCTGGTATGGGACCAGGCCACGAAGGTGGTGACCCCTATAAAAGACTTCAAAAGGCCCACATTCATATTTACACAATGACCAGCAGCCATGTTTCGACACTCTCATTCACAATTTGGCAAGAATGAAAATATAATAAGGGAGAAAATAATTAGAAAAACAATAATACAAGTAATAATAATTATTATTGTATTAGAAAGGCTAAACCAGAGTATTGGTCTAGGGAATGGGAGAAAATGAGGTTTCATGCGGGGTCACCGCCCTCCGCGGTCCGGTCTTAGACCAGGCCTCCTAGCTGCAGGCCTTTTTGACCGAGCTGTTGGTGCCCACCTTCGGCAGTCCAGCGTATGCACCACATCCGAGTTACTGCTTGAAGTCAGGGGGTCAGTTGGTAATCCTTATGCAGGAAAGATGGTGTTGAAAAGTCAGGGTTAGTTTACATTTAATGAGTTCTCTCTTAGTGAACTCTCGCTTTCCTGTTCTTCATCGGAGGAATGTTGCACCATCTGCCAAGCCTCTTGTATTTGTATGTAATGATTTCAGTGTATAGATTTGGGACCAGTTCCTCCAGGCTCTTCCAGGTCTAGATTATATATCTTTCTCTCCTATTTTCTATGCTGTATGTTTCCAGGGACATTACGCGCTTCCACTAATTTGGGTGCTAAACTGAATTTATACTACGTGTAATTGTGATCTATTCATTTTCCAGCTCTTCAATTTCTTGAAGAAACCGAATAGAACACAACAATATTCAAACTCTTGTTTTGACGTCTCTTGTTTTGACGTCTCTTGTCATTTTCTTTGCAGTCGCGATAATAATATTGCTGTGCTACTTCAACGTGAGATCTTCTAACATTGTGCCTTTTTTGTTATTCTAACATTATCACTGCAAGTCTCTTAGAATTACGCTCTACTGAATGAGTTGAGTTTGTCTTGTATTCTGATCATTGTTTTTATTTCCTAAATCCTTCTGTAACAGAGTGACATAGAACATAGAACATTATATTGTTCTCAGTTGCCCACTGCTAGGCTTGAACATGGAGGCTCGCTGTGTTGTCTTCCATGGATGCCACTGATATGCATATTCTAGTATCGTCTGCAAAGGATGATGCACTGCTATGTGTTATGTCCTTGCCTATGTCAGACATGAAAATATGAGAAGTAGGGTGAGTGCTGAGCCTTGGGGAACGGACTCCTCCGTAGCAGTCCCTGGGTTCTGTTAGCTAGCAAGTTAAACATCCATCTATACAACTTAACAATTATTTCATTTACACTCATTTTGTGCGCAATTACTCCCTGCGTGCACTTGCACAAAGGATTTTTCAAAGTCGATGTACACTGCATCTTCATTTTGTTCGTTTTCCAGAGCATCCAAGGAAATGTCGTAGGGGTCCAGCAACATCAAGGGGCAGAAGGGACCTGTTTCAAATCCATGCTGACCTGGAATGTGCAACTGCTGTAATTTTATATGATTGGAAATCTCTCTTCTGGAACCCACAACAATGTGGATAATGTAGGACGACAGTACTATAGGTCTATAGCAATTTGCAAGTTCTTTGCTGCGACCGTTGCCGAGTGGAGCTGTGTCGGTGGGTTTAAAGAACTGTGGGGTGAACCCAATGTCTATAATCACTGTTTACAAAATATTTATAGCGCGTGATAATGGTTTCTTGCAATTCTTGATGAATTGCAAAAAAAAAAAACATTATCACAAGCTACCATTCCACGAGTCAGACACGAGAGGTTAGCATGGGCTCCACTGTGACCACCAGATGCAAGTTTTTATAGATGAATCTTCCGGTAGCGAGGCCGTGACGATTTCGTGAATCATGATGACGGCTTTGAGGGGACTTGAGTCCCCTCAAAGCGGTCATCATGATTCACGAAATCGCAATAACACAACTGAAAACAGTGTAAAAACAGTGGGGAGAGGCAGGGATAGAGTACATGGCTACGCAATCAGTGGATTCTTTAGTCAAGTGCGGTTATATTTATATCAGAGATCAGCCAGATATCCCCAGCGTTTTCAATCCCTTGTACCAAGAGCCCTGTACCGGCATCAAGCGCCCCCCCTCCATCCTTTAACCCTCCCCCTAAACTGAAGGAACGAACAGGAGAGAGAGAGAGAGAGAGAGAGAGAGAGAGAGAGAGAGAGAGAGTATGAAAAAAGGTGTAGTAACTGTTAGTGTGGTAGGGACGAGAGAAATATGTGGGAGAGGAAACTGAACTTTTAAAATGAAAACTGAAGGACAGTTGAGATGTGATTTATGGAGACGGGAGAGTGAGGCAGCACAGGTCGTAAATCTGGTAACCAGAAAAAGGGAGGGAGGAAGGAGCGGAAGAAGAGAAGGAGCGATTGGAAGAAGGGAAGAAGGCAGAATGAGAGGAAACGGTATAAGCGAATGAAGGAGGAAGAGAAAAAAAGAGAGGAGGACAAGGAGCAATTAGAAGAAGCGGGTTATGAAAGGGTGTTACAAAAAGAAGGGAGGCAGGAAAGAGAGAAGGAATAATTCGAAGGGATGATGGAAGAGAAGTAGATGAGAAAGATCAGTTTGAAAAAAAGGAGATGGGAAGGAGAGAAGAATAGAGAGGATGAACAGCTGGAAGAAAGTAGATAGAAAACAGAAGTGAAAGAGATGGATCACTTGAAAAAGAGTAAGAGCAAAGAGAAATAGAAGAGAAAGAACAATTAGAGAAGCAAAAAGAGGAGAACTAGAATGATGAACAGAAGGAATAGTAATAAATTAACAAAAAGGAGGAAGAAGAGGAAACGAAACAAGAGAAATGGTAGGGAAAGAAGAAGGGCCCGGCATGAAAGCAAAATTTGGGAGAGAGAGAGAGAGAGAGAGAGAGAGAGAGAGAGAGAGAGAGAGAGAGAGAGAGAGAGAGAGACAGGAGAATAAATGAAAGAACTAAGGTAGAAAAAAAAAATTAAGAAAGGCAGGAAAACGAAAAAAAACTATAACAAAAATGAGGAATGGGAGGAAGTAACGGCAGTGAACAAGGAATGGGACAAAGGTGTGAAAATAGTGAAGGAATGAAGGAAAAAGGGCAGAGGATAAAGAGAATGTACATAACTATGACGTACGGGGCAATAACTCGAATGAAGAGGACACAAGACGCAGGGAAAAAAAAGAAATATGTTGATAAATGAGGACAGAGAACGGCAAGATGAGAGAGAGAGAGAGAGAGAGAGAGAGAGAGAGAGAGAGAGAGATTAATTCTTGGCATACTGAATAAGAAAATGAGAAGACAGGAATAATTAGCATAGGAGGGGCAGAACGATAGATGTTTATACAGTATAAATAGAGCCGGAGGAGGAAGGTGCCAGCAGAGACAAGCGGTGATAAACAAGGGGAGAGGACGCAAGCACAAAGAGGTCGTAGAAATTTGAGAAGCAAGATAAGAAGAGGAATAACAACAATATTGACAGAGAGAAGAGCATAGGAACCTGAAATATGTATAAACTACTTGTGTGTTGTATGTATGTATTATATATATTTTATATATATATATATATATATATATATATATATATATATATATATATATATATATATATATATATATATATATATATATAAGCATCATACGACTTACGATATGCTCGACATTCGACCGCTCATATACAGTAGTATATTTAGTAAAAAGTAACATACGATACTATGTAGGGACTTTATATAGTAAAGGTTTGACATTATGCACTACGCAGTATGTCGTCCATTTTGACTTACGACCAGTTGGTCGGAACCTACCTCGGGTGTAAGTCGGATGGTACTTGTATATATAACTTTTGGTCACGAACGCTTCCGAACACGAGCAATTCGGTTCACGACCCAAACATTCACCAAATTTTTGCATCTGATCACGAACACATAATCGGGTGCCGAACGAACAGCCGCGCGAAATTTTCACATTCACGCTCCAATTTCTCCCATTTCCTGTTTGTGTACACTTCGCCTTGTAGTCGATCTCGGTCAGACGTGCGTTCATTCGTTGTGAACTCCTTGTGTTGTATTTCGTGTGTTTTTTAATTCATTTTGTAATTAACCATGGCCTCTAAGCAAGTGAAGAGTGGTAATATGGGTAAAAAGAAGGTTTTGAAGAAAAAAAGAACCCGAAGTCTACGATCTCGACTATTCTGAATCAGAGAGCGGCTATTAAAGCAGCTAGTGTTGCTAAGGGAGTTACGATGTTAACCAAGCAGAGGCCTCAAGTGCTGGGGGAGGTGGAGAAACTGTTGCTAGTGTGGTTGAACAAGAAGCAACTTGAAGGTGATAGCGTTATCGAGGCGATCACATGTGACAAAGCCAGGAAGATACACAGTGATTTGCGGCAGAATTACCCTTCTACGAGTGCAGAAAGTGATGAATTTAAAGCCAGTAGAGGATGATTTTAAAAGTTTCGTAAGAGAAGTCGCAGTCATAGTGTGGTAAGGCATGGAGGGGCCGCTAGTTGTGACGCTGCTGCTGCGGAAGCGTTCGCGAAAGATTTCGCTGAATTCGTGAAGGCCGAAGGATACGTCCCGCAACAAGTATTTAAATGCGACAAGAGCGGGTTGTTTTGGATGAAGATGCCGATGAGGACCTACATAACCCAGGAGGAGAAGGCTATGCTCGTCCACAAGCCAATGAAGGACAGATTAACCCTTTAGCTGTGCGCGAACGCAAGTAGCTATCTAAAAATTAAACCTCTAGTCGTCTACCAGTTTGAGAATCTTCGTGCGTTCAAGCAGCACAATGTGAACAAGGCCAGACTGCCTGTGATATGGAGGACGAATACGAAGGGTTGGGTCATAAGGAGCTTGTTTTAAGAATGGCTGCACGAGTCTTTTGTTCCCGCTGCTAGGAAATATCTTGCCGACAATCTTCTGCCTGAAAGGTGCCTTCTTCTGATGGACAATGCATCGGCACACCCTCCAAATTTGGTTGACGATATGGACATTGAGTACGACTTCATTAAGGTCAAGTTCCTTTCCCTAACACGACTCTTCTCCTGCAGCCCCTGGACCAGCAAGTGATCTCCAACTTAAAGAAGCTGTACACTAAGGGACTCTTCACCAGGTGTTTTAATGTATCCTAGGAGACGTCTTTGACGCTGAAGGAGTTCTGGAAGAACCATTTCAGCATTGTGCATTGCATCAGCCTCATCGACAAAGCATGGGAAGGCGTCACGTACCGGACCTTGAATTCAGCATGGAAGAAACTTTGCCCTGAATGCGTTCCTGAACGCTAGTCAAGGACTCAAACCCATGTTGTACTGGCCCGCCTCGTGGTGAGCGAGAACCATATGACGCTTTAACCCACAGGACAACCAAATCCTACAAGAATGATGCAGCCAGCAGGGCTAGCTGTTTTACCGTTATCCAGTGTTGTTATTGATCAATACCACTCGTTCGTGGTTACAATAATATATATATGCTGCTCGTGAGGCTAGTACACCAAACGGGGAGAAGAATGAAACTAGCTTAGATGCTCCCACACCACCGTATGTCCTCGGATGACGGTAAAACAGCCAGTCCTGCTTGCTGCATCATTCTTGTAGGATTTGGTGGTCCTGTGGGTTAAAGCGTCATGTGGCTCTCGCTCACCACGAGGCGGTCCAGTACAACATGGGCTCGAGTCCTTGGCTAGCGCAGTGTTGTTATTGATCAATACGACATAATATATAAATAAAAATAAATATATATATATATATATATATATATATATATATATATATATATATATATATATATATATATATATATATATATATATATATATATTATGTCGTGCCGAATTAATAAAAAATATATCTTTAAATGTATAAGAGAAAAGACAATTTTAGAAAGGGCTTAATTTAATGAGTTCCAGCATGACAGTTTACTATTTGGCACGACATTACACACACACACACACATATATATATATATAATGTGTGTGTGTGTGTAATGTCGTGCCAAATAGGTAAAACTTGTCAATTAGCTGGAACTCATTTAAAATTAAGCCCTTTCTAAAATTGTCTTTTCTCTTATACATTTAAAGATATATTTTTCATTAATTCGGCACGACTTTAATATATATATATATATATATATATATATATATATATATATATATATATATATATATATATATATATATAAATATATATATATTATATATTATATATATACATAATAATAAATATATATATATTTGATATATAGCCGATAAAGATAAAGGAATATATAAGAGAGTACATGATGTGGAGAGGAGGAGCACGATGGAGAGGAGCACGATGGGGAGGAGGAGGAGAGAGGGAAGGATGGGAGGAGGACAGAACACGATGTGGAGGAGGAGGAGCACGATGTGAGGAGGAGACCCATGAGGAGGAGCACGATGTGGAGGAGGAGGAGCACGATGTGGAGGAGGAGGAGCACGATGTGGAGGAGGAGGAGCACGATGTGGAGGAGGAGAGCACGATGTGAGGAGGAGAGCACGATGTGGAGGAGGAGCACGATGTGGAGGAGGAGAGCACGATGTGGAGGAGGAGGAGCACGATGTGGAGGAGGAGGAGCACGATGTGGAGGAGGAGGAGCACGATGTGGAGGAGGAGTAGCACGATGTGGAGGAGGAGTAGCACGATGTGGAGGAGGAGTAGCACGATGTGGAGGAGGAGGAGCACGATGTGGAGGAGGAGGAGCACGATGTGGAGGAGGAGGAGCACGATGTGGAGGAGGAGGAGCACGATGTGGAGGAGGAGGAGCACGATGTGGAGGAGGAGGAGCACGATGTGGAGGAGGAGAGACGATGTGGAGGAGGAGAGCACGAGGGAGAGTGTGGAGGAGGAGGAGCACGATGTGGAGGAGGAGGAGCACGATGTGGAGGAGGAGGAGCACGATGTGGAGGAGGAGGAGCACGATGTGGAGGAGGAGGAGCACGATGTGGAGGAGGAGCACGATGTGGAGGAGGAAGCACGATGTGGAGGAGCTTGGAGGAGGCACGATGTGGAGGAGGAGAGCACGATGTGGAGAGGAGGAGCACGATGTGGAGGAGGAGGAGCACGATGTGGAGGAGGAGAGCACGATGTGGAGGAGGAGGAGCACGATGTGGAGGAGGAGGAGCACGATGTGGAGGAGGAGGAGCACGATGTGGAGGAGGAGTAGCACGATGTGAGGAGGAGAGCACGATGTGGAGGAGGAGTAGCACGATGTGGAGGAGGAGTAGCACGATGTGGAGGAGGAGGAGCACGATGTGGAGGAGGAGGAGCACGATGTGGAGGAGGAGGAGCACGATGTGGAGGAGGAGGAGCACGATGTGGAGGAGGAGTAGCACGATGTGGAGGAGGGAGGGGAGGAGGCACGATGTGGAGGAGGAGTAGCACGATGTGGAGGAGGAGTAGCACGATGTGGAGGAGGGAGTAGCACGATGTGGAGGAGGGAGGTAGCACGATGTGGAGGAGGAGAGCACGATGTGGAGGAGGAGGAGCACGATGTGGAGGAGGAGGAGCACGATGTGGAGGAGGAGGAGCACGATGTGGAGGAGGAGGAGCACGATGTGGAGGAGGAGGAGCACGATGTGGAGGAGGAGGAGCACGATGTGGAGGAGGAGGAGCACGATGTGGAGGAGGAGGAGCACGATGTGGAGGAGGAGGAGCACGATGTGGAGGAGGAGGCACGATGTGGAGGAGGAGCACGATGTGGAGGAGGAGGAGCACGATGTGGAGGAGGAGGAGCACGATGTGGAGGAGGAGGAGCACGATGTGGAGGAGGAGACTACCGCATAAATGCCATCACAATATAAATACTTTTTCATAAATTCCAGCAAATTATATTCTTAATAAATACCCTAAGTTATAAATACCCTAAGTTATAAATACCCTAAGTTATAAATACCCTAAGTTATAAATACCCTAAGTTATAAATACCCTCACGTTATAAATACCTTCACGTTATAAATACCCTCACGTTATAAATACCCTCACGTTATAAATACCCTCACGTTATAAATACCTTCACGTTATAAATACCTCACGTTATAAATACCCTAAGTTATAAATACCCTAAGTTATAAATACCCTAAGTTATAAATACCCTCACGTTATAAATACCTTCACGTTATAAATACCCTCACGTTATAAATACCCTCACGTTATAAATACCCTCACGTTATAAATACCCCACGTTATAAATACCCTCACGTTATAAATACCCTCACGTTATAAATACCCTCACGTTATAAATACCCTCACGTTATAAATACCCTCACGTTATAAATACCCTCACGTTATAAATACCCTCACGTTATAAATACCCTCACGTTATAAATACCCTCACGTTATAAATACCCTCACGTTATAAATACCCTTCACGTTATAAATACCCTCACGTAATAAATACCCTCACGTTATAAATACCCTCACGTTATAAATACCCCTCACGTTATAAATACCACTCACGTTATAATACCCTCACGGTATAATACCCTCACGTTATAAATACCCTCACGTTATAATACCCGCACGTTATAAATACCCCTCACGTTATAAATACCCATCACGTTATAAATACCCCTCACGTTATAAATACCTTCACGTTATATTACCCTCACGTTATAAATACCCTCACGTTATAAATACCCTCAAGTTATAATTCCTTCACGTTATTAATACCCTCACGTTATAAATACCCTCACGTTATAAATAGCCTCACGTTATAATAGCCTCACGATATAAATACACTCACGTTATAAATACCCTCACGTTATAAATACCCTCACGTTATAATTCCTTCACGTTAATAATACCCTCACGTTATAAATACCCTCACGTTATAAATACCCTCACGTTATAATTCCCTCACGTTATTAATACACTCACGTTATAAATACCCTCACGTTATAAATACCCTCACGTTATAAATACCCTAACGTTATAATTCCCTCACATTATAATACCCTCACGTTGTAAATACCCTCACGTTATAAATACTTTCACGTTATACCCTCACGTTATGAATGCCCTCACGCTATAAATACCTTCACGTTATAAATACCCTCACGTTATAAATACCCTCACGTTATACCCTCACGTTATAAATACCTTCACGTTGTAAATACCCTCACGTTATAAATACCCTCACGTTATAAATACCCTCTCGTTATAAATACCCTCACGTTATAAATACCCTCTCGTTATAAATACCCTCACGTTATAAATACCCTCTCGTTATAAATACCCTCACGTTATAAATACCCTCACGTTATAAATACCCTCACGTTATAAATACCCTCACGTTATAAATACCCTCACGTTATAAATACCCTCACGTTTTAAATACCCTCACGTTATAAATACCCTCACGTTATAAATACCCTCACGTTATAAATACCCTCACGTTATAAATACCCTCACGTTATAAATACCCTCACGTTATAAATACCCTCATATCACAAATTCCCTCTCATCATAAATAGTCATACCACATAAATATTCTTGCCGCATCAATTTGAGTTATCATACTAATTCAACATAGCAAAAACATATCCGTGAATCTGTATATGACAGCGACTCACAAAAAGCGAACATGATTTAATTCTGTTTGAGAGGTAAATCTGTTTGGACATGCAGTGTGTGTGTGTGTGTGTGTACTCACCTAATTGTACTCACCTAATTGTGGTTGCAGGGGTCGAGACTCAGCTCCTGGCCCCGCCTCTGCACTGTCCGCTACTGGGTCTCTGCTCTCCCTGCTCCGTGAGCTCTATCGTACCTTGTCTTAAAACTATGTATGGTTCCCGCCTCCACTATATCGTTCGCTAAACTATTCCACTTCCTAACTACTCTATGGCTGAAGAATTGCTTCCTAACATCCCTCTGACTCATCTGAGTCTTCAGCTTCCAGTTGTGTCCCCTTGTTTCTGTGTTTCCTCTCTGGAACATCCTGTCACTATCTACCTTGTCGATTCCCCGCAGTATTTTGTATGTCGTTATCATGTCTTCTCTAACCCTTCTGTCCTCCAGCGTTGTTAGTCCTATTTCCCTCAACCTTTCTTCATAAGGCAGTCCCCTGAGTTGTGGAACTAGCCTTGTCGCAAAACTTTGCACTTTCTCTAATTTCTTGACGTGCTTGACCAGGTGTGGGTTCTAGACTGGTGCTGCATGCTCTAGTATGGGCCTGACGTATACGGTATACAGTGTCTTGAACGATTCCTTGTTAAGGTAACGGAACGCTAATCTTAGGTTTGCCAGTCGCCCGTATGCTGCCGCGGTTATCTGGTTGATGTGTGCTTCCGGAGACGTGCTTGGTGTTATACTCACCCCAAGGTCTTTCTCCTTTGATGAGGTTAGTAGCCTTTGTCCACCTAGCCTGTACTCTGTCAGCGGTCTTCTTTGACTTTGCATTTGGTGGGGTTAAATTCGAGAAGCCAGTTGCTAGACCAGATGTCAAGCTTGTCCAGGTCGCTTTGAAGTCCTGCTTGGTCTTCATCCGATGTGATTCTCCTCATTAATTTCACATCATCTGCGAAAAGAGACACTTCTGAGTCTATCCCATCCATCATGTCATTCACATATAGCAAGAATAGCACTGGTCCTAGGACTGACCCCTGCGGTACACCGCTCGTCACAGGCGCCCACTGTGATACCTCATCACGCACCATGACCCGTTGTTGCCTCCCTGTGAGGTATTCCCTGATCCATTCCAGTGCCCTTCCTGTTATACACGCTTGGTCTTCCATCTTCTTTACTAATCTCATGTGAGGAACTGTGTCAAAGGCCTTCCTGTAGTCCAAGAAAATGCAGTCAACCCACCCTTCTCTCTCTTGCCTTATCTCTGTTACTTTATCATAGAACTCCAGGAGGTTTGTTACACAGGATTTGCCTTCCCTGAATCCGTGCTGTCTGGCGTTGATTAACCTGTTCTGCTCCAGATGCTCCACCATTCTTTTCCTGATGATTTTCTCCAAGACTTTGCACACTATACATGTAAGTGACACCGGTCTGTAGTTTAGTGCCTCTTTTCTGTCTCCTTTTTAAAGATGGGGACTACGTTGGCCTTTTCCATATCTCAGGTAGCTGCCCAGTTTCAAGGGATGTGTTGAAAATTTTGGTAAGTGGCACACTCAGAACCTCAGCTCCTTCCCGAAGGACCCATGGTGAGATATTGTCCGGACCCATTGCCTTTGAGGTATCAAGGTCACTGAGTAACTGCTTCACCTCCCCTCAGATGTGTGTATTCCTCCAGCACTCGATACATCCCTTGTTGGTGACGCACCCCGTCCTGTCTACCCAACTGCCTTCCTTCCTCCACTGTGAATACTTCCCTAAACCTCGAGTTGAGCTCCTCACATACCTCTTGATCATTACTTGTGAGTTCCCCATCTTCCCTCATCAGCCTTATCACCTGATCCTTTACTGTTGTCTTCCTTCTGATGTGGCTGTACATCAGTTTCGGGTCAGACTTGACTTTCGATGCTATGTCGTTTTCGTACTGTTTCTGGGCCTCCTCCGTACCTGTGCATACTCGTTTCTAGCTCTTCGACTAATCTCCTTGTTTGCTTGGGTTCTTTGCCTTCTGTACCTTTTCCATTCTCTGGCACTCTGAGTCTTTGCCTCCCTGCATCTTTGGGTAAACCAGGGGCTCTTTCTTGTCTTCCCATTTATTCTTTTTCCTTTGGGTATAAACCGTTCCTCTGCCTCCTTGCACTTTGTCGCTACGTATTCCATCATTTCATTTACTGGCTGTCCTTCCATTTCCCTTTCCCACAGAACCTCCTGCAGGAAATTCCTCATACCTGTGTAGTCCCCTCTTTTATAGTCTGGTATGTGTGTGTGTGTGTGTGTTGCGCACGCGCGCTCACCTAAAGGATTATAAGCTATTTATCCTCACCTATCTGATGCTACAGGGGTCGATTCACAGCTCCTCCTGTTGTCAGCTAGACGCTTTTGGGTTCTTTCTTCCCGGCTCCTTGAGGCCTATCGTACCTATACTTAAAGCTAGGTATGGATTCTGCCTCTACCACTTTGCTGCCCAGGTCATTCCACTTACTGAATGCTTAGAGGCTGAAGAAATATTTAGCATTCCTGTGACTCATCTGTTGTTTTATCGTCCAACTGTGCTCTCGTGTACCTATTTCCCGCCTCTCGAACTGTGCCCCAAATTAATTTCCCTCAGTATTTTTTATTTCCATGTCGCCCTCAGTCCTTATATCCTCAAATATTATTATACCTGGAGAGGACGCAAACCGACGTACCAACTACAGCCCGGCGGGTCAGGTACTGATTTCAGGTGCCTCGTCAGATTTAGTCCCTTTAGTCTCTCCTCACAGCTCATACCCCTTAACTCAGGTACTATTCTCGTTGTTATTCTTTTCACCTTTTTCCAGCTTCTTATCATGTTTTCTTAACCAACTGTGGGTTATACCTGGAGTATACCTGGAGAGGGTTTCGGGGATTAATTCCCCCGCGGGCCGGTCTGTGACCAGGCTTCGTATTGACCAGGCTTTGCACTGGTGCTTCATATTGTGAGAATATACACTTCTGCACATTCAAAACATTGCTGTATACGTTTCACTTTATCAATCCTAATTATTAGAATAAATGATACTTTAGTGGGCAAGACGTCTCCTTTAATAAATGTCTTGATTGTGAATGTGTGTGTTGTATTTACGCAATATATAGGTATGTATTAGCATTCCTGTACTTGTACGGTGGTTTTGCGTACTTCAAGATGCAACTGACATACGCTTTATAACGTGTCATGAATGACTCTTTGCTGGGGTTAATAAAAGCAGAAATAAGATTGACCAGCCGTGTGTTGTCTGCTGTGTGTGGATGTGTGTACTCACCAAATTGTACTCACCTAATTGTGGTTGCAGGGGTCGAGACTCAGCTCCTGGCCCCGCCTCTGCACTGTCCGCTACTGGGTCTCTGCTCTCCCTGCTCCGTGAGCTCTATCATACCTTGTCTTAAAATTATGTATGGTTCCCGCCTCCACTATATCGTTCGCTAAACTATTCCACTTCCTAACTACTCTATGGCTGAAGAATTGCTTCCTAACATCCCTCTGACTCATCTGAGTCTTCAGCTTCCAGTTGTGTCCCCTTGTTTCTGTGTTTCCTCTCTGGAACATCCTGTCACTATCTACCTTGTCGATTCCCCGCAGTATTTTGTATGTCGTTATCATGTCTCCTCTAACCCTTCTGTCCTCCAGTGTTGTTAGTCCTATTTCCCTCAACCTTTCTTCATAAGGCAGTCCCCTGAGTTGTGGAACTAGCCTTGTCGCAAACCTTTGCACTTTCTCTAATTTCTTGACGTGCTTGACCAGGTGTGGGTTTCAGACTGGTGCTGCATACTTTACCATGGGCCTGACGTATACGGTATACAGTGTCCTGAACGATTCCTTGTTAAGGTAACGGAACGCTGTGTGTGTGTGTGAGGGTGTGTGTGTGTGAGGGTGGGTGGATGTGAGGGTGGGTGGGTGTGGGGGTGGGGGTGTAATTACCTATTTGTAGCTTCAAGAGCAGTGTTACACTCGTGGTGTCCCGTCTCAAAACTATGTTTTTCATACATTAAAAAAAATCTTCCACTGGTTGCAGCACTTACTAATTTTTCCTTTAATGCATTCCACTGGTCAACCACTCTATTTGAGAAGGAAAGATTTCCGCTATCCTTTCAACTACTTTTTTTCTCAATTCCCAACAGAGGCCTTTTGTTATCCCCGTTGCAGCTACTAAGAAATCTTTTTCATATACTCTTTCAAGTCCTTTCAAGACTTAAATGCGATTATCCTGTTGCCTCTTTCCCTCTTATCAGCCAACCATTTATTATATTTATTATTGCTCTTCTCTGGCAGCCATTTTGTAGCTCTTTTAACTTTTTCAAACTTTATGTATTTTGTTTTTTAGGTGTGGGCACCACACAACCGCTGCATATTCCAATTATGATATAATATAAATTATAAACAACTTTCTTAATATGTCACCATCCATATATTTCAAAGATATATTATAGTTTGTGAGAAACTGTGAGAAACTCGTATGAGTTTCCCCATACGAAGAGGCGGGGTGAGAAGCATAGACTGGACCCCTACAGCCACACGCACACACACACTAGTCGTGTGACTATACTCTGGTATTGACTCGACTCAGGTATTCTCCTCTCAATAACACCAGAAACCTTCATAATATCCGGAGAACCCCCTTCCCTCCATCTCAGTACAAAAGAATTCTCCATTCAGGCACCGAATGTTAAACTGCTTATCGAGAATAAAACACCAGTCGAGACTCGCCGGCTGGACGAAATTTTTCCATAACAGCGTCCAAGTCCCGCACACCAAATTAAACTCCAAGGCGTCCATAAATCAGAGGCGGCACAGCTGAGGTGGCAGTGACGAGGGGCAAAGCTACTTGCCACATCAGGCCCTGAGCCAACCCGTGTAGATGGAAGACTGCAGGCAGGGAATTATTAGAGTAGGGTAAACCGTGGAGGAACAGGAAAGATGACCTGGAAGAAAATAGAGAAAATAGGCAGTAATGGGATAAAGTGAAATTAAAGAGAATAAAATAAAAAATCCTCCGTCTACCACTCTTAAAGAGAATAAAATAAAAAATCCTCCGTCTACCACTCTTAAAGAGAATAAAATAAAAAATCCTCCGTCTACCACTCCAACTTCCTTCCATCACCCTACACCATCATTCCCCCCATCAACCCTCTTCCATTACCCAACATCAACCTTCATTTCTTCACTTCAGCCCTCCTCCATCACTCCACACCACCCCTTTACACCATCCCTCAACATCACCCCACACCAAGCTTCTCCTCGCCCCAACACTCATTATTAAAACAACAGACGCATTTTCTCGCTCTTCCACCTGCGAGTCGAGCATTCATCACGCGTCCGTAGTCGACAAGCAAGCCCGAGCCTCCGCCGGAGGCATGTAAACAATGCCATTACATTCTCCTGCGATCGGCTAAAAAAAATGAGGAGAAATTGTCAGTCTAGTGGGACACACTGGAGCCATCACCGACACACTTTATGATTCCAAACTTCCCGTTTTTTTTATCGTTGCTGAGCAGTTGATGGCGCTATTATGGGTTTACGAGGGAACTCCAGCCTGGGTCATAGCTGAGGCGCACTGCATGCTTAATGAAGAACCCCGACTATCGTTGTATCCGGCCAGTAAGGCTCTTATTTTTATGTTATCCGGCTTGTAGAGCTCCTATTTTCATGTTATCCGGGCAGTAGAACTCCTATTTTTGCGATATCCGCCATTAGAGATCCCGTTTTCACGTTATCTTTCTGGTAGACCTGCCATCTTATCCGACTAATAGAGCTTCGAATTGCCTGATATCCGGCAAATAAAGCCATAACGTCCCTGCTATTTAACCTGAAAAGCTCCAACTTCTGTTATCCGGCTAGTAGTTATCTAACTTCTCCTATCTGGCTAGTAGAGCTCCAACTTTTGTTATTTGGTCATTAGGGCTTCGATGTGCCTGTTATCAGGCCAGTGAAACCCCGACGTAAGACATTCGGCAAGTAAAGCCGGATACCAGTACAACTCCGTCTAGTTTAATAACTAGGGAACAGAACTCCATCTCTCCTAATATCCGGCCAGTAGGACTCCATCTAGCCTAAAATCCGGTTGGTAATGCTTCAGCTATCCTGGTATCCGGCCAGTGGATTCCCACTTACTCTTTTATCGCAAGTGAAGAAGCGGCAACCCAGGTATCCGGCCTGTAGTCTTCTGACTATCGTGGTATCCGGCCAGTATGGCTCTGACTATTTTGGTGAATAACCATTTAGCGACCCAACTATCATGGTATCCGGGGAGCAAAGATCCGATTATCCTGGTATCCGGCCATAAATACCCTGATTTTTTCTGGTATCCGGTCAGTGGACCTACGACAAATGCTTGTTATCTTGAAGGTTAAACTGAATCGACTCAGGAATCTCGGTCTGTCATCCGGCAAGTTAAATTCCGTCAGTCTAGATATCCGGCCAGGAGACGATGACCAGTCTTGCATGCGGCTAGTATAGCTTTGACCAACCCTGGTATCCGGCCAGGGGACGCTGACCATGCTATGCATACGGCTAGCATAGCTTTGACTAACCCAAGTATCCGGCCAGTACAGCCCCGACCTTCCTTCTATTTGGCAGGTAAGGCTGCGATAATCCGGGTATCCGGGAATAGTGCTCTAGTTTTTCTAGTATCCGGCAAAAAGTGCCATGAGCACTCTAGTATCCGACTAGTGGCTCCACGGCTACCTTGATGCCCGGCCAGTATTGACATTGTCAATAAAGCTGCGAATTTTCTCTGGTATCCGGCTATTAGAGCAACACGATTACCTTGGTATCCGGCCAGTAGAGGGACACTATTACCTTGGTATCCGGCCATTAGAGGGACACGATTACCTTGGTATCCGGCCATTAAAGCCCCCCATTAAGTGCAGTATCCGGCCAGTTTGACGTATAATGCCTAGATGACAATTTCATGTTAGTGGATTTTTCACCTGCAAATGGTCTTCAACCGTCCTCTCGCTGGTCTGTTCTTCCATTTGGTGGTCTCTCTAACCGTATATCGGTCCTCTGGTCTTTTCCCCTCCCCCAGAAAAAAGGTCAGACTGACTGTCCTCCTTTCAGCCGATCCGTTGATCCAATAGTTTCCATGACCGCGATCCATTTATTTACCATTCCCTTCGTACGAGGTTCTGTATACGAGGGTTCATCTGCTCGTCCGTTCAGTGGTCCGTCCATTGGACTGTATAAGTGAGAAATGTGGAAGGAACTTCTCCCACAGTTTTCATCGGTTTTGAGTAGTTATGCTGAAGTTCGGGTTCAGCTAGGTTTACCAGGATGGGTCCTGCTCTGGGTCTTCTCCATGGCGTGACCCGGCACCATTTGCAGTGATACTGGAACCCACCCTTTTTAACTCCCTCAAGCATTTATGTGGATTTTTTGCGTACAGTTTACATAAAATCTATTTAAATTAGGTTGTTCTCTAAGTACCAAAACAAAAAAAAACAAAAAAACATACTATAGCGGTAAAAATATAAATATATGAGATGAAAGTGATTAAAAAGTTTTACCGTGCAACATAAATGCAGTAACTGTGTGAGATTTTCACTGTTTAAGTCATCTTCATCAGTAACCAATTTTACTGTCTATGACTGTCTGGATATGATGAAACTGTGTGAACACTTACCTGGACGGTGTTCCGGGGGTCAACGCCCCCGCGGCCAGGTCCATTATCCAAGTTATTCAGCCACCGTCCCACAAGGAGCTGCAAAGAGGATCCTGTGTATTGTAGGAGTCTGTACTCCCCTAACCCAATACGTTCTTGCACCAACCCTTAGATTAAATGTTTAAAATCATAACCATATTTTTTAGAGGGATGGACTGGTAAAACCTGCGTCAGGAAACACTTGTCCTGTTTCCTGACAAATTTTACCTAACCTAACATCTGAGACTCGTACAGATATCAACGTTAGACGCTTATGCTCAGCCACTGCGTTGTCAGAAGTGTCACTGTTTTTTTATGGTTACACCTTCATTTATATTTATTTCTGTGATCCAACATGAAATAAAATAGTTTTTAACGAGTTACTGGAAACTCTAAGAAATAGGGACTGAGAATTTCGTAAGGAAATTACTGTTGTGGGAAGGCGCCCAGAATAGCGTGAGAGTTTACTAGTGTCTGCATGACACAGTCCATGGGGGCGGGAGGGCTCCCAGGATGGTGTGAGGGGAAACTAAAATCTCCCATGACACAGTCCATGGGGGCGGGAAGGCTCTCAGGATGGTGTGAGGGGAAACTAAAATCTCCCATGACACAGTCCATGGGGGCGGGAAGGCTCCCAGGATGGTGTGAGGGGAAACTAAAATTTCCCTTGACACAGTCCATGGGGGCGGGAAGGCTCCCAGGATGGTGTGAGGGGAAACTAAAATCTCCCATGACACAGTCCATGGGGGCGGGAGGGCTCCCAGGATGGTCTGAGGGGGAACTAAAATCTCCCATGACACAGTCCATGGGGGCGGGAAGGCTCCCAGGATGGTGAGAGGGGAAACTAAAATATCCCATGGCACAGTCCATGGGGGCGGGAAGGCTCCCAGGATGGTGTGAGGGGAAACTAAAATTTCCCATGACACAGTCCATGGGGGCGGGAAGGCTCCCGGGATGGTGTGAGGGGAAACTAAAATCTCCCATGACACAGTCCATGGGGGCGGGAAGGCTCCCAGGATGGTGTGAGGGGAAACTAAAATCTCCCATGACACAGTCCATGGGGGCGGGAAGGCTCCCAGGATGGTGTGAGGGGGAACTAAAATCTCCCATGACACAGTCCATGGTGGCGGGAAGGCTCCCAGGATGGTGTGAGGGGGAACTAAAATCTCCCATGACACAGTCCATGGACGCAAGAGCCAACAATTTTCTTTGAAATAAAAAGGAATATTTCCACGTTCGTCAGAATTACAGCTCTGTGACCTCATCGGATTTGCGCTTTTTAATGAATAAATTAAATAAATCCACTTCAGTAGATTCAGGTCACTTATTTTCTGCTCCCATTATATAGGAGGATAAAGCACAAGGGTGAAGGATAAGGGTGAAGGGTACGTGTGATGGGTAGGGGTGAAGAGGGTAGTGATGGGTGGGGGTAAAGGGTCGGGGAGGGGGATAGTTTACTCCTTTCCCGTGGACGTCAGTTTATATATAGAAGAAGCATTTTTTGAGTGTGATTCTTCATTGTTAGAACATCACCTCACTTTTTTCTCCAGTCATTCTGCATCGCAGACCCGACGGCTGCAGACGTAAAATGCTGAAATCTGTCATCCTGAGCTTGGACACAATGAGAGTATCGTCACGCATTCTACTGTGGGTTCATTATCTGGAGTTAATGTTATGCGGGATATGCCATCATACACGATGGCATATCCCGACCTCCCCCCCCACACACACAATCACGCAGACAAGCCAAATGTCTTAGTGAGAAGTGCATTGGACAAAATGGTAATTAACACACATACACAGAGGGAAAATGTATTTCACTAGAATGTCATAACAGAAAGGGCAAGTTATATTTCAGGGTCGTGTCGTGATCCCAGAAATGCATCCCCTACTTTTCATGAACTCTCCCCCTCCCCCCTGTACTTCACCTCACTTAAAAGTCATGATATATGAACCATAAAATCTTCAAGAGGTAGAGGAGCTGCAGTAAACTCGCAGTTATAGCTAAACCATCCCATGAGGTCCAGGAGTTTGATATCAATACGTCGAAGAGGCCCGGGAGATTTAGCTCAGCACACTCAAGAAGTCTAGCCCTTGTACAATAAATTTCTTCCTAAAGCCCAGGAACACTCCCTTAAGAGCACCAGGAGCAGTAATAATCCAAACCTTCCTCTTCAATTTATATATTTGTGTTGAAAGTTTGAAACCGATAAGAAGAAGCATTACAAAAATCATCACATATAAACCAGTAATCCAGCTGGTCCCTACACAGACAAACACCATTTCGAATCGTCCTTTAATTAAGTTGCACCAATTTCGATACTTTGAGACCGGTCAGAAGAAGTATTCTCCAGTTACCCGAAACAAATATCACAATGTGTTTAATAAAATTTGGTAAACTGAGACGTACACGGTGCACTAGCACTACGAACCTTACTTAGAAGATAGTATACCGTCTGTCAAAATTTCGTGCCGATCAGACGAGGAATTCTCAGTTTATCACTTACAAAAGTGCCTTATAATTTTTATGATAAACCACGGAACGGCGGGGATTGAATCCATGGAAAGTGAGTCCTAGTGCATAAGCCATTCATCTGCCTGGTCCAGTGGTTTACGCACCGGCCTGGAGTTGTACGTCTCACTAGCCATGGGTTCATTCCCTGCCCGTTCCCTGGTTTGTTTGCAATAATATCATAAAATGGTTATAACTATGACCCTAATTTTTAATGGGGTAGACCGGTAAGCCAGCGGAAGGCCTCGGTCAGATGACCAAAAGCTCCAACGGTTGGGTCATCATCTGACTAAAACCCGCGTCAGGAAACACTTAACCTGTTTCTTGACAAACCTTACCTAACCTGTTAACAATAGTGTTACTATTGTTAAATTTTGTCTGATAATATTGGCAAATTGGAAGTTTAACATTGCAATAACAAGTAGAACTTTCTCTTAGGCAGGATACACCTGTGCTAAGAATATGAAGCTAATCAGCAGAGGTATTCTCACGTTATCACATGCTGACTACTGTCTTTGCAAGTGTGCGTGAGCATGTTAGGAGTGAGTGGAAACAAGTGGTTTTTAGGACTTGGCGTGCTGTTGGAATGTGAGCAAAGTAACATGAAGGGATTCAGGGAAACCGGTTAGCTGGACTAGTGCTGTAGGTGAGAAGTACAGTGCTGCACTCTGAAGGAGGAGTGGATATATGATGCAGTTTTTGAACTGAAGCGTCGGCACGCCTCTGGCAAGAGAGTGATAGGTTAGGTTAGGTAAGGTTTGTCAGGAAACAGGACAAGTGTTTCCTGACGCGGGTTTTAGATGATGACCCGCCCTTGGAGCTTTTGGTCATCTGACCGAGGCCTTCCGTTGGCTTACCAGTCTACCCCTTTAAAAATTATGGTCATAGTTATAATTATTTTTAAGATAGTGATGGAGCGAGTGATGATGAAAGTGTTCCTTCTTTTTCGGGTCACCCTGCCTAGGTGAGAAACTGCTGATATGTTAAAGAAAATCTTTGACAAACTATACCAACTCACACCAGGTCTGAACGCTTGAATCCATTTAAAAGAAGTATACTCGCTATCACACGTATAGGCGCTAAGGCGAAAAAAACCAGAGCCGTATATTACATTACCGGCTCTGACATAGGTCGGGCAAAAGTACGACATAATGAAGGGAGTTAAATGAGCTGATCTCCTATTTATATCATTGAAACCAATACTAAAACTCACTCAAGTTGTTGGTTTATGTTTGGACACATACTAGACAAGAGCTTAATAAAGAAACAGTGATTTTTTTTTGAAGAGTTAAATCTCTTATCACTCTTGAGAAGACATTATGCTTCAGAAATTTTGCAAAGAAATAGCACACTTAAATTTCAAACATTCCCACATTATGGGTTTGAAGCCGGTATTAAAAGACATTCTCGAGGTATATCCCTATATGAAATATTGCACTTTATTAATAAAATTAGCAAAGTGAAGCGTACATAATCCAAGACCAATATAATAAACCTTCCACTGAAAATTTGAAGACAGCTAAAAAAAATGTCATTTTCCAGTTAATAAAATTGGAAAGATAAATTTCCATAGTAATAATTACAAATGTATTGACCACATTACATATCTAACAAACTTACACCTATGTAGTTTAAACTTATAAAGAATGATCTGAGGAAAACGATGCATCAGCCTTTTAAGTAACAGGCTGTTCATAAGAGGCATTTGCAAGTTATTTATTGCGATATTTTGCCACCCTGTTCTCATTATATAATTGGCAAATTGGCACCTATTCTCTCCAATAAGAATTCATACCTCGTAAATAGAATACGACTGTCTTGAAAGTTTGAAGCCGATCAGAAGAGGCTTTCGCTACTTATCACTTAGCCAAAATTATTTTTACGCTTATAAAATTGATCAAAAGGCATATGTGTGCATGTTAAAAGTTGCAAAGAAATCTTTCCCTGGTTACAGCACTGAAAATTCAAAGTTGATCAGATGAAATCGTGTGAAGAATTATCAACTTACAAACGAAAACCTTGGTAGAAGAATGAATAAAAGTAACAACCAAGAAAACAAAAATGGCGACAACAGTGAACCAAATTTGTCATGCCATTCTTTAAAGGAGTTTCTGTGAAAAAAAAAACAGATATCACCTGGCTCGACCTTTCCTATACAAGCAAATTAAGCAATTGTCTCTCAGACTCACGAAACTCTAGTTTCGAAAGAGAGACGTGAAGAAGACCAAATCCTCTGCAACAACTCCAGTTTAATTTACATGGGCGATACTGACCGGGATCTTGCAAGCAAGATCATCCGAACACAAGTCGTCTCTCAGGTCACAGTCATGAAAGTTATTCACTTTTTTAAGCATTTCGGCAAATTAGGTCAGTTTTGTCCCAGGATGCGACCCACACCAGTCGACAAACACCCAGGTACCCATTTTACTGATGGGTGAACATAGACAACCGGTGCAAAGAAACACGCCCAATGTTTCTACCCTCACCGAGAATCGAACCCGGACACTCGCCGGGTGAAGCGAGAACTTTAGCTACCAGGCCACGGGGCACCGTATATTATCTCACTATTATAAAGAACAGGGTAGCCACCACATTCATGATGTATTCAGTTATGATAAAAAGAAAAAGGAAAAACATTGTATACCAGAGGAAAGAACACCCACGTTTCTTTCACAATGATGACTGGTGGGGGAGGGAAGGGCACTCCCAGTACATTGATGACTGGTGGGGGAGGGGAGGACACTCCCAGTACACTGATGACTGGTGGGGTAGGGAAGGGCACTCCCAGTACATTGATGACTGGTGGGGGAGGGAAGGACACTCCCAGTACACTGATGACTGGTGGGGGAGGGAAGGGCACTCCCAGTACACTGATGACTGGTGGGGTAGGGAAGGGCACTCCCAGTACATTGATGACTGGTGGGGGAGGGAAGGACACTCCCAGTACACTGATGACTGGTGGGGGAGGGAAGGGCACTCCCAGTACATTGATGACTGGTGGGGGGGGAGGACACTCCCAGTACACTGATGACTGGTGGGGTAGGGAAGGGCACTCCCAGTACATTGATGACTGGTGGGGGAGGGGAGGACACTCCCAGTACACTGATGACTGGTGGGGTAGGGAAGGGCACTCCCAGTACATTGATGACTGGTGGGGAGGGAGGGCACTCCCAGTACACTGATGACTGGTGGGGGAGGGAAGGGCACTCCCAGTACATTGTTGACTGGTGGGGGAGGGAAGGGCACTCCCAGTTCATTGTTGATTGGTGTGGGAGGGAAGGGCACTCCCAGTTCATTGTTGATTGGTGTGGGAGGGAAGGGCACTCCCAGTACATTGTTGACCGGTGGGTGAGGGAAGGGCACTCCCAGTACATTGTTGACTGGTGGGGGAGGGAAGGGCACTCCCAGTACATTGTTGACTGGTGGGGGAGGGAAGGGCACTCCCAGTACATTGTTGACTGGTGGGGGAGGGAAGGGTACTCCCAGTACATTGTTGACTGGTGGGGGAGGGAAGGGCACTCCCAGTACATTGTTGACTGGTGGGGGAGGGAAGGGCACTCCCAGTACATTGTTGACTGGTGGGGGAGGGAAGGACACTCCCAGTACATTGATGACTGGTGGGGGAGGGAAGGACACTCCCAGTACATTGATGACTGGAGGGGAAGATGGTACTTCAATTTCCCCTACACACCGTTGACTAGAAGTAGAGATGATACTTCAATCCTCTACGAATGCTCTTGATTCAAAGGTAGATAGCATTCAAGTTCCTATACACACCTGGGGAAGAAGGGAAGGGAGGATGGTAATCCCACTTTCCATATCAGCTCATATTCCCCATTTTATTCTCTGGGTGAAAATGAATGTTTGAAATTTAAAAAAAAAAACAATGTGCTAAAACATTATTGCATATTTCTACGATTTAGTTCCTAAGTTTGTTATTATCGGATAATTTGGTAATATAGGTAATCACATTACCCTAACTAGGCCTAACTTGACATAACTTAACCTAACCGAGAATAACGAATGTTAAAATTACTTCTGGATTCCGAAGAATAAATCTTGCGAAACAATCCATCCACATTAGGAGAACATTTTGCCCATCTGTTGGCTGGAGGGTAGGAGGGCACTCCCCCTCTCCATGTCAACAATAACAATAGCAATGTAGAATGAGATACTTGTGTCACATTTGGAAACATTTATTGAGGAAACGTGTGAGAATGAGATAAGATTGATGGACTGAACACATCGACTCCAGGCTGAGTCAGATTACCTCATTCTCCTAATCATCATTCACCGTTTTTTCTCTGTATTTGACTGAAGGAGCCACTGGCTGGTGCAGCGTTTCCTTAAACATTTCTAAACCATTACATCACATTTCTTAATAAATTACATCACAATAACAGTGTAGGATTTACCCTGGTTGTGGCTTGTGAACGAGACTCAGGACTTGTGAACAAGTATCATGCTAGCTGGCATGACCCCAAGTCATGCCAGCTCTCATGATACTTGGATTTCTGAGATACTAATGCTTTTTCCTTTTCCTCTTCCCACTCTTTGGAGTGTCTAGACTAGGAAACTGTATGGTGCCATTTAACCACCATTCAGGATTTTTTTTTTCTGAGGTGGGTGGTAATGTTTAGCTTTTTTTTTTTTTTAGATTGTGCATCTCATGTCCTCCCTGTGGACAGTAGCACAAGAGCATATGGATTCATAAAAGGCCTAGAAACTAGGCCCAAAAAAGTGTTTACAGAACATCTAGATATAACTCGACTCACGAAATCGTAATGACACGGGTTCGAACCCCACGCGTGGTATGATCTGGATATATATCTACAGTTCACTTATCTGTTGCAAGCAAATTTAATAAATTTGCTAAATGTCTGTTATCTTATTTTCATTAATATCTTGACATGTCACATAGGTTATTATACTGTCTGTCTCTACACTCCACAGTAAGTGAACAATAAAGCACATAGTGTTCAAGATATTGGCTATAGGGTTGGCCACATACTTTGCATTTGGTTTGATGATCATCTGGCCACTACAACATCAGTCAGTCTGTTTACATTGCAATTTGCTGAATATACGTACTGATCTATGTTCATGTGGTTATAGTGGGTTATAGATCTCCTCAGGCTTGTAACTGTATTCCTATAACATTCAGTTTCATTATGCTAGACACAGATACTTAGATTAAGTTTAGTTTAATATCTTTATTATGCAGCCCATACCCATCCTGTGGGCTGTAGTCAAAAGATTACAGAGGTACATAATGATTCCAGGGACTGGACCCCAAACTTATGATAGCTGAACAAGTTGCAAAGGTAATGAACTCCAGATAGATTTGGTCACAATCATGGAAAGTTACAAAGTTAATGAACCATCTACACAGATACACCAAAGTTATATTCTACATTTTCCTTCAGGGAACGTTTCTTTACTAACGTTGAGGCCTGGTCACAGACCTGGCCGCGGGGGCGTTGACCCCCGAAACCCCCTCGAGGTATACTTCAGGTATTATCATAAAGAAGTAATCCAATGTTTGAGGAAATCTCGGACTTTTAAGTATCTATCCTTGACTTCTCAAATGAGCATGTTGTTAGTCATTATGTGAGTCAAGAGACTTCAGTGACGACACAGATTCAGTAATAATCAGAGAGTCAAGCTCGGTGTCATAAGTTAGCTTTAGCGCCATTAGGATGGCAAACAATTAAGGTTGCAGTGCAGACGCCCAGTTGCTAATTGTCATGCCTTAACGAAGT